>JAJJWW010010633.1:0-355393 GCA_023531295.1 Papaver armeniacum | reverse complement strand
GTGAAAAGAGTTGATACCAAACAGATTTGTTGTTCCTTTACATCGTTTGGAATACGAAACAAAGAAATTGTTCCAAGTACGTGACTTATTACAAGTTGGAGGCGTGGGAATACAGATTTTAACTAGGGTGAACTATAAAGCTTAGTTGCTTGGTCTCAACTATACGAAGTTGGTTTGATTTTGATAACGGCTTAATCCCGAGAGTATCCAATTTTGGACAAGGTCCCTGGGGTTTTCTACATTCGAGGTTTCCCTCGTTTACAAAATCTTGCCGTGTCATTTACTTTTATTTTCCGCAATTATAATTGTTGCTATTCTAATTTAAAGTAAATTACACAAACGTTAATTCCTATTTACTTGATAGTAATCCTATTGTGTTTGCTAAGTCTCAACCTTTTATCAAGTAAACATACTTTGTTGTCAGTATTATCTCGATCTCGATCCATGTAATTTCATCACGCCAAGTGTGAAAATCCGAATAGTTGTACTGCCTCGACTTAACACAGACAATCACATTTTGGAGAAAAAGGACTTATAGTGGAAAAGTTTTAGATCGAGGTATATTTGGGTACCTCGTATGGTTTTAGTCTATTACAATAACTTTCGAATGATTTTGTACAATGTAACAGTAGGGTGACAGTTCTATAGTCACCATGACTAAGGGTGATACGTGAGTCCTGGTTAAGTTGAGTGAGAATAAATACGACCACTAGCAAAAAAAAAAGATCGATGCTTTTTAACAATATCACATAATAATAATAGACCAAAGTTTTTTGGAAAAAGCATGCGGTGGAATCCATTTGGACTGTGGCTGCATCAAAGTGGACATTCCAAAACATCACCGCTGAATTTCATCAATGGTAGGACATGTCATGAGTCAATATTATCGCACGCCATTGCGCGTGAACCATATCGATAATGTTATAATTAAGCACAAAAAGGTATAGTGTGTTAAGAGTTTCAAAATGAATATTTAAACAATTAGCAATTTCATCAGCTTTGTTCCATTAAAAAATACCACATATCCGTAATATCGCTTTGGGCCACTACTCACCGGCCACCACCTACCCACCCAAGTAGCTACCAAAGAAGTCCGTGGCTCCATGAAGTCAATGTCGTCAACCGCTACCAACTATCAAAGTCAAGTTGCTACCGCGCCTTCTAAACAAGCTTTGTTAAGTACTATGTCGCATCGCGCCCGCCCTACCTATGTCACAGGCCGTCACATGATGATAGTGTAGAATACACCTAATTTACTATCTACAGTTTATGCTTTCTTTGCTATTTTTCTTGTAAATTATGTATTTTACGTTGTTTTTGAGTTACAGGTACCTCAGAGTCGCATGCAGGGAAAAGAATAAGAAGCACCCAATTTGAGCCAAAAGGGCAAAAAGGTCATTTTACGGGGCATGTACTATTTGAGCCCGTAGGTGGTTAAGGGGCAACCTTCTTAGAGGAGTGCTAACTAAGGCATCACCGAGGTTAAGTGTAAGGCCAATTGGGTAGCCCCTTATCAAGGTGTCCCTGTCAATAACCCCAATGATTACCCTACGCTTAAGTCGAGAGACGTTGTTCTCTTATTCATTCACCGGTTAAGAAGAAGAGGCTGCGCTCTTATTTCTAGATCGTAAGAAATTGAGAGAAATCGAGCAGAGGGAGAAATTACCAAGACCGTCATTTTGTGGGGAAAGATGGTTGTTTATCGGGACGGATTGAGAACTAAGACGAGATGTTGTTTGTGAGGGTGTCATGGATCAAACAGGAGAAATCAGAGCATTGGCATGATTCAAAGACCCGATTGGAAGAAATTGAATTGAGGTGATACAAACATGAATGTTGATGCTTTGTGAAGATTATCAAGGAAAAGAATTGGTTTGTTATTTGGTTCAAAATGGGGTTTGATTGAAGAGTTCTCATGGAATTAGGGTTTGTGATTTTATTAGAAATGATGGAGGAATTTGAGGTTTTGTCATTGCTAAGCTACAATTGATAAATAATAAGATGGGGTATTGATGATGGTGGATTTGCGCTTGTAAGAAATGCTATGGATTGTGATTGAGAAGTGAGGCAACATTGGAGTTTTAAGGTTATCGAATGGGTATCTCAAGATTGGAGGCACTGTGTTGCCAGGATGGGTCATTGTTGTTCTTATTGATGGTGATGAAGTTCAGTTTTGAGTCTTGATGAGAAGATCGATCCGGGTGGTGGCTTAATTGAACTATTGGTTAGTGGTGGTATCTGAGATGAAGTTTCCATGGTTTCTCATTGTTATGGAACGGCTTGAGGCAAAAGAAGTTGAGCTCAAGGTTTGGCTTGTCACTGAATCACAGTGGAAGCAATACAAAAGTTATTAAAATGCAAGTGGATGGCTGAGATGGCTCGGTGGTGAGTTAGAATTGGCAATGGAGATTACAGTGGAATCGGCAGAGCTATGGTGTGATTGTCGAAGCCAGGCGTTGGCCGGTGGCAAGTGCCTGGGGATAAGCAGGCAAGGAGTTACGGCCAATGGCTTGCTTTCTTGTATGTTCAAGGCTGAATCGAGGAATGTTAATGGCTGGTGATGAATGCCGAGATACTCGGTGAAATGGGTTGGTTGAATGGAACTACGATGGAGAAACAAGCTACGTAAGGCAGCACAGCCTCTGTAGAATAGCTCAAAAGAAGAGGAAATAGATGGGAATGTGCTAATATTGCAGGATGGAACTCAGGCACTAGAATGAGTCTTCAATAGGTTCTGGTGGTTGAGATGGAAAGATGCAGTTTCAGGCAGGGATTCAATTGGAACTGCACACTTTAAGATGGTTGAGTTACAAGGAGCTTGAGTCGAACGAATCGGCGCGATGATAATGGAAAAGCCGTGATTCACTCGGTGGCCGTGTGTTGCCAATGATAGCTCTGGTGGTGACTTGAACTAGAGTAGTTCCAGTGAGGCTCGGTGGATTTGGTGGTGTTGGAGGTCATCTTGGCTAAGGAGATGAGTAGGTCCGTGGAAGTGATGTGCAAGCTAGAATTGGTAGTTGTGGATGTCGAGGTTGTCGTTGTCTATGTTACAGATTGAAGTAGAGAATGGAAGAGCCAAGATGGCTGGATAAGGAGCTATTTAGCACAATCATGGTGCAAAGACAACACTGAATGTGCACAATGGCTTAGCCATAGCTAATCGATGAATCGGCTAGTTAGATCACTTGACTAGCCGATTCAGCTCGACTAACCTCGGACCCTATCCAACTCTACCGACTAGACCCCGATTCTCCCTAACCTAAGCTGACCGAGCTGACCCGCCGAGCCGACTAGTTGATCGATCCGACCCGTTGACCGGGGTGGACTTTGCCTGGCACACCGAGGAGTTTTCCTATTACTTTTCCTACCGGATTCCGCCACAAACCCGCTTTTCTCCGACCAAAATTCCAGAATTTTCTATGGACTCTCTCATGGGTGTGAAGACTTGGGCTTGAATCGGATGGAGAATTGGACTCAAAATTTGGAAAGAGAAGATGGAAGAAGAGAAAGACTTGAATTCGTAAATTGAATTGCAAAAGGAAAGGATTCTATTCCTTGGAAGATTTGGAGAATATGAAGCCTATAAATAGAGAAGTTCTACACCTCTCTACACACACAACACTTTTCTTTTCTTATTCTTTGTGTGAACTCTTTAACATGAGTAGTTAATTTATTGATTGAGGATGAATTCTTAGTTCTTAATATATGTTTTGAGTATTGTTTCAATTCTATCTTGAGGTTTTTCACATGATTTTCGATTGTTTTTACTAATAGAATGATCTTAAAGACATTCATGATTGATTGATAGATTGTTTAGAATGCATGCTAAATCGATTTGTTAGTTTAATCTAAATCTAGTATAAGTTAGGGAATAAGTAATCGTTCTATTAACTTTACACAAGTAGAAAACACAAGACCTTAAGTGAGGATTCCGTGGAGCAATTGTGTGTAGAAACAACGCTAGAAAGTGAACCAAGCGAACCGAGTTTAACTACTAGTACTAAACCTAAATTCATAGATCTTAATGCATTCAGTGGAATTACATCTTGTGTTTAAACCTCGGGTGGTTCTTTTGAATAGAATCGATAACTAAGCGGACTGTTACTCGGTGAAATTAGGATTTTGGGGCTAGCTAAGCGTGCACTGCCATCCTACGGTTGGTGATAACTGTGACTAATAACAAGTGGAAAAGAACATAAATTGATTCATTGTTTTGTAACGAAGAAGGATTCCTTGATCTTGTCTCTCTTATTGCTTTCATCTTTATCTTTTAATTGCTTTGTTTATTTTCTTTTCCTTTTTACACCCCCCTTTCGTGACAATTTTTACAACTAGAATCTCGTGCTCCTCGTGGGATCGACCTTGACTACCCTATATTACTTGTTAATTAGGTAGTAAAGTATTAATTAATTTGTTGTGGTTACGACACGCATCACCAGACAGCATCCATCCATACTGCCAGCTTCTTACCCCAGTCAAGCAAGTCTTCCAACAGGGCAAATCAATACAAGGAGACATGCATGGCAGATTAATTCCAGGAGGCATGCATGGCAAGTCAATAGGCATGCAGAATTAATACAAGAGGGCAGTTTCATGCAGAATTAATACAGGAGGACAGTTTCATGCAAGGCATGGCCATGAGGCATGCAGGGAAACTTAATACAGTTTATGACCAGGAGGCAATTAGGGGAAGACCCTAATTCGCATTTGTATAAATAAAGGGAATTATAATCCCAATGGGGGGGGGGGTAGTGAGGCTAGCGAATAGAGAGAAAAATCCATTATAATTCTGATATAAATAAAACATCACTCCCCAAGGGGATTCGTCCGTGGATGTAGGCAAAACTTTCCGAACCACGTAAAATTCGTGTCTCTCATCTTTATGCTTGTTTCATGTTTTTAACCCTGTTTTCCTCATCATCACCAAAATCATCGTATTTAGTGCTTGGAAATATTTCTGGGTACAAACATTCATCTTTCCCTTTTATCCACCTATTGTTGTTATCATAAAGCCCTACTATATATGTTGTTTCTTCCTTGTCGTTTTATGATATTCTGATGAAAAAAGTGAGTGTTTTTGTAACCTAGTTGAATACATTTTTCATTACCCTTAACTTTCCACATCTCCTCTTCATAATCTTGAAGCTTACGAATTTCAGCCGTGGTGATCTGTATATTATTATCATTTAACCTAGTATTATGATTGGATAAGAGATTTTCTAGTTTTTGATCTAGGTGGGCCAACTTGTTCTTAATACTCCCAAATTCAGTTCTACTCCATTTTCCAACATCTATCCTAACCATTCTAGGTTTGTTAGATATAACATACGCATTAGATCCCTGAAACCTACTAGTGTCCCAATAAGATTTGATTATGTCTCTACAAGCAGTTTCTTCTTGATAGAAACCAACTAGGTATTACCCCGGCCTACGGCCGGGGCTCAACCTTTTCTCGGTTAGTTTGCTTTTAATGTTAGCAGCGGCCCGCAATGCAAGATAATCAGTGTTGCCTAAATCCTAGAGATTTTTGCCCGTCCTTTGTCTTGACATGGATAGGTGGATCATGGTCGTATTTTGTCTTACAATGTCATAAACAAAGGCATCTTTAATATAAATCTCTGCATAACCATGGACCCCTTAATATAGATCTCTGCCTAACCATGGAGCCAGTAAAGCTAGCACCTTATGATTATTGTTGCCACCAATCGAAAGAAATAATGCACCCACCATGTTATAACGTGCTAACCATAATATTGCCAGATTTCAATTCAATTCAACATTGTTCTTAAGAAAATAGGCTACACAATGGTCATCCACAAAATATCTTTGCTTATTTTAATTGGCTTGTGGTGTGCCGTATGAACCTAAGCTTCATCACAATATCTGTGCGCAACTACTATGAAAGGAGTAGATAATAAAGGGTATTCATGATAAAACTTGACCTCCCCGGCCATTAGATTAACCTTTATTTTAGGAAAAGTTCTGCAAGTATTAGGAAAAAACCCATTGAGATAATGGACACTGAAATCCCTGTTTAACCAAAACAAAAATATTTAGTACTACTAATTTGCCAGAGCCTAAACTCAGTTGCGCATATTATCAAACATGAGTGAGTTGAGAGAGTGGCAACACATGAGTTTCTTGGAGATGATGAAGATTTTCAAATTCATAGGGTGATTATCCTCTTAACTTCAAGCCGGATTGCATTCTCAAAATAAAATAAAATAAAAATACTTATAATAATCTTAGAGACTCGAAGCACTGGTCAATAACAATGAAAGTCTAGAGTAAAGAAGAAAAGAGGTACATGCATTACATGTTTGTGATATGACAGATGGTGGAAGAGTTATAAGAACAAATATCGCAAACAACATTACCGAAATAGTTTTAACTTATGTTGGTCGTCTCTTCGACTGCAAGATTTTTTGTCGATATTCTTCAAATATGTGATCTTTTTTTGTAGATATTTGATTAATCAAGCCACACTATCACCGTGTTAAAGTCGTCAACCTGAGTTATCGCAAATGACGATGATACCTGCAGAGGCTATTGGGGTTTGTTCAAAGGTTTGGAACATAGTGTGGCGTGGAGAAGATAAGAAAGAAGTGATACAAAGTTGTTGGAGTTTTGGTGCATCACACTCTCCGTTCTAAACCTTCGAGCAAAAACCCAATGACCATGGTTACCATAGATTGAGAATATGGTTGGAGCGACGGTGGCAATGTTGCCTTTAGATTATGGCTAGCTAAGAGCGGGGCCGCGACATGATCTCTATCGTCCATATTAGAGAAGATCTTGACCATCCTTTGTCCATCATAGACACCACCTCTCCTTAGAACATTGAAATATTTGAAACGTCTATGGCCTTTAAGAACAAGGATATCGGCAACCAAAATAATTGGAGAATGATCAGATCCTATGGGATGTAAGTGTTTAAGATGTGCATCAGAAAAATAGTAATCCGATCCCCATTAGCCATCCCTCTATCCAACCTTTTTTCCACAAGGTTGGATCCCTCTTGGTGGTTGGACCAAGTGAAAGGAAAACCCAAGAATCCTAAGTGAGTCAGCCCTATGTTGTTGAAATCGTATTGAATTCTCTCATTTCCTCGCTCCATTAGCAAACCTTTCCTCCTCTTTTTCATTTGGGTGGAGAATAACATTAAGATCCCCTAAGATAATCCATGTCTCAGTGTCATATTCTGGCACATATGATGAACCATTTCTCAAGAGTTAGCTTTCCTATAGTCTTTATAAGGACTATCATACATACAAGTAAGGACCCAAAAAGATTTAGTTTTTTCATTCCAAATGTGGGAATTTATTTGATTATCATCTTGATAGGAAATGGTTAATTTAACAGAAGCAATACCAACATGAGCCTGGGAGTTGTAAAACATGGCCTCACCAAATCCAATCTTTTTATCAAATTGAACATTTGTGTTAGGTTTCATTTTACAAAAAATGTAGCCATAAAACGGACTCCCTCCCTTCGGGCCCTCCGGTCGGTCGGCCCAATAATTTACCATTCGCCATGCCGCCTTTCTTTGTTTATCCACAATTTGTTTTTCTTACAATTTTGATTCCAGTAAGTGAAGGTTGGCAATCTAATCGTTAAAACTTCATTTGGCATGCTATTGTTGTTTAACCTTTCAATGTAAAAGTGAAAATCTAATGCTATATCCGAATATCAAATTTACTTACAATCAATATGAATCTTATATTGCACACCTGGACATAACTACAATCGCATCGTTTAAACAAAAAGGCACAAACAACCAAAGTAGAGATTGAGCTCCCATTATGCATTTACAAAAAGTTCAAATACACTTGTGCAAACAACTTGTTGTTTTCATTTGCATTCTTATGGAATACTAATGGATATTACATTATCTCGTTGTGAACTATGTTGTCCAAAATCAAAGATGGTGTTGGAAGCTCTGGCATATAAAGGTCTGTTGGTGTAGAAAGTATTGACCACAATTTCTCTTCTTCGCTTGGTAAATTTCTCAAATATTCTAGTTCTGTTACCACTTGCTTCATGGTAGGTCGTTCCGCACTCTTCAAGGAAAGACATCTCTTTGCAAGCATCGCCACAACAAGCATTTCCTCCAAGTTACCCTCATGTACTAGTTGAGCATCCGTATTCAAGAATATTCTCTTCCTCTTCCATTTGGATAATGAAGAATGGGCGTATTTCTTTGCTCCTCGGATCTCTTAAGAGAAACAGGTTGTTCTCCCAGTCAAGAGCTCTATAAGGACAACGCCGGAAACTCAAACATCATTCTTCTCTGTTAATTAACTAGTATGAAAATATTCTCGATCCGTATATCCAAATGTCCCTTGAACTATTGTTTATCCAAAGGGATCAACCTCGATGCTCCAAAATCGATACTTTTGCGGTGAAATTTTCATCTAGTAGTATGTTAGAAGACTTTATATCTCTATGAATGACTGGTGTAGAAACTGTTGGAAAATCTAGTCATAGTAGCAAAAAAAAAAAACAATTCATGTGAAGATTATAGGATCTAGGATCATTATGTTTACCACAATAAAATTACTAGATGTAATTATACATACCTTGAGTCATAGCTATATTTCCTTACCTCCCTCCAATGTGTTTGTCTAGCTACATAGTCAGTATGCTCGATAAGATTGTATTGGATTACGACTTCAAGATAAGTTAGAGGAAAATATATTTCTTTACCCTGACCATTCTAGTTGCTGTTCATGAGAGATGGAAATTCAGCAACTTCATTACTAGGGCAAGAGAATAATTGTTCTCTCTCAGATAATAAAGAGCAATTTTTAGCTTTCCATCAAAGCTAATCACCGACATGTGTCATTCAAATATACTAACACACATCTTGTTAATTGACACCTGCAATCCTTAAGTGCCTAGTGTTGGACACGTCATACTTGGACCAAGTCAAGTTTAGTTTTACATGAGTCAGCCTAAGTCATGTGCCACATAATCCAACATTCTCCTACTTGGCACATTAGACTTATGGCATACATAATATCTAGAAACATAATCATCAGTGCGCAAATAAAATTCTAGATCATGTAAATGTCAAGATCAGGAAATATACTAGTATGAGTCATGGCGGTTACGTATCGTCATGTGACATGCTCCCTTCCATGCACTACATAGTTAGTTCACTCCCTAACATGACCTGAAATAGCTTTTGGCAGCTCTTTCTAAGAGCCTACAAAGCAAAACAACATTAGTGCTTTTCTCAAGCATTCTATTAAGGAAAATCATGTATTAATTTTCAATAAGTGTGTACACATTACAAAATACAGGGAAAAAGGAAAAACAACGTCTTTAGTGAGGTCTCTAAAATTTTTATGGAACTATCTGAACTCATCCATTGTTTCAATTACAAAGGATTAATACCCATAAATGTAACATGTTGTGTATAAGTGCCTACATGTAAACCTTTTGTCAATGGATATGCTCCTATAAGCTTTGTGCTCATTTGTTCCACAATTTATCGTTGTTTCCTACTCTCTTTCTGTATAACGGGAAACTATATCTTCGTATGCTTAGGTTCACCAGAAAGAGATTTGTTATGCACAATAAATTCTCATCCACTTGGCTATAATGTCGACATTCTCCAAGTCTTAAGAAAAAGTTGCACAACCAAAAATTGTGGTGTTATCAAAGTACCACATATTCAGACTCCAAAACTAATGAAGCAGTTATATATTCATACTCCAAAACTAATGAAGCAGTTATACTTTATTTACGCTTCATCTGTATACAAATCAAGCGTGAAGACGCAACCTAAAATGGCTCCATGAATCATGAGCTTAAAACGAGTCTGAACATTACATCTTCAAGTAAATCAATTATATGAGGGTGCAAACATTACTTTAATTTTCTACAATAAGTTATATTCTTGGGTTACTTTGGCAACAACCAAGAATGCATATTATAGAACTCCATAAATTTCATGTTAACGCATTATACATGAAAATTATCAGAATGCGGAAGCATAAGGTATTCCTTGCATTTTCTTGAGATCTATGGATATTTTTCATGCATGGCTAACATTTGTTACTCTTTTGTGTAATTTCAACACTAGCGGAGCAAATTTCCATGCCATAAAATTTTAGAACTTTGCTTTAAGGAGATGTTTCTCTCTGCCTAAATGGAAAAATTCATCTCACTGATTCATAAGTTCTTGGTTTAAAAAAATAAAATAAAATCAACACATGTCATCAACATACAAATTAGTATATATACTTACTCCCACTGATCTTTAGATTTGTGACTTGATTAAGCAAGAATTATCCTCAATCTAAAGGTTACTTACAAGATAGGTCTTATAGGTCTTTAGACGTCCATATACCGATCTCTTAGGATGACATACTAAAATTTAGTTTCCAATTCAGACAAACCTTGTCGATTTTTTTTTTTTTTTTTTTTTATCCTCCAAGTTCCTACTAGACACTTGTTCGATCCAATATCAAAAATTCAGTTTCTGATGATATACTACATTATCAGTAGAAATATCAAAATTTCATCGTTTTCTAAAATTTGATTAGCTCAACTGATCATGGTTATTCACATTGAATCATATAAATCATTATGGGAATACTAATTCAATTATTGAAACTACATTTCATAGTTTACAACTCCCACTAGATTAACCATTAATCAAGCGTCTCCAGATTCAACAATTTATGTACTACAAACAGGTTAATATATGTACCCATTGGATTAGTAATCTTTAGTAATCCAATACCTTCAGGCAGGTGAAAAACTCTAGCTTCCGTTGCTCAATCGAGTCATCATAAACTATGTTTCCCTTCACTCTCTAGAGAAACTGAAACTTACTGGAAGCTTAGTTTATGCTCACTACCCGCAACAATTTTATGAGTTTGCACCCACAATATAACGGGTATGTATTAACTATTCTGACACAGTAGCACAATCACATTAATCACATTTTACTGGAAAAATTAGGTTCCTAGAGCATTTTACATTACACACAATATAACATTCTAGGAATTCGTTACTTGACATGACTGTATCTCCACACATCACACCTTTCAAAATGTATTTCACCATGTTCATCTATGGTTTTCATATTAGAGCTAATAGTTAGCTACATGTAATAAACATGAATTGTAGTATTGTTACCGGGGCTTGGATTACCAGATGAAAAGGGGTAATACAATTTTCTCCGAAATTCCCTAACATTTATGATAAACAAATCTCAAGTAATTATGACATTATGGCTCATTTCTTAAATCCTCCTTTCCCTCGAAAGGATACCAAGAATCCAATAACAAGAAAATAACAAGGAAACATCACTCTGCCACTACAACACTAATGTGGCTAAGTTATAGCAATATCACTAAATATACTTATGTATACTCCCACTCTCTTATCGTATTTCACGATAATAGGTGACTTTTAGTGTGCTAACTAAAATCATTCATTTGCACGCAATTTTTACACACCATGAGTAAGAATATAACAATATCATAATGCATCAAACAAACAATTTTCAAAACAAACCATACTGCCGAAATCTCTCCTTCCGGACAAAATTACAACTTAAAACACATTCATTTCTATTGCACTTCTATTGCAACCCGGTTAGCATTGTCAATAGAACAAACATCCTCAAAAATTAAATAGTCTTAAATGTCAAGATAATGAGGATAGCATATACTAATCACTTCACACAGTGATGTCTTTGGACAGATCACTAATACCATAATTAATTAGAATATGCAATCAATAATATTGAACCACATCTCTTATGAGTTCATCAACTTTTCAATTGCTATTTTAGCAACCCAGATTATTATTTGAACTCGATGCGGTTTACCTTTACCGAGGCAAAAAGAAAGGGTTACAATAAAATAATTGAGTGTTAAAAAGCCTCAAACATGAAATATATCAGACCTGAAGAGGTAATTAACCATGTCTATCTAACAAATCCTTAAAGTACGCATTGTTTAGTCTCTCAAAACTATGGTCATTTTTGCTTAAGTTTAAGAATGGAATCACAAACAAGTTACAACATTATATAACTCATGAAATAATTCTACAATAATTATGAATGTAGCCAATATGCCAACTTTCAGTACGAAAACAATCAAACACAACCAAGAAATAGCAACATAAATGTCAACTTGTCATACATATATTCTCCACCCATGAGCCCGACACCTTTGGGTATCAAACCACTCTTAATAGAGAATATTTCACCTAATTATTTCAACAGATGACGTCCTTGAACAAGCCATCAAAATCTTAACTAGGATATACAAATGACTTTGTTACCATAATACTTGAGAGAGTTTTTCAGGTTTATCCCTTTCAATTGGCTACTTTGGCAGCACAATTTTACTGGTAAAACTCCGTACCATTCAGGTCACATTCAAAATATGCATTGTAAATACATAAAACTGAACTATCAAAATTCTTCCTTTGGGAGGAATCAAGACACATATAGCTTATCCAAATATATGACCCAAATTGTCAATTTGCTATATCCGGTATCCTTAAATACTTAAATATTCACACGACATGATACCTTTACATAAGAATACATGAGCTAAATCATTAACACCAAATTAGATCATTAAGCAAACGACAATATATAATCATTCATTCACGAGTCTCACCATTTTCGAATGGTTACTTTGGTAATCCAATCTAATGGTTAAACTCCAAAAAGAATATTTATAGGGTCATAAACAACATATATGGCATATTTTACTGTAGAAATTAATTAAGGCATGGTTGACCAGATGTATTTATTCTTAAGTGATAAACAAAGAGCCTGGACAAACATTATACAACAAGCACATAACACAAGAAGTGACTAGAGAAGGGTCAAGATGCAATCCACTAAGTTACCATAGTAAGTCGACACCTATTCATACCGTCATATACATACATACATCTGACTCCTATTTAGTTCACTAAACTCATATTCATCAAGAGGAAACATCCAACTTGACCACTAAAAGGATGAACTAGGACCACTACAGAGAGTTAAGTCAAAATGTTAATTAAGTTTAAGATAACTTTAACACATCATCATCTTCTTTAGACATGAAAATGAGAAGGGAAACAAAAGCATATGGAAAACAGTACTAGGCTCTACTATTTCCAAAAACCTATACCCATCTTTATCTAGCATGTCCAGAGTGCAAATTAAACACACATTTAATTTTGGTCGGTTCCTCATATTGATGACAAACTTTACATGTCATAACCTTCTACTTTGAAAGAAGACATCAATCATATCGGTAGCACATGACATGAAATGAAGATAAAATCCACCAATATTTTTATAATCACAACAAAAAAAAAAAATGAACAAACCACCATAAACTAATTGACAAAAGCAACATAAACTATTATTTAGTCATTTAACACCCAACATAAATTCAAAATTCAAGTAATTTAGGAGAAATCATAATTACTTTCCATCAACCAAATGGAGCCTGGAGTACATCTTCTTTAGTGGGTTTCAGGACTGTCAACAGTTTCATGCTACCCTTACAACTACACTATATATATCAAACATATGATGACAGTTACCGGATTAAAACAGAACCCATTTTTAAGTATAAAAAGGGTGATACCATATTTCGATCAAAACATCATAATATGACCATCATGTTACAATCATCTTGTCACAAAGGCTAAATACACTACCATTAAATTAACCTCAAAATAAATTTTATGAGCAAACAAGATTAATCCAATTGGCTCTGATGCCACATGTTGGAAAATCTAATCATAGTAGCAAAAAAAAAAAAAACAATTCATGTGAAGATTATAGGATCTAGGATCATTATGTTTACCACAATAAAATTACTAGATGTAATTATACATACCTTGAGTCATAGCTATATTTCCTTACCTCCCTCCAATGTGTTTGTCTAGCTACATAGTCAGTATGCTCGATAAGATTGTACTGGATTACGACTTCAAGATAAGTTAGAGGACCATATATTTCTTTACCCTGACCATTCTAGTTGCTGTTCATGAGAGATGGAAATTCAGCAACTTCATTACTAGGGCAAGAGAATAATTGTTCTCTCTCAGATAATAAAGAGCAATTTTTAGCTTTCCATCAAAGCTAATCACCGACATGTGTCATTCAAATATACTAACACACATCTTGTTAATTGACACCTGCAATCCTTAAGTGCCTAGTGTTGGACACGTCATACTTGGACCAAGTCAAGTTTAGTTTTACACGAGTCAGCCTAAGTCATGTGCCACATAATCCAGCAGAAACCGCATAGTGTAAATATGCAATTGCATTCGCAGTCTCCGTAGCGATCCTCAGACGAGTTTCCCAGGATAAGATAGGAGATATCTCTCCCTTGCAGTGGATATGTTGGAAAAGTGTCCCATTAGGAACATACTCGTAAACAAGCAATGGAACTTTAGTCTCTAAACAGAATCCTAAGAGCTTTACCACATTTCGATGATTTACACGAGTTAGAATAACAACCTCATTTATGAATTGCTCAATCTGACTCTCGTCAACTACTTTGGATTTCTTAATAGCGACTTCTGGATTATCTGGTAAAATTCCTTTGTACACTACACCATAACCTCCTTCTCCAAGCACTCTATTCTTATGAAAATTGTTGGTTGCTAATTGGAGCTCTTTTGCTGTATATATCTTGGTCAATAATTCAGCACCAGCACAATCACCGCCACTTGCCGTTGCATTTTTATTTAAGAGCAATCCTCCATTCTGCTCGTAGAACTTCTGTTTGAGTTTGGTTTGTTTTCTTTTCCTGAAGCTCAAATATAGGCAACTAATGCCAACTATCAGTAACAAAGTTCCTAAGCCAATGCCTGCAACAGTAATAATTCATTATACATTGTGTGTGTGTGGGTTTGTAAAAAAATTGGTAAGAATAGGAGCCCTTGAATTATATGCCAGAATTGTGTCATGTTAAGTTGGATATTTATTTTGCTTCAAAAAAAATAAATAAAAATGAAAGTTGTAGTATAATTACCAAGAGTGGCTTTTAGGATTGGAAATTCTTGTTTCTTGGCAGAGCAATCACGCCCACAACGGTTCGCGTCTGCTTGTGGTCCTGGAGTAGTGAGCTGTTTGCCTTGGAATCCTGGAGTGAGATAAGGATTCCCTTCGTAACCTTCGAGACAAGTGCAACGATATCCGGGAACATCAGTAGTTTCAACACAGACACTGTTGTTTTGGCACAATAGAGTGTCCTTTGCTTCTTCACACGTCTTATTCCCAATCACCCAATCAAGAACCAACGGTATGCTTCTTTTGTCACCAATGAAATTGGTAGTGGGAAGAAGATCAGATGCACGAAAAGAATACTGATCTTTCTCAGCAATGAAAGCATAACTACAAGGATCAAAGGACCAGACCTTTGTATGATTGTAAGAGCTGGAAACTAACGCAACTATATAGTTTATCCCCTTAGGGAATTCTAACTGGCAACAACCTCTTCCTTCAGCGCAAGATCCTTCTATTACTTCATCCCTACTATCACATGATGACACACAGATTTTTCCGTCTACGGTACCATTACCGGACTCGGCACGGAATAGGGCTAAGGTATCGCACCCGATAGCAAATAACCTATTTTTGGTATTTGAGAATGTAAATGATGTCCTACCTATGGAAAAAGATAGCTCATCCGTTGGGTCCTTGGAAAAAGGATCAAGATCGATCTCCACACCCTTCTTGGTATAACATGCTGCCGCCACCTGGCTATTTTTCACTCGAATTTCAGTCTCTGATATACTTATAACTTCAACATTTCCTTCGCCAATGAAGGGCTTCGGAGGATAAAATGATGTATTGCACTTTATACTGTATCCATACCCAACTCCATCCACAGAACATCCTTCACCGCCAGCTATGCCAAATGGATAGGGAATGGTAACATCACCGCAACTTGTCTGGCAACCAGGTTTTGACTGGAAAAATGATGCAGCCGCAGATACTGACATTGCCGGCCACAGCATGAACACTAGTACCCATAATAAGATCAGGCGGAGGATTAGTTGTAGTAGCATAACTAATCCGGTTGTACTTCTCTCTGTTCTTGTTTTGATCTTAGCAAGATAGATAACGGGGAGGCAATTGACTTTGTTGGTTATACAACTGCCCTATTGACTCTTCGGAGACAATGGAGAGGCAATTGACTTATTCATCTTACTAATTGAGTTCCATTAACTATTTTTCATACACTGTGCAGACATTCGTGCTAACAACAACTTCTTCAAAAAAATTTGAATCATTTTTTGGGGATCATGATTTTTTTGTGGGGACCATGATTCTATTTTAGGCAAGACATTACAAGTAATCTTAAGTCACCCCTTATCTAAATATTTTTATTAATACCAAACTTACCCTCCTTTATTAAATGTTTTGTTTAATGATTAATTAGTTATTAGTTAATGATTAGTATGATTAGTGATTAGTATGATTAGTAATAATTAGTTACTCTATTATAAAAAATTAGTTAATGATTATTATGATTAGTATGATTAGTACTAATTAGTTAATCTATTACAAAAAAATTAGTTAATGATTAGTATGATTAGTAATAATTAGTTATTCTATTACAAAAAAAATTAGTTAATGATTAGTAATGATTAGTTACCAGTAAGAAGTTCGGTTATAAAAAATTAAAAAATTTCCTTCCGATCAACCGAACTTAATGATTAGTTACCAGTAAGAAGTTCGGTTACAAAAAAAATTGAAAATTTTCCTTTCGATCAAACCAAACTAAATTTTGATCAAACCGAAAATTTTCCTTACAAAAAAATAGTTTCGGTTACAAAATTTTTTTTATGACTTTTTACAAAAAAAATTAAAACTTTTTACGATCAAACTGAACTTAAAGTTCGGTTTCCCAAATTTATTACCAACAACGAACTTAATGATTAGTAATGATTAGTTACCAGTAAGAAGTTCGGTTACAAAAAATTGAAAATTTTCCTTGGGATCAAACCGAACTAAATAGTTCGGTTACAAATTTTTTTTAAGACTTGTTACGATCAAACCGAACTTAAATTTGGGTTTCCCAAATTTATTACCGAACTTAATGATTAGTAATGATTAATATGATTAATAATGATTAGTTACTAATAAGAACTTTCCCAAATTTATGACCAACTTAATGATTAGTAATGATTAGTATGATTAGTAATGATTAGTTACCAAAAATTGAAAATTTTCTCTCGGTGGTAGTCGGAGGTGGTGGTGGTGGGCGGCGGTGGGAGGAGGTGGTTATTTATATATATATATATATATATATATAGGTGGTTATTAGGTTAGTTTTAAATTAAATTAGGTTAAGGGTAGGTTAGTCATTTTTACACTTTAGGACACCCCTTATAACTATAGAGAAGGTGGCCTAATAAGACCATGGTTCCCCAAAAAAACCATGGTCCCCAAAAAATGGTTCAAAAATTTGACATTTTCATGTGGAACGGGGAAAAGAGAAGCACGTGGGCTTATAGTCATATGAGTTTTGACATAGGCCTTATCCCTCCTCCGAGGCCCTAAATCCTACTATTATCTCTTCAGTTCGGTCTTCGGCTGAGTTTGGTAATGCTTATTTTTTTTCAAAAGCACTTTTAAAACCTATATATGTCAATAAATTTTGAAGTTGGTGTTTGGTAAAAAAAAACTAAAGTGTTTTTTATCCAAAGCACTTCCCAAATTCCTCAATTTTTAAAAGCCGAGGAGGAGGAGCTTTTTAAAAGCTACAAAAACATAAGCTGTGGTCCCACATAAATTTAATGCTTGATTTATCTTTTTTTTCCCTACTTTATTTTATAAATGACAAAAGTTACCCTTAGATTTACATACAATCAATTCTTTACTATTTCTTATATTGCATTCTTTAAATATTATTATTTTTTATTATTTCGAACTATTTTATATACTATTTATTTAATTTGTCAACAATAGAAATAAAAACAAATATTAAATAATTACTTAATTTTAGTTTCATTTTTTGCTTGAATAATTACTTAATTTGTCAACACTAAAAATAAAAACAAATATTAAATAATTACTTAATTGTTAAGTAAAATAATTTCTTAACAATTATAATGATAGTAGTAATTAGTATGAACATTAATATTATATAGTGAAAAAAATTATTATTTTTAAACTCAATAAAATTGAATAAATCTACCATGAGTGATATGTCTGTTTTTGTCATTTGTTACAAAACAATGGTTGAATCCAAATTTTGCCAAACACATTTTGATTGCTTTTTTAATCAGCTTCAACTTTAATTAATATTTTACCAAACGTCTAACTGCTTTTTTCTCACAGCACAACACAGCAACGCACAGCAGAAAAGTGCTTTTACAAAAGCTGCAGCAATACCAAACTAAGCCTTCAATTCTCTCCTCCTCATCCAATTTTCTTTCTTTTCGTTTTCGAAAACCATCACTCCTCCTACCTCCTCCTGCTGTATCTCGTTTAGCTCAACCGGCTCGCATCTCTCTCTCTCACACCAAACGACGTTACTGCATTCACTCTCTCAATCAATTTTCTAATTACTGATTTGTGTTCAATTCTTTTGGTTATGATTATCATATATACAGTATAATTTCAGGTTGACGAGTTTGCTCCAAAAACTCGACAAGTAATTGACTGGTAACTCTCTCTTTATTACTTTCCTTTGACTTCTAGTATCATCTTATTCAATGAATGGTTAATTCTACTGATTGGTTTAACTGGGTGTTTGTTAAAAGTTAGTTTTAAATCTCTCGGCCAGAGAATGGCTTCATTTTATTGTGTTCATTGGGTTTTGTTTTGGTGCAATTTTAGGATTATAAATTTGTGATGATTTGATCATTTTGATTTGCAGTGAAATGGTCACCATATGTGCATTGTTGGGATTGTAATTTGTGTGCTATTTTCTTAAATGCGAATGATTAAAGCTATCTTTGGAATGTCTTTGCATAGGTTTCATAATTTGAGGGTTTGCCTGAGAGAGACTACTTTTAGTCATAGTCATAGACACTCACAACTTCAATAGCTTTGATAAAGGTAGATTAATTACATGCTGTTGTAATATGTTCACTTAAATCCCTAATGTCATGACAAATTCAGACTGTTCAGAGATTGGGTCTCTTGACTCAGTAAACTCTTAAAAGTAATATGCTTGAAGCTTTTGAAGGATTCTTTCAGCTAGATGTTTGTTTATGTGGGGTTGCACCAAGCCTCAATTATTCAGTGGATTGTAAGTATTGTATATGTTTAGAATACAAGGGTATATACATGCCGCAGGTATGTGTAGTAATACGAAATTATAAGTGGCTTACTATCTTCGAGAACAGCGCAAACCATAACATATTATAAACAGTCACATAGCATAGCTGATTTTGTATCAAAATCTCACGTCAATGTTGTTAATGGGTTTCAAATAAAGTGAGCCGCTTACGCCTTACTTTTGAAACGAGTATCTGAATGCACTTTGTTAACTAGGGCATATGTTTTTCTCTTTGATAGAATATATGTGTAGTGATTGTTGTCAATGGGAAAAGCAAACTATCAGAGAGACTTGCTTAAATAGTTAAATTTGATTTGAACTGCTTGATTTATTGGAAAATCAATGTATTGTTAGGTACTCAAGAGAACCATAGTCATATGATAATCTAATTACTCCAATACCATTATTTATCTTGTTTAGAAGAATGCAATCACGAAACCACGCAACAAAAGATAAACATTGTCATATGATAGCCTACTTGACAATGTTTGATGCAAAGAATCCTGTTTACTCTAATTACACCGCATATGAACTTCAGTTACTATCCATTTATCTCCAGTATTGGATTAACTTCTGTTAACATCCAGAACGTGTTCATCCTATCAGTTACCAATAGTATCTATTTCTTTTTTTCGTGTATATCTTAATTAGGAATGTCCCACAGATCTTTGCTGTCATCCCTCCATGAGATAACCTTAATATAGGAAATCCAAGTGTCTTGGCTTGAGCATTGTTAGTTGGTTTTGATACTTCCTCAACTGCAGTAGATTTGATGAACTCATCTTTTGTATTCTACACATTGCTAACTAGCTAGGGGTTTTTCTGCTGTGTTTCTAACTGTACTTGGGTAGGTGTTGGTTCACACTTTTGTTTGTTAACTTCTTAGTGAGTTGACCTGAATTTGCATCTTTTGGCCACAGGTTTGGACAGCTTCAAGCAGTTGATCTTCAAGTACTGAACCAGCGCTTCAGGCAGGTGCTTCATTAACCTCATTTTCGCATGCAAAAGTTTCATATCAAGTTATTAGCAGATTATGCCTGCCGATGTAAATTTCAATTTGAAGTTTATGTGCATATTATAAATGATCACATATCATAACTGATCTTGTATCAGAATTTTCATACCAATGTTGTTATTAAATTACAAATAAAGTGAATGGCTTACGCCTTACTTTTAGAACTAGTATTTGAATGCACTTTGTTAGCTACGGCATATTATTTTCTTTGATAGAACATAGCCACCAATATCTGTATCCAAAGTCCGGTGATTGTTGTCAATTGCAAAAGCAAATATTATCAGATAGATTTGCTTAAAATGTTCAATTTATTGGGAAAATCAATGTATTGTTAGTTACTCAAAAGATCCATAGTCATATAATAGTCTCGCCATTGTTTATCTTGTTTAGAAGACTGCAATCAAGAAACCACCTACGAAAGATAAATGCTTTTTCTCATCTGTATGCTTTGATAGGTTAAGATAGCCTACTTTACTATGTTTAGTGCAAAAGAATCAAGTGTTGCCTCTAATTAAAATGCGTTTGAACTTCAGTTCCTTTCCTTTTAGTCCCAGTATTGAATTAACTTCTGTTTGTTAGACTTTTTGTGTTTTGCGCAACAAATCTCCGTTTGGTTAAACTAATCTTGTTTATACTATGTTAAGTCGGATTAGTCTTAATCCGCATTAAGGCATGTTTATGATATTAATCATGCATTAAAGGCTAGCTTAAAGTTAATGCTAGATAAGGTTGAGTCTAAGCATGGCATGTCATATGAGGTGTCCAATGTAGCCATGAGGTGTCCTCCAACTCATGATGGGAAGGTTGGAGTGACATGTGGCAAGCATGACTAAGACTCTTCTAGCCTCACAAGTTTTCCTTAAAAGAAAATCTGTTTTCATTCCATCAAAAAGTAATGTGAGGAAATAGAAGTTGATATTAAGTCATGAAATGTTTAATGTCTTGTGTTCTATTTCCTTACTACAACCTGACTTAGCATGAATCATATGTAGTGTTCTAGTGTTATATGGTGCTGTTTTCAGTGAGTTGTTGAGTATGCTAATACCTATGTTGTAAAAAGCGCTAGGCGAGGCGAGGCGCCAAGTCCATCGCCTGGCCTGGCCTAGAGCTTAAGCGCTCCCTAGGCGCCGTAGGCGCCCAAAAAAAAAAAACAAAAAAAAAATGGTCACGTCGCCTCGCCTTGGGGCCTTTTTTTGCTAGGCGCTGGTCCATAGCTTAGTGGGCCTTTCGCGCTTAAGCGCCAAAGGCGCTCGCCTTTTACAACATAGGCTAATACTAGGTTCAAGTCTAATTTCAGCATGTAGTGAGCTTATAAGATGTCTAGTGGTAAAGCATAAAGGTTAAGGAGCTGAAATTCCAACACTGTTAACATTCGGAACATGTTCATGATCTTATCAGTTAGTAGTATATATATCTTTTTGTCATGATGTATCTTTACTTGGCATGTCCTACATTGAATCTTTGCTGTCTTCCCCTCCGTGAGATAATCTTAATATAGGAAATCCAAATGTCCTAGCTTGATCATTGTTGGAGTGGGATTCATAGTTGTTTTTGATTCTTCCTGAACTGCATTAAATCGTCGATTTCTTCTTTGTATTCTACACATTGCTAACTGGTTAGGGGTTTGTCTACTGTGTTTTCAATTGTATTTGGCTAGGTGTTGGTGCCCACTTTTGATTTGTTTACTTCTTTTGAGTTGACCTGGATTTGCATCTTTTGGCCACAAGTTTGGGCAACTTCAAGCAGCAAATGGAGAATGCTCCTTTTTGAATCGTCAAGTCAGCCAACACACTTTCAAAGGAAACCAGAGGTCAGAGTAGTTTGTCAGTAACCGAAGTCCCTATGATCCTAGGATATCAATGAGCTCTGGGATTTTTTTTCTTTCTTTCTTATAATTTGTCAATACTTTAATTGTCAGATGAAATCATGACATTGTGAAGCAGAATGAGAGATGCATGTGAATACAGCAATGCATGGTCTTCAGTTGATAGTGATCTTGAATGTTGTAGCAATTTATTTTGTAAATTTTCAAGATCAAAGTGTAATATTTAAAATAGATATGTTGTTCTTTATTTTCCATGTACATAATAAAAAAAAAAAAAAAATTTCAAAAATGCAAACAGATTGTTACTTCAGGATGGTTCTTTTTTACCAATACTACCTCCGTCCCAGGAAAAATGATATTTTCATTTTATAATTTTTACCTATAAAAAAATTTAAAGTATCACTTTTATTGGGGTGGAGTGAGTAGTCGACAATGAGATGATTTTGTGTAGAACCACATATTTCATGGCTCAATTGCTATCCCAACTTCACCCCAGAAAATCAGCACCTCTAACTCTGATCATTAATTGCAACCAAACTACGGGTATTAAATTATGTTTTGATTGATCTTTATCTCTGATTCTCTGTGGACCGCACAATCCAACATTATATTTTGATTCAGAATTATTAAATGCTTAGCATAGCCCAACTTCAAAGTCGTTGCCATGGTTTACTGTTCACGTGGCTCATATCCTGAAATTGGATGGTTCACTCGAAGACACCTTAGACAAGTGTGCATAGAATCTTCTGGGCTTAGAAGAAAAATAAAAGAAATTTGAATGTAATCGTCGTCTCAATTTTAATAGCCAATTTTTGTTCCACACAGCGTCTCCTAGTTTCCGAGAAGGTCTCACAACAAGGCACTAGATCCTGTGGTCGTAAAGCATTAACACCCGAGTCCCAACGAATCTAAAGAAACATGTATGTAAGGCATTGTCTGATTTTACAATATACAAGTAAAGAATTTAAAGAGCAGCCAAACAGATATATCATACCACCACACTACCTCAGGTTGTAGTTATTACCTGCTTGTTAGCTAATATTAGTAAGTACCTAATTTGCAGTAGATATGCTTGTATCAGTGAAGTTACGTAGCAAACACACAGTATTAGGTAGACCGTTTGTACTTCTCTATGTTGATTTGTAGACAAATGCCAATTTTATATACTTAAATCTTGTACGCATGAAATTTTCCCTTGTGGGTTTATGGTTATAAATGCCCATCAAATAGATAATAGAAATTAGTAAACTGATGTGATTAGTTAGTAGGGTGTTGTAATCATTCTACTCGTAGAAATCTTAAGTAGAGTGGGTTCACATTCATCGGTACCAGAGGCGGAGCCAGAAACGTGATCAAGGGAAGCAAAATCTTTTTAGGGGCACAAGACTGCAAAGTGGATTGTTTTTTTTTTTAGAAACTTGATTAATTAGGCCTGAGAGCCAGCCGACTAGATTCAGCTGATCCGGTTCATACATCTGATTAGGGGCATTTGAATCAGGTATCATATTATACATGACTCGTAGGGCACATATCCGAGTGGGTTCAAAATTTCATATAAATTGACTAATCAATAATTTTTGAATTAGATGTAATGAGTCAGAATCAAATTTAATGAATTAGATCAAGATGATCCTGATCTAGACGAGTTAGTTGAGTCAGAAAAAAACAAACTAACTTATACCTTTGAAATCTAATAAAAATATGAAATACAAACTACCACAAGAGATTAGATTAAGAGTTGTCATGTGACATACTGCATCTCCGAATATATTAGACTATTAGTCCAAGCATTATGGTTAGGTGTTTCGCTTGGCTATAACTTTTAATGTAGCCGAGGGAAATGAGAATGAATATGCACCTCACTATAGGAGACTTCCGCTTAGCTTACAGAGATGGAGAATGAATATGCGCCTCACTATAGGAGACTTCCGCTTAGCTTATAGAGATGAGTTTGGTGCAAATACTCCAATATGAAAATTAAGTTTCCTTCCAGTTTAATTTTTTTTCAAATTTTTAACCAGTTGAAAAAGAAAAGAAGATATAATATGGGAAAAGGGAATTTTAGTAAATAAAAATAGTTAAAATGAGTTATAGTAGATTAAAAAGTGAAAATTGGATATGAAAAACTCATCATATTTCTAAAATGTCGTGTTGACAGTGAAAACTGAGGTCGTATTTGGTATAAATTCTAAAAACAGTTTTCTGTTTTTAAAATTAAAGAAAACAGAAAACGAGAAAGAAAAAAAAACGCATTTAGCAAAGGTATTTGTTTTCTGTTTTAAAAAGAGAAAATGGGTCATTTGTCCAAAAAAATTTAAAACACGGTTCAAATGGACGAGTAAAAAAAGTACGGGTGAAATAGCCAAAAAAAAATAGCAAGGATGAAACCTGGATTCATCCCGACTTATACTTAAAAATAAAGAAGGATGAAACCTGGATGCATCCCGTGCAAAAATAAAAATAAGAAAAAATATTTGAAAATGGACAAGATTTAAACCAGATTTACATCCCGCTTATTTTTAAATTTTTGTCCATTTAAACAGTATCTTTTAAATTTTTGGCTATTTAAACAGTATCAAAACCTAAGTGTCTTTTTCACCCAGGAATTGTTGATTTTGGTCTTTTTGACCAATTTTGTGTTTTAAAAATAAGATAGTAAAAACAATAAATAATCGTTTTTTGTGATTTTTTTGTGATTTTTTTTTCCTTCTTCTCGGCACGAAGTAAGAGCTTGCCGAAAGCATTGTATGTGCAAGAATTTTTTTTACCATTATCTCCGCGACTCTTTTCATTTGACCGGGTTTAGTTGGGTTTCTTTGATTTTCAAACCAGTTTTTAAATTTCCGATTAAATAGCATTTAGAAAATGAAACTAGAAAAAATGGTATATTTTTACAAAACTCTTTTAAAAAATTATGAAATTTGATCCAAACTTCACCCAAGAAAACCAACAACTCTGAATTTGATCATTAATTGCAACCAAACTACTAGTATTAAATTATGTTTTGATTGATCTGATATCTCTAATTCTTTGTGCACCACATACTACATATATATATTGATTCAACCAATATTAAATGCTTACTACAACTTCAATCACCATGGTTTGCTGTTCATGTGGCTGAACTCTGGCTCAAGAACGTATACGTTGTTGGTCCACTTAGATTCTGGAAGCATGAAATTGAATGGTTGTTTTGGAAGACAAGTGTTCAAACATTCCATGGTTTGGTTAATTAGCTGCTTAGGTAGAGCAGTAGAGTTCTCGTGAAATATAAGTGATCATGCAGAAATTTGGCACGTTATTTCTGGAAGAATTAAAAATGCATTAATTTGGGACATCTATATTGAAATCCTTGGCAATTTTTAATGGCCATTTTATGTTCAGGTCTCATCTCACAAATCACTCGGTTTCATAATCTGAAGATACCTGTATTTAAGGCATTGTCTGACTTCACAATACAATTTAAACAGCAGTCATATACTCCACCTTAAGTTGCAAGTTATGCACCCCATCTAGGGAGTACACAGTTCAAAGTTGATAAAAAAAAACTCGCCCACCTTGCTCGTGCCATGTTTCCGACCTTTCATTTTTCTGACGATCTGGATTCATCTCCCGGGAACTTGTTGCTCGGAGATAATTAGAGTGTCCATATGTGATCGAAATGCACGTTCTACCGTAGTTGGTTTCATCATACTATAAACTAAACTAATCTAATGTTATCAAAAGTACAAACAGTTAAAGCACACAGTATTAGGTAAACCGTTTGTAGTTTTCTATGTTGATCTCTTGCCGGAACTAGTAATTAAACAAATCCCAATTGTATACTTAGCAATCGTGTACACATGAAACTGTCCTTTTCTGGTTAATATTTAATTGTCACAAGTTATTTATAAGAATTGGACTAAGGAATGAGATTAGTGGGTGGGTGTTGTAATTATGCTACTTGTACTAGCTCATTTGAGGGTTCATGTTCGTCATCAATGAGCAGTTTAGTCATCTACGTCTGGTTTTATTCTCTTATTATGATTTGGATCCTTCGATCTTTTGAAATTTAAATCGATAAGAAAACTACACAAAAAATTGGTGAGAATATGATGCACAATGCGAAAATTATTGTCCAAAATATTTACCTTCCCACTTTTGGTGATTTTTTCTTTCTTTTTCTTGAAGCAACTTTGGGTGATAATTGTAAACAAATTATTGAATGTAATTAGCTTTTATTTCGCCTCAAAATGTTTAAAGTTGGAAATGCAAAATGGTAGTACTAAGAGCAAGTCTTGTAGTGGAATCCAAGCTATTCCAAGTGTGGAAAATCCATGGAATGTCAAGTCTAATGGCTTCCAAGTTGGGGTCTTCCACATAAAATCCAAGCAACCTTCCATGGTTTCGTGGAAGGGTTCGTGGAATCCATCTGAACGCCATTAAGAATAGCGCTAAACGCCAAATAAGAATAGCGCTAAAAAAACGCCATTAAGAACTGCTTTTTTTTTTATCCGTAGATTTAAAATGAGTTGTTGAAATCTAACGGCCGAGAAAAAAGCTCTATTCTTAATGGTGGTTTTTTAGCGCCATTAAGAATTGCGTTTCTACTATTCCACCATTACACTTGCGCTTCCATCCACACTTCCAAGTGCTGAGGTGCCGTGGAATATGGAAGATGGATGGATTCTACCATAAGACTTGCTCTAATTTCTTAACGACTTAACCATATTGACGGAACTTCCATTTTTAAACAATCCTTCGTATATATAGATATGCTTTTGCAAGAAAAAATTACGGGATAAGTTCTTGCTTCTGCATCTGCCCCTAACATCAATTATACAGTTCATGTTGCTGAGTGCTGAGTCTAATTACCTTAATTCTATCCCTCAAGATAGCCTTCTTATATTTTGCGATGCATCCTTTGATAAAGATACTAACAAATTTGGTGTGGGAATTGTGGCAATGAAACATGCAGGTGAATTCAAAGGCTGCAAACTAGTCTCAAGGAGGGATGTTTGTTCTGAACCTGCTGAAAGTGTTGCAATACTAGAAGCTGCAAGATGGATCAAAGAAAAAAACTTTCAGAATTTTTTCTTAATTAGTGATGTCAAAAATTTGATGGCTTATCTTAATAATTGGAAAGGCCAAACTAGTTGGAACTCTTGTTCTGTTTTAGATGACTGTTTGTTTCTTTTAAAAGATACTCATCATCTTAGATTCAAACATCTTAAGAGAGAATTTAATGGAGTGACAGACTTAGCTGCAAAGCACAATAGAGTTGGAAATATAACAGTAGAATGGGATGAGTACAATTTTCCCAACTTTCTCTTCTTCTTTTTTCCGAAAAAGAGGCTAACCTCATAACTTACATTGATAAAGTCGATTAAGGAAATCGGAAACCTTACATGATTTTTTCAAGATTACATAAAAGTCGTACAAATTGTTATATCTCCACCAATTCTTGCCAATTAAATCTATCTTACCGACTCTAAAAACAGTTTCAAAAGACCTTCTCTCTCGCAGAGGAGAGGACCAAACAACCAGGGCCATTCTGATTTTGATAACAAAACCAGTATGTATTAGAGCACAAGGCAATGGATCAAATCCAACCCAATGTTCTTCTAACATGTATGTAACATGAACCGGAGTTTTTTAGATTTAGATTGCCTAATGCAATCCGGTAACAATAACCCAACTAGTAGTAACAGTAGCCAAATAGTAACCATAGTGTCTTGAGTAACAAGAGTATCCAAAGTGTCTTGAGTAACAACGGTAATCTAAAACGGTCTTTAAGAGTCTGGGTCGGTAAGAAACTGGTTGTCTCGGCATTGGAGATGTGATAGCCTTTGTAGTAGTCCGAAGAGCTTGTTGGTGATCTTGAAGAGCTTGTTATTGCTGTCATGATTTCCATAATTTGGGTTGTTTGTATGCTTGCTCGTGATGTAACAAACTTGATCCATATCTTCTTAACATCATCGGTGAGGCAAACATACACCAAAGCATAAACATCCCAAAATTTTACATCTAAAGGAAGAATCAAAGTATCTAGATAACAATGATTTAAATTTAGACATAAATTCCTTAATCTAATACTAACAAAAGTAGGGATTACTAAACAATAATCAAGACCCATAAAATAAAGCAAAGAAACCAGTCCGTAAAATGATCCAAATCTAAGAGAAAAGGGATTTGTTGAATATCCTAATACAACATTAAAATCAACACTAGGGAATAAATAATGAGAAAGGAACTAAACCAAAGGAACAAAGCCGATTTTCTTCAAAGTCACCTAAGCAGAAAACAGTGTTGTGACTTTGATGGAGATCAACTATGAAAAGTTCTGTGTGTCTAAATCTCTTATACTTATCAGGACAAGAAACATACCAGCCCAACACAATCGATGTTTTACCATCCAAGCCTTGGAAAATCACCGGAAAGCTCACTGGAATTCCCAAAAAACGATTAGAATCAACTGAAATTTGCATAGGTGAAAGGGGTAAAGGAGAACAAGGTTGGGTGATGATTGATCTGCTCAGATCTGCTCCAACGGAGCCGATCTGAGCAGAGCGGCGTTCTCAGTTCTAAGTTTTCGTCGAAGCTACTCTGGGAAGAGAAAGAGTCTGGAGAGCCAACTTTTCTAAAATGCTGCAATCTCATATTAGTTGAAGGAATTTTCTAACGCTACCCATACTCCCTAACAAGACTTACTTTTACACGATATTTACATGACGATTGAGGACGTGGTCATCTGAAAGCTACACATACTCCCTACCGCTAAATTACATTCTTTTCAATGAAATTAAATTTCTGTTTTGCTGACTTCATTCAATAGCTAGTGTTGAAATTAAAGTTTCAATTTTTGGCCAAAACTTCTAATGAAAAGCTGGTTATGTAAGTGTCTGCCCCTTTTGCACCATATGTTACTTGTTTTAGATGGTTAAATTGACTCTTGTATTCGACTTTGGAAGTTTAAGACCAACAAGATTATTCGTTTTTCAGTTAGATTTCGTATGATAACAGTGTAAAATATCCAACTCTCTCTCTCTTCTTCTTCTCCTCTCTCCAAGGCGATTTCCAGCGACCAAAACCCAAACTCCAGCAACCTTAACTGCTCAGATCTACTCCTTTTGGAGTGGATCCGAGCAAGACTCCACCTTTTCTTTGTAGTTTTAGCAAGTTATTTCATAGATTAGCTAGGTTTTTAATGTTTATTAGGTTTAGTTTTGGGATCTATTCCCCCTTGCCGGCGGCAAGTTGTCTCCATCTTCATGGTGGTTCTTTCTATGCTTTTATAGCATCTTCTATCGACTTTCATAGTCGTTCTTTGTTAATGTTCATAGGTTTCAAGATCATCGTTGACGAACTCCTATGACCGGAATCTTCATCCAGTATATTCAAGACTCAAAAGCAAATCACTCCTATTTTGGAGTATCTCTTTCTCAAGAAGAAGAAAAAACAAAAATGGTGGACTTGTGATCCGAAAACCATTTCTCCTCCGATTCAATCGGTTCTTACATACATTTTTCTAGTCTTTTTTCCTGTTCTTTCTCTTTCTTGCTAGAATACTTGGTTATGTACTAGTATTGTATGGTATTTCTCTATTACTTTATCTTGATGTCTTGAAACTCTTTGTAAACTTAACATTGAATTATTAATGAAGAGTTGATCTTTTATCAAAAAAAAAAAAAAAAAAAAAAAAAAAGATTATTCGTTTTTTCTAACTCAAATCACTCGTATGGCTCAACACATTTGATCTGATTTATTACATCCAACTCAAAAATTGAGCCAAAAAAAGTATATCTGGTTTAAATGTTTCCGAGTCAGACCTCGAGTCAGTTTTTCTTTTTTTTTTGAACAAGAGAACCTCGAGTCATGCTGTAGGAAAGAATTAACAAAAATGATCTACAATGATTCCAGCCGAGTCAGACATTGAGTCAGATCCAATCACGTCTCGTGGGTAGAAGAGAAAGAAAAGACAAGACGAGATAGAGAAAAAAAATAACGTCACGTGATTCATCTGATTTTGATCTCCCATCTCTGAGTCAGCGACACCCTCAACCTACTTTCGCTGGCGTATCTGAGAACAGGAATAGAAAACAGTATATATATATATAAAGTCTGTAATGACAAAATAAATACTCAACCTCTGTCTTGTCTTGTCTTCTTTTTCTCTTATTCTAAACATTTGGAGGGAAGAAGAAGAAGAAGAATCAACAGAAACAGAAAAACAACCCCGCTTTAAACGGACGACCAGGTTTTCTCACAAACCAAACTCATCCAAAAATAATCAAGATTTTGATTATCTTAATTATTTTTCTGTTGTAGTAACAACATATTCTGATCAAAGTCATTGTCTTAATCTTAATCTTAATTTCAGTTCCATACGCAACTACTTTCTTCTATGTTTTAACCAACCAACCACAACACACAGAAACCATTCACAAATTGACTTCATTTCTTTCTCTGTATTTCATTCATTTAATATAGTTTTCATAGATCAAGTTTGGGTTATACTTGAACTTATTGTGATTGGAAAAAAATGGTGAATTATGGATGTTGAGGAGAAGAAATTTGGTTTGATTTTTAAAATGATGAAAGATAAGAAAGATATAAGACCTCTGTTGGTGAAACTAGGGGTTGCGTTTGCTCTGTCTTTCGCTGGTTTTGTATATTCTCAATTCAAAATTAGAAGATTGAATCAATCAATTACTCCTCCACCTTCTCCATCTGCTTCTTCTTCTTCTTCAGGTTTCATTTTTGGCTGCTACTTTTTTTTTTTTTTTTTTTTTTTTGAAGCATTTTGATTTTTAATGGTGGTGGGATATAGTTTTTCTGATAAATTCTTTTTGTAATTTTGTATTCAGGTATGGTTGGTAAGATTAATGTTGGGGGTAAAGTAGGGGAGCTTCGATCTCTTCCGGCCACGCCTTCCTCCGGTGATGTTTCCGTTGCCCATGAAATGGTAAATTGCTGCTTCTGTAGATTTAATGAAGTCTTTCTTATACAATGAGTCTAATTATTGTGGTCTTAAGGTGATAAGTTGATCATGAATTTCATCGGTTGTAATCTGTAATCGCGAACGGCTATTTGCCGTTTTTTGCTTGTTTTTCCATTCATTTGTGTTGCCTAATTGAACTTAAACACAAACTTCAGGCTAAATATCATTTTCCTTGCAAATTTTCCTCTTTGGCAACTGCATATGTATGCTAGGCATAAAACATGTTTCCACTATTCAATATGGCTTTCTTTTTCTTTTTGCTTTATATATTCTTCTGCTTTCTTCAATTTTGTTCTATATTTTCTTTAGGATCTGTGCATTACAAGATTGTGAATGAATTAAACCATTATGATACGGTTTAGCGGATTACGTAGTGCTGAACTTTATCTGCGCAAAACATCTAGTATTAGTGCATTCAGCTAATAGGGGCATGATAAACATGTACTAATGTTGTTGGTGCTTCTCAGGCATTGTGAATTAAGTTATAAACTTGCTTCTGTATTTGAAAATACCAAAATATTTGTGTGTGACGAAGAATGGTTTTTATTGCAGGAAGATGCATCACACCAGAAGATAATAACCACAGAAAATACTACTACAGTTGGGATATCTCCAAAGAGTACAAATAGCAAACATTCGGGGGAAGAAGAAGGATACTTGCTGCCAGATTTCAACGAGATTGTGCACAAAGATTTTGAAGTCCCAAGAAACAACAGCAACGGCGTTTCGCCAAGGAAAGAAGTAGACTCGCCTACGTATAAAAGACTAGCAGAGAGGGAAACAGACCAAGAGCTCATTAACTTGAGAAACATGGTCAGAGTCCTTAGAGAAAGGGAGAGAAATCTTGAAATACAACTACTTGAATATTATGGTCTTAAAGAACAGGAAACCGCAGTGATGGAGCTTCAAAATCGGTTGAAGATTAACACAATGGAGGCTAAACTCTTTACACTCAAGATTGAGTCATTGCAAGGAGATAATCAAAGATTGGAGGCACAAGTAGCTGATTATTCTAGAGTTTTGGCTGAACTTGAAGCTGCAAGAGCAAAGATAAAGATGTTGAAGCGGAAAATTAGGTCCGATGGTGAGCATAATAAAGAAGAATTGTGTTCACTTAAGCAAAAGGTTGCAAACTTGCAAGATCAAGAGTATAGGGCTGTTTGGAATGATCCAGAATTGCAAAAGAAGTTGCAACGTCTAAAAGAGTTGGAGGACGAAGCGCCTGAACTCCGGAGAGCAAATTTTAGACTGCAACGTGAAAATGCAGAGTTGGAAAGAAGGCTAGAGTCCACCCAAATTCTGGCCGAGTCGGTGTTGGAGGTTCCAGAGGTAATTCATTCATTAATTCTTAATGTGAAAACTTCACTTGAACTGACTTTTGTTTTGCAAACCAACTTACTCTTACACTCCATTTGAGCACATAATCACTTTGCCGGGTTTTCATTTGCAGACTGAAGAATTGAAGGAAACAAACCATCGTTTGAGGGAACAAAATGATGGATTAGCAAAGGAAATTGAACGACTCCAAGCAAATCGATGTGCTGATGTAGAGGAGCTAGTCTATTTAAGGTGGTTGAATGCGTGTTTACGGTATGAACTAAGAAATTATCAGGTCACACCAGGAAAAACAGTAGCAAGAGACCTAAGCAAAACGTTGAGCCCCAGGTCAGAAGCCAAAGCCAAGCAGTTGATTCTTGAATATGCAAATTCAGAGGGACTCGGTGATAAATCCATTGGACTAATGGACTTTGATTTTGAATACTGGTCATCTTCTCAAGACTCAAACCTCACAGAATCCTGTGACTTCGATGATTCGTCAGTCGATCTTTCTGCCACAAAATCACACACTTCATCCAAATCAAAATTTATCTCAAAACTAAAGAAGTTAGTACATGGAAAGCACCGACATGGAGAACACCGTGATTCATCAGCTGAGAGAAACTCTACAAGCTATACTGCCTCAGCGAGAAGAGAATCGGTTTCAGCAAGTTCATATGATGAAATGGTGGGAACATATTCTTGTAGTACCTCAAGCCATTCAACAACAAATGTTGATGCAAAAACAGACGAGTGTGGAACTAAAACCTCACCGTTGTCTCAGAGTACAATGAGATCTTCCTTGGACATGCAAAGGTTAAGGACACTAAGCTTAGATGATGTAAGGGAACTTCGCAGAAGAAATAGTGATGTCGGACCTTCATATACGTCAAAAAGAATGGTTTTAAGAACCGAAAATTCTCCCTTGCATGAAAATTCGTTGGATGAAGAAGACGCGGATGGTATTGAGAAGCTAGAATTGATCAAATTTGCAGAAGCTTTAAAAGTTTCTAGTGGAAACTCAACCCCACGCAAAAGAGCTGCATCATATAGCTCATTTTGATTTACAAGTGTATTCTAAATTACACGCATATCGTAATATGGCTTGCCTTTAGTAGTAATTATTCAGATTTTTGCTCTTACCCCAATTGCTCGTCTAATATTTCTTTGACGGCACGTGGGTTGTAAATCAATAGATCTTTTAGATTTGCAGCTATAAGTAAATTTTGTTTTTGAAAGAACCGTTTTTTAGGGACCATGGTTTTTTTTGGGGGACCATGGTCCTATTTTTAGTAAGACATTTAGAAGTAAATCTAGATCACCCCTTATCTAGATATTTCTATTAATACCTAAATTACCCTCCCGATTAATTTTGGGTAATGATTAGTTAGTGTTGATAATAGTTAGTGTAATGATTAGTGAAATAATTAAGTTAAAGATAATTAGTGAGATTAAAAAATCAGATGAGTTTTTTTTAAAAAGAAGTAGAATTATTGAGAGAGTAAAGTTAGAGAAGATGAAGAAGTAAAACATGGATTTTACCAACCACAACCTAGAGGAAGAGTATTTGGGTACCTGTGTATGCTTCAAACTTAGATAATGTTGGTTGAATTGATCCAAAATTTCAAAAAAATGTGAATTTGTTGAGTATGTTTGGACTTGTTCTTGCTACCTTGTGTGAAGAACATGTAACCGAACTCATCTGAAAGTGTAGTTCGGTTACTTTTTCTAAACACGCATGTTACCGAACTCTCCAATAATGGAGGTTTTTTGAAGTTCTGTTAACGGACATGTTACCGAACTTTGTAAATAGGATTACAGTGTTATGTTCGGTTTGGCCGAAATGTAACCGAACTTTAGGGTCTATAAGTTCGGTTAGTTTGCAACCAATAGCTAACCGAACTTATGTAAAATCATATTGCACATTAGTGTACAAAGTTCGGTTGTTTCGCAAACTTCATACCAACCAAAATCTAACCGAACTACACACAATTAGTTAAGAGTTCGGTTTGTCAAGGTTTTTGCGAACAAACCGAACATAGTGGGACAAGTTCGGTTAAATTGAAACTCAACATAATGGGCAAAATAGCATAGTTCGGTTACATTGGATTTTTTTTTTTTTTTTTTTTGGTAATATTGGTAAAGTTCGGTTAGAAAATAGTTTTAGCCTTCTTTGCGAACCAACCGAACATAGTGGGTAAAGTTCGGTTAAATCAAAAATCAACATAGTGGGAAAAATAGCACAGTTCGGTTACATTTGATTTTTTTTTTTTGGGTAATATTGGTAAAGTTCGGTTAGAAAATAGTTTTAACCTTCTTTGCGAACCAACCGAACTTTGAGTTCGGTTAAGAAAAAATTAATTCGTGATAACCGAAGTGTTCTTCGTGTTCTTGGTTTCAGAATGTTCGGTTAGCAAACTAGTTTTTTTTAAGCTATTCATAACCGAACATGCCACTGTAACTTCCATTTAAACCATATTTTGATGACTACTACTCAAAATTTCAATCAAAAACGAATTAGAAGTAATGGGTTTGTGGGAAAATACTTATGGATAGGTTTGTTTATAAAAGATTGATTAATCGACGATGAATATTCAATGAATCGATCAGGCTAAAAATTTGATGATTTTGATTAGATTTGTATATGATCAGGGTTAGATGATCATAAATTGATGAAGAAGAGAAGAAGAAAAATTATAGAATAGAGGAAGAAAAAGTTGTAGATTAGTTATAATTTTAATTAGGTAATAGAGTAAATATGTTAATGATTTAAATTAAGTTATATATATAGAGGTGGTGGTGGTGGTTGGTGGTGGTAGTCGGAGGTGGTGGTGGTGGTTGGCGGCGGTGGTGGGAGGAGGTGGTGGTTATTAGGTTAGTTTTAAATTAAATTAGGTTAAGGGTATGTTAGTCATTTCCAGATTTTAGGACACCCCTTATAACTATAGGGAAGGTGGCCTAATAAGACCATGGTCCCCTCAAAAAAACCATGGTCCCCAAAAAAAATAGTTCTTTTGAAATGTGTTAATGGGCCACTGCTGCAGGATTGTGATAAGATGTCGAAGCCATATTGGTGATTGCACACTAAGAAAGCTTCACTAGCATGGGTTTTTTACGGTATGTTTGTTTGCATCTCGCGGTTTGGATCTGAGACAACTTTTGGCTCTGCACGAGTCAGATATCAGATCGTTTGTTTTGTTTTGATTTTTGTAACCTCTGATTAGACTTTTGACTCAGACCTAACCCCTGATTCGGACCCAATTGATTAAGGTATGGAAATGCCTCTGATTCATGGGCTCAAACCCCTGACTCGTGTGAATTTGCAAAGATGCATGCCCTCTTTCAAACATTTCATTTTCTTCTTCTTCCACCGAAAGCATATAGATGGAAAATGGGGGAACCAAACCCTTGTTGTCTGATGTGGGATTATTTTAACTAATTTTAATTATTATTTAAAAAAAAAATTGGTCATTCGACATATCTCAATTTATTCAAATCGAAATAGTGATTATATGTCCGCTTAAAAAAATAAAAAAAATATCAAAATGCAAGATAATATCAAAACCCCAATACAAATCAAGATATCAATTTTATAAGTAAATCGCGATGAGAAAGATCGATCAACCACACATGATATCAAAGTTTTGTTTATGTATAAGGGACAAATGATAGTATACTCCATAATTAACTCCAACCATTTAATCTGATTGTATTCTTCTTTAATAAGAGATGTTCCTAAAAGAAATGAGTATTTTTCTCGTAAACTTGTAGATCAACATGAACTAGGATGCTTTGAACCCTTTAGATATGAGTTCAAAACGATGTAGATATCGTGTTGAATCGTTGATGTTTTTGAATCGAGAATGGTAAACCACGAAAGTGCCATGTATACACGGCCATCCCTTCTTTATTTTACAGGCCTTGTTAACATAATGTGGCCCGGATATTGGCTCTTCTTGGTTTTTTGCCTAACCACGTGTTAATTTATGGTACAATGGTTTTACTTAACAACTGGGAGGATTGAATCGAAAGCTCCAAGAATAAGGAAATATGTTCTAGTGTATTTGATTTTTTCTAGAAAAGAATGTGTATAAAGTTTGTAACATGTCATTGCTACTTTATGAGAATTTTTTTGGCCTCTCTATCATCCACAAACAAAATCCAAATTTGATTCGGAATGAGCCTGATGCTGAGTCATATACCGAATCAGAATCAAATTCCAAGTCAGATCTAAATCACCTATAGTATATGAGCCAATTGACACAAGTTCCAAATCACCTATAGTATATGAGCCAATTGACACAAGGTCCAAATCAGAAAATAATAATGAAAAAAAGATATGACTCTGATCGAGACAGATTCTGAGTCAGATTCAAATCCCGAATCAGGTTCAGATAATGATAATGGAAAAATGAGCTGACTTTGATCGAGACAGACTCGATGCTGAGTTAGATTTGAATTCCAAACCAGATCCAAATCAACAAGGTGTAGATAGGGTGGATCAATGTTAGATGCATATAAAGTGAGTGAGGACACTTGATAAAATTAATGTAAGTAATTTGGTTTGGTTTTATCTACATCATTCATTAAAATAAACAAAACCATATTTACTTACTTTTTGGTGGCACATAAAATTCTTTTTTCCCAAAACAAAGTCAAGCTTTTCATGGAACACTAAAGTAGAATTCCAAACCTAACCCAAACCTAGACAAGAAAGAAAAAAATAACATCATCATTTCTTTTTCTTCATTTCTCCTTCCGAGATGATCTTGTTCATCTCTCTCAACTAATCTCATCTCTTTCAAACAATTTCTCTTTTTGATCTCCTTCATCATTCTCAACTCATCTCCTCATCTCTTTTCTTTTTCAACTTCAGGTAATCCCTTTTTTCTTTTATTATCATAATAATCGGTTTGTTAATTTTCCAATCGATTAAATTAAGATTTTGAGTTTAATATATTTGATTACTATCTTAATGGGTTTTAAGTGATTTTGGTTGAAGATGCTTGTTTGGGACTGCATTTTTCACACTATAGGGTCGGTTTCTGTTCTTGGTTTATAGGTATTTTTAATATGTTTTGTGGAATTTTGGTTAACTTTTCTTGGATGGAATTCATTTGATTTCCAAATTTATGTTTTTTTTATCTTCTTTATTAACTCTTTGTGGATTGAATGTTGTCAATATATAGTGAATTATAAGGCTACGGTTGTGGGCGGTGAACAATCTGTTGCAACCGCAGAAGGGGACCCTTTGGTTGTCATTGTGTGAAATGGTATGATCAGTATCTCTATCTATGTCATTTCTTCATTTGAAATGTGCCCAATTTGAATTTGCATAATGCTTACTTCATAAGTATAAGAATAACTAGACCAAACAGTATTGATTTATTTCCCAAGTACCCATGTCGACTTAGGATATCTAAATTCGATAAAAGATCAATTTTCAGATATCTAAATTCGACTTGACACATGATTGACTAATCTTAATACCAGGTCCATCTCATAGTTCCCGGAGGCTCTAGGAGGACTCTAAATCTGGGCCTTTTATATGTCGTCCGTACGTTAGAAAGATTTTTTTTTTTTTAAGTAGTGTTTGCACACACAACCTTTAAAGTATGACTTTTGACCAAACAACAATTCATTTTTACCCTCTTGAATATTTATCTATATCTAATCTAATATAAAATAAAAAAAACATTAAGATCTTCGTTTCTTGGTTTTAGAGAAAATAATTAACATTTCAAGCTGATATTAATTTGTTTTTTATATGAATTACTTGAAATTAAGAAATTTATTTCTAAAAATGGTTACAAAATGTCCAAATTCTTAATGATATTATATGTGAAAAAATTATAATAAAAGAAAATAAATCATACTGCACTAAAAAATATATATGTAAAAAGATATTCGTCAATAAAAACAAAAGTTCATATAATGATACATTGTATTTTTTCACACATGAGATGCATTTTGACAATCAAATTACTAGATATTGTGAATAGTAAATGTAATCATATGCAATTTTATTTATATTAAATTGTTTAAGGAAAATGTTATCAATGTTCTAAGGAGAGGTGGTGTCTATGATGGACAAAGAAAGGTCAAGATCTTCTCTAAGTTGGACGGCAGAGATTATGTTGCGCCCCACTTATAAGCTAACCATAAGAAAAAGGCCATGTAGCGAAGAGTCGCTCTAACCAAGTTTTGAACACCGGAAAACCGCGGTCTTGGTTTTTCTTCCGGAAGGTGTAGGACAGCGTGTGATGCCAAGAAGATAGGAAATAAGTGATACAAAATAAGTATGGAACAAAAAATCAGTTGAACATGTAAGAATGGTTCTATTGATTTTGTAGGAAAGAAGTGATACAAAGTTTGGGTTAATTTTGGAACGAAAATTCAGTAGACAAGTAAGGTTGCCATTGTTTATGTAAATCGAGTTTATATTTAGAAAGTTGTGTACGAATCAGTAGACATTTCTAGGGTAACTTTCATACCAGTAAAACAATGGTGAAGAAGATGTGTTGTCGTTGGATTTATGAATGAATGATGGAAGATGAAGGGAAGTGTTAGTATTTGAGAAGGAACAGAAGACATGGGTTCTTATTGAATTCTATTTTGCAGCATTGAGCTTATATAAAGAACATCTGTACCTTGAACAAACGGTCACCATTAGACTGCACCGGACCTGTTCGATAATATTCCACCTAGAGGAGTATATCCAATTTATGTTATAGTCCAATTGTTAACTCATTAGCAATTTTTCTAGCCCTTTTGGCCACGTCTAATACTTTCTTGCATAATCCAACTACAGGTGTAACCATGCGGATTATTAGGATGTGAATATTCCGGATATGGGAGGAAGTAGACTTCATGGGCATAATATTAGTGGTTATTCTTTTTGAGTTGGTGAGACTGAACAATAGAAACCTCTTTCAGTAGATGCGGTTTGTCCATTATGATGTTCTCTTCTCTAAATGTTCTCTTTATCCATGTTCTGAAGTCATTTTAATCTTTACACTAAATACATTATTTCTTCCATGTGATCCATTTTTCATGAATAGATAGCTTAATAGTTTAGATTGTCCGTTACCGTTAAAATTGACGATGTATGTGCTTACATGACATGTAAACCGTGTGGATTTCGCATTTGTAAACTGAAAAGAAAAACCATAGAAATAAGCAAATAGGTAACCATAGAGATTTTAATGCATTAGGAATCAGAAAATTAGTGTTAATTATAACTGCGTTTTAGTAAATTAAATGAAGATTTCATGTAATATATGTAAGATTAGGTAGAATTGTATGAGATGGTAAATTTTCCTGCAACAATAAATTCCATCACGGGTTACACATCATTAATGGTTCCATGAAGTCCTGTATTGTTTCAAGTTGAAATTTTCAACATCTAAATTTATTTATTTTTATGAACAATCAAAAGTGCAAGGCCATCAGAGTTGTTGATCAGGGAATGATACAAATTAAGATGGGGGATGTGACTACAAAGAGATTATATCTCATCAAGTTAAGAGACATGTAAATTGATGGAGCAACAAAGAAAGAATATCCTTTTTCGATATTTTTTCATTTTTATCGTTCTAGCCTTTTTTTGCACCTGGTGTCCCGAGCAAAAACACCAATAACATATTGTAGATGGGGAAAAACGGTTCGCTGGTTTTTTAGGAAAGTGAAGAGTCGAGCGTGTCGTCGAGACTCCTCGACCGAGCAAACTGCTTAACCTCACACAGATGCACGGCAAAGGGGTGCTTAGATTCGAGAGATCAATCTGTAGGACTTCGGCCTAAACCAAGTCAATGGCCGTTCAGTCAATTCGGTCGCAAAGAGGAGATGGGTTGATCTGTAGGAGGGAAGCTAAGAATTGTGTGGGATCAATGATGATCAAGGATTGTGGATGTGTTGAAGGTTTCGAATAATTGGTGAACTATGGAGTTCGAATAAGTTCTCGATGGATTGATGAATTCTTGAGAGTAGTTACTCGAGAAATTCTCGGATGATTGCCGATAGCTAGTGATCATTCGTTGTCCTCAATCATGGATTCGAGACTTATTTATATTGTCGAGTTGTGAACACCTTGATCCCTGTAAGTGTGACGGTTTCATGAGTGGAAAAGTGGGCAAGTGGAAGATCGTGGTAAAGTCAGTTCCATGTCGTGTGGAGACTTGACGGATCGTGCACCCACTACTTTGCTAACTCCTTCAACCGTTTACACAACTTACGCACATTTCTCGTTGTGGATGAAATCCACGTGATGTAGGCCGCTAGACCAAAACCCTAGTTGTTATCCCCCAATTTGACGTGATTGATGTCTCACGAATCGTGTATTTAGTTTTTCAGTTGTTGACTGATTAGACAATAAGTCTAGGTTTTGTTGAATCGAGCATGTTTGACAAATGCTCAGTGATTCATGAATGTTAATGTTGCTCGTCTGAGCAAATATTGTAAATTCAACGAGTTGTTGAATATTGATGAGTTACTGAATATATGTGGATTATTCGAGCAACGAGCAAGTATTGCTCGATTCGAAGAAATATCGATAAATTATCAATATTGATAGTTGGATCAATATTCGAGCAATCGAGCAAGTATTGCTCAATCCGACAAATTATCAATATCGAGAATTTGACGAGCAACTAAGCAAGTATTTCTCAATTCGACAAAATACTGAATATTGATAATTTGACGTGCAATTGAGCAAGTATTGCTTAATTCAACAAATTACTGATAAATTACTGAATATTGATAGCTGGATCAATATTTGAGCAACTGAGCAAGTGTTGCTCAATTCGACAAAATATTTATTGGTAACGTGACCTAATAAAAATATTAAAATATTGGTAGATTACCAAATATTATATGATTAATTCATATGTCGTTTACTGAATCAATATAAATTCATTAGTGTTTGAATCTTGCTCAGAATGATGATTCGTAGAACATTTATTCAAAACCACCATAGTTGATGAATTGCTGAAAATATGTCATGAGTGATAGAGGGACCGACCACATGGGATGATGGGCGTCCATGTGATTCCCTGTGCTCGAGTGAGCGTGCACCAGGGTTCCGAGTTGAACTGTTGGTGATAGAATGATAATTAAATGCCGGTTTCATCATTTATTGAAATATTGCTGGGTTCAGCATTAGGTGATAAAATCTAGGTATGAAAGACGGGGACCGACCAAGAGAGCATGGGGACCGGCTCTTGGTAGTCACGGGACCGGTTATTGGTCGTTTGAGCAATCCCCAGGTTGGTTGAAGAGAGTTTGGGCCCAATATGAGCAATTGAGCAAATTAGGTCGAATTATGAAAACGCGTGGTACGAGCTTTGTGAAAGCCCTAGGAATGACTCACAGTCGGTCATGAAGGCATGCATGTGTTGCCGTGGTATCCGTGTCTCCGTACTGAGAGTTTCAGTATTTTCTGATGTGCGTTCGAGCAACATTATGAATTTTCAGAAGAGTTTCATCTTGACTGAAATTCTTGATTTTTGTTGGAATGAGCATGTATGCTCAATTGATCAATATTTTGTAAATATTAAAATAAGATTATTTTAACATTTAAAATTGTCGTGAGAGGCTAGCCGGTCGTATGACCTTATGGTTTTTCATGATTTGAGCAAAATTTGAGAAGTTATGACGAAATCATGATTTTTGCTCAAACCAAGGAGTTTCATGAATTTAGGAAAATAATAATTATAAAAGACTAGGGATTGCAAGGTGTGGGACCGGCCACGTTTAGGGCATGGCCTGCCGGCTATGTTGCCCGGTCCCGCACACCTTTCCCTAATTTTATATTATTATTTTTTTCATGAATCTATGAAGTTATGGAGAATCCATGAGTTTTTGTTGAAACGGAGGAGTTTCGTGAGTTTAGGGAATTATAAAAGCTAGGGATTGTGAGGCGTGGGACCGGCCACGGCTTAGGCATGGCCGGCCGGCTAGGTTGCTCAGTCCCGCACATCTTTCCCTATTTTATAATATTATTTCATGAATCCATGAAGTTATGGGGAATTCACGAGTTTTGCACGAACAAGGAAAGTTGCTAAATTGAAGGAATTTTTCATGAGTTCATGAAAATAACAAAATAGGACAAAATAATGGAAGAGGCATGGGACCGGCCACGGCTAGGGCATGGCCGGCCGGCCAGTGGGCCCGGCCCCTGGGCGCCTCTTATTATTTTATTATTATTTGTTGCTTTCTCCTATTTTGCGTAGGATTCCTCATCTGTCCATATTTTTGGATGCTCGTTTGTGCATCCGGGTGCTCAGTCATGCATCATTGTCGAGTACACTCACACCATTTTTGTGGGGCTTACTCAGTGATGATCCAGATGCCCGTTGGTTGGGTATTTATTGCTAATTCATGAAATTTAGTGTAGAATAGTTCATGAAACGGAACAATAAAATGAGTAGTCTTTTATTATCAATTCATAGGATCAGCTGTGGATTCGACCATGAACTTGGAATAATAAAGCAGGCATTAACATTCCATGGGATCGTGGATTCCACCATAGAATATGAGTAATAAAATTATCTATTACCATTCCATGAGATTAGCAGTGAATTCGGTCACGAAATTGGAATAATGAGATAATATTGTAGTTTATTGTCATTCCATGAGATCAAGTCGTACATTCGATCATGGAATCGGAACAATTGTTATTGCCATTCCATGGGATCAGGCCGTGGACTCGACTATGGAATAGGAGCAATTGTTATTGCCATTCCATGGGATCAAGTCGTGGATTCGACCATGGAATAGGAGCAATTATTATTGCCATTCCATGGGATCAGGATTACAGAAAAGATATTGGCCAGTTAAAGCGTCACATCCATTCTGAATGGTGCATAGTCAGGAAGTCACGGGTGTTGTTTACGACCTGAAGGCATTACTGCTCCCAATCTTCGGAGAACCGTCTAAATCTATGCACGGTCTCTCCACATAGTCAGGGAACGGTGAGTGTCACCGACGTCCTGAAGGCGTTAATCTCTCAATCTACGGAGAACCGCCCAATTATGTTATTTTGCATAGAGGTCATGATGAAATGCCAGGGATCGAATCGCTCATCTAGTGGGGCTTTTCGAAAACATATTCATCATGGCTTCGTAAAATATGAATCGTTGCATGCCTGAAAGCCGTGTCGAAACATGCATCATGATTTTACGGTTTTGCCCTTTGTTGAAAATCCACCATCAACACATATGAAAACTTTGGATGCAGAAAAGGAAAATGACATATCCTAGGTTACTTGACCCCCCCTCCTCCAAAAATCTAATGCCACCAACTATAAGACCTTCAACAGTTGCCCAATAGTGGGAATGAAAACCATGGTTTAAATGAGAATTTCCTGTAAGTCGGAGTAATTTGACTACATCCCACCAATGTAGTCGCCAGTATAATAATGTATGGTATAAGTTTCATAGCCCACATATAAAAATTGGTTGTTTGTAATGCATGAGCCTCCGAATTGCAGTTTTTAGTAATTTGTTTACGAAAGCAAAAACGACACAAAATTTGTATCTATTAACCTTAGAAGTCGGCTATCACAAAAAAGGTTGAGCCCGGCCGTAGGCCGGGTGATACCTAGTATCTTTAAAAAAGTTAGTTTACAAATGTGAAACTTGTAACAAGATATATTCTATCTATTACCTCGAAAAAAAAATTATATACAAATAATAAAAAATATGCATGATAATAAGTAATATAACAATATACAAATTCATCGACTCAAGCGTAAATATTAACATATATCTACAATCTCGTTCAAGAAGGTGTGTTAAAGTGAATACTCGGTTGAACCCATATGCCTTGTGTTGATGGTGGTTTTTAGACAAGGGGTAAAATCGTAAAACCCCATGACCTAGTGTTACCCGCAACACGTTAACTAAGAGCATTTAACTCAGGTGTAAATAATTAATAGGGGTATTTTTTCAAAATACCATATTAGGGTTTTCAACACAGAACCCTAATTCCAAACCAAGCCGCACTCTGCGCACCATGGCAGCAATGCCAAACCAAGCCGCACTCTGCGCACCATGGCAGCAATGCCAAACCAAGCCGCACTCTGCGCATCATGGCAACCATGCCAAACCAAGCCGCACTCTGCGCACCATGGCAGCAATGCCAAACCAAGCCGCACTCTGCGCACCATGGCAAAGAATGCCAAACCAAGCCGCACTCGCGCATCATGGCAACCATGCCAAACCGAGCCGCACTCTGCGCACCATGGCAGCAATGCCAAACCAAGCCGCACTCGCGCACCATGGCAAACCAATGCCAAACCAAGCCGCACTCTGCGCACCATGGCAGCAATGCCAAACCAAGCCGCACTCTGCGTACCATGGCAGCAATGCCAAACCAAGCCGCATACTGCACATCATTGGCAACAATGCCAAACCAAGCCGCATACTGCACACCATAGCAACAATGCCAAATCTCCAAGCCGCTATGCCATTGGCACACGCCAAATATAGCGCCATAGGCTTGCAAGACTTGCAACTAGGTCAACATGGCCGCACATGCCATTGGCACATGCCAATACGTGCCGCAAGCCATATTCCAAGTCGCTATGCCATTGGCACACGCCAAATGTAGCGCCCTAGGCTTGCAAGACTTGCAACTAGGTCAACATGGCCGCACATGCCATTGGCACATGCCAATATGTGCCGCAAGCCATATTCCAAGTCGCTATGCCATTGGCACACGCCAAATGTAGCGCCCTAGGCTTGTAAGACTTGCAACTAGGTCAACATGGCCGCACATGCCAATACGTGCCGCAAGCCATATTCCAAGTCGCTATGCCATTGGCACACGCCAAATATAGCGCCCTAGGCTTGCAAGACTTGCAACTAGGTCAACATGGCCGTACGTGCCATTGGCACATGCCAAACACACACGCTGGTAGCCTAACTTGCAAACCATGCAACCTACCCCCAAGGCATTCCGCACATGCCATTGGCACATGCCAAACACACACGCTGGTAGCCTAACTTGCAAACCATGCAACCTACCACCAAGGCATTCCGCACATGCCATTGGCACATGCCACACGCGCCAGTAGCAGCACCACTTGCACTCAAGGAGCAACCAACGAGATATCAACACAAAACCGGGGATGCTTCTTTAGGGTTTTGGTTTGGCGGTCACAAAGATGCAGCGTACACTACGCTCACATTAAGAAAGCGTGAATAGGAATAAAGCGGTCAAATAAAAGAGGAAATAATGGTGAAAAACGTTTTCACCCATTAAACCATGCGGTTACCACCTCCTCCCATTATTTCACCCTTTACTCTCTTCCTTCATGAGGCCAGGGTACGTTTCAATCTCGACTTGTATAAATAGGTCTTACCTATTTCCACCAGACAACAAGTCTCGGTCAGGAGAAATATACTACACTTACACTCTCAGAAAGGCAACTTTGCAAGCTCTCCCAAAAGCTTTCATCTCTTGTAAGCTTTTCTTAAGTTTTCACTTTCTGATACAAGTCGAGATACTACTCTCCTCAACACCTTTCTCTGCTTCCCTCCCCAAATCAACCCTTCTCCTCCACTTTGTGACCGAAGCAAGTCTGGAACGGCCATTTCTTGGTTTAGGCCGGACTTGTACAGATTGATCTCTCGAATCTATAAAGTCTCACGTGCAGCACATTTGTTTAGGGTTTAAACCAGTTTCTCACTCACCTACCGTATTTACCGAAATCGGCAGAAACGATTTTCGCCCATAAACAATTGGCGACCACAGCGGGAGGATTGATCTTTCGGTTACAATATCAAATTCTAGCTTTCATCCTTAAACTTTCACGCAAGCATGGTCGGCTATCAGGCGATCTCCACAAACATTGATCCCACTCAAGGTCATGATAACTCCTCAATTTCTGGAAGCAATACCACCAACGAAGAGGTCCCAAGACTGGTTGACCTGATGCGTGCTCAGGAGATCCACGCCAAAAACATGGACCTAATGAAGGATGCGATTAACAGCATACTCGACTTCCTCATCAATCTAACATCGGGGCTAAGTGATTCATTTTCCCCAGGAGATCAAGAGCAGGGGACTCACATCCCGAATGAGCATTCTCAAATCAACGGTTTCGTCACTGATCGGAAGCCGCACGGACCGGGAGGCGACCATGTTGGTAGAAAACTTATGTGAATTGCTGCACCTCTCCAAGGACCAAAATGGATAAAAACATTCTCTCGCTATCAACCGAATAGCACTAAACGCATCACTAGTTCCTGCACCCACGGGGACTCCAAGGATCCCCGGAAGATCCGCCAACAATATTGTTTTCACCGACGACGACATGATGGTAGAAGACGGTCACAACCGGGCCTTGCATGTTACGGCTCTCACAAGAACATAGAGTTTCAAGAGCGCTCATTGACACGGTGCATCTTCCAATGTCATCACTCTCAAGACACTCAAAGCTGCCAAGGTGCGACCTAATGAGATCGTACGACAGCCCACTACGATGACGGATTTCGAGGGCAACCAAACTAGCACATATGGCTACATCAATTTGGAGTCGGCAAGAGGGCCAATCCAATCAAGCGTGAAGTTTGAAGTAATTGAAAAGAACCAGACTACCACATGATACCGGGAAGGCCGTGGCTGCACAAATCTCAAAATCGTCCCTTCAACATACTACCAATGCTCGAAAACAAAGTGTTGAACGGAGAAGTCGTTCGCATTTCGCGTCACCGTCCCCTTATGCACCGGCCATCACGTAGAAGCACATGGGCCGAAGGAGGGTTCAAAAGGCGTGGCGACCAAGATTCACGATTTTCACACCAAAATGGACATCGCCGAGATAACGACAAACGGAGATACCCCGCAAGAGACCGTCCTTCCACCACCTCCTCGAAGGAAGACTCGCCGCCTTCTTGCCACGGCGTAACCCGTGCCCGCACCAAGCGAGAGTACACCCTTACCGCAAGACGAAGCAAAAAGGGAAAGCTCACACATTATCACCGCTGTTAGCAATTAGTAAGGGAGACCATGGCCCGGTCTCTCCTCCCGAAGGAATGTATTCACAATAACCAAGAGGAAGTTCCAGACGGCCCTCAGAAGCTACAAGATGGGACCGACTTAACCACCGACGAACTCGAAACTGTCAATATAGGGAATGAGGAATTTCCGCGACCCATTCCGATCGGTTCGACTCTACATCCTGCGGGCGCTCAAAGCTAGTCGACCTACTCAAAGAATATCGTGGACGTCTTCGCATGGACTTATGAAGAAATGCCTCGGCTTGGATGGAAAACTGGTCACCCACCATCCGCATGTGATACCCGGATCCAAACCAAGTCAAGCACCTCCAAGACAATTCTTACATGATGTAGAAGAACAAATCAAGGCGGAGGTCCGTAAATTACTAGCCGCTGGTTTTGTCAAACCTATTCACCATCCTATTTGGTTAGCCAATATCGTTCCGTTAAAAAGAAGAATGGTCGAGATCGGATCTTTGCGTCGATTTCGAGAGATCCGAACAAGTGCTGCCCTAAAGACGATTTCCCGCTACCTAACATCGACATGCCGGTAGACGCTACCAAAGGGACATGGTATGTTCTCTTTCATGAATGGATATAGCGGTTACAACTGGATAAAGATGTATGAGCACGACGCAAGCAAGACTCGCTTTCCGAACCCCTCTTGGAAACTTCTATTACACCGTAATGCCTTTCGGTCCAAGAACGCCGGCGCCACTTACCAACGTGCCATGACTACCATCTTCCACGATATGATGCACAAGCAAGTCGAAGATTACGTAGATGATGTGGTGGTTAAATCGAAGACTCGAGCGGATCATCCAAACGCGCGACAAGTATTCGAAAGATGCCGCGAATACAAGTTGAAGATGAATCCTTTGAAATGCGCCTTTGGTGTCTCTTCTGGGAAATTCTTGGGATTCCAAGTAACAGCCAGGAATAAAAGTTGATCCGGTCAAAACGCAAGCTATCCTCACGATGCCGCCACCACGAACCGTGAGGGAGCTCCAGAGTTTCATGGGCAAAGTAAACTACATCCGTCGCTTCATACCGGCCTGGCACACCACCACTACGTTTACTCCTCTGCTAAAAAAAGGAGCGAATTTCACATGGACTACGTCTCGCCGAAAAGCGTACTCGTAAGATCCAAGAAATATCTTCCCTCCCCAACCGTCATGAAGCCTCCTATGCAAGGGAGACCACTATGTCTCTACACAAATTTTTAGCGATACTGCCATCGGAGCTCTCCTCGCGCAAGAGGATGAAAAAGGAATGGAATACCCCATATACTATTTCAATCGAACGTTGAGAGACGCCGAACTCGAATACCCCAAGGCGGAAAAGGCGTGTTTAGCACCGATTTATTCCATCCAGAAGTTCGAGACACTACCTCCTATCCAATAAGGTAGTGCTAGTGTCCAAATCGCACCCTGTAAAGTTTCTCCTCTCAAACCTGCCTTGATAGGGAGGCCGGCTAAGTGGCTCCTGCAGCTATCAGAGTTCGACATAACGTGCGTCTCCCCAAGGGACATAAAAGGACAGGCTGTTGCAGACCTGTTAGCAGCATTCCCAGGAGAAACCACCGCAGAATTACGAGAAGATCTCCCGGGAGACCTTCCAGATATCTTTTTAGTCAAAGAAGAAACATGGCTGCTATTCTTCGATGGCTCTTTGACCGGTTGTCAGCCGACACAAATATAATTACACTTTCTTACTACTCAAAATATAAATATAGCAAGGGCAAGAAAGGATCGATCCCACAAAGAGGTCTAGGTTGTCAAATTGTTTCGGTTCCCTATAAATAACACCGGTAGTTTTGTGATTTTTATGTAATAAACTAAATAAAAGCAAATAAAGCAAAGCAAACAAATCAAATCAAGGATAAGAAAGTATTGGTCATGGATTCCGTTTTCATTCACAAACATGTTTTCAACACAATAACTAGAATTGATATTTTAATCTCAACTTTTATCAAAGACCCTAGAATACCTTGATCGCAAGAATATCCCGCTAATCTCCTCTTGTCATCAACAAACACATTAAAAGATGTGAATATGAATTCTACCTAAAGGAACAACCTAACGTGTAAAAGCACTAATCAAGTTTAATTCCCTAGATGCATTAAGTTCTATGAAATCATGCCAATCAAAGCAATCGAACGTGGAAAGCGCACTAATCCGATTTAACAAAGGTTATGACTCACATATGATCATAAGAATATATCACTACAAACTATAATCATATTTATGCTACTTGCAATCCGGAATTATCACTTTTGCGTATAATAACCCTAATCTAACAATAAAGATGAAAGCAAACTCAATCGATTCGCGACTCGACTAACAAGCATTCAAATCATGTAACAATATTCATGGTGAATCATAAACGATAATATGAGAGAAAACTAATTTATTGAATTAAAACCCATGTTTGGAAATCCAACTTATTCCATAACCAATAATAAAACTCTAGCTCATATTCATGGAGTTCATAACAAGAAGAAAGAGAAAAGACTTCATGGTGTAAACCCTAGAACACAAGTAGAGGCAAAAAGAATAATAAGATTAAAGATAATGATAGGATTTTTGTGTATTTTTCTCTCTACGCCCCAAAAGTTGTCTCTTTTTCTTCTCAAAACAAAGCCTTATATAGGCTTCCACCAAACCCAGCGACCGACCATTCATAAGCCAAGTCGGTTATTGAGAGTTTTGTGCTTTCTAAATTAAGTGCTTATGATTCCTTGTTCCCCGGGCCATCTTCTACTGCCGATAATGGCAGCACCCCAATACTACAGCTGGTTTCTCGACCAAGTACTATTCGGCAGCAAACCTTTGTTACAATAAGGTTAAGAAATTATGGCAGACTAACACCTTTGTCCGAACACGAACTTCAGCATCTTATCTGCCAAACCCCATATGTAATTCGAACACCACTATTGATTTCTTCTCATCACTGCCAGCAACACAACTCATCCATATCGTCCCCGCCTCCCATCTTCTTCATCGTTCTTCGCTAGTTATACTCACGAGCACCGCCATCGCCTTCTTTTCTTATTCCGCCATTCCTTCAATCTCGCATACACCGCAATCAACATCACAGCTCTCCGTACCACAGTTCAGCTCCATGTTCCTTACTACCAGCAACAGTGCCGATCATCATCCCATGTCACAGCAACCAACTTCCCTGTCCTTCAAACTTCATTTCCTATCCAGCATCACCGATATTTCTCTGGCTATCACTGCCAACAGTTCACGAGCTCAACTCCCATCAACGCCATCGCTGACTTTCTCCTTTACCGCGTATCGTTTACTTTCACGTCAACATAACCAATATAACGTTTGTTCTCATTCCGAACATCTTCTCGCAAGTGTGCTAATTTGTTCTCGAGTCTCGAAAGCACGACGGTTCGCTCAAAATCTTGCTTGTCATGTGCTTTGGTTTGACAAAGTTAGCGCTCATCCCTATGGAACCCCATTTTTCCTAGCACTCCCTTATTTGCGTTCACCTCAAGATCACAATGGCGACCCAAACTCCAGCTCTCCTTGTTCATCTCGACCACAGCAACTAAATTCATCGTCATTCGTTGCCAATGGCAGAGAACATCATCACCGCAGACCATACATACCGATCACGATCAGCTCCAGCAATCACCATCGGCAAGTATCCAGCCATGACTTTCCTGTTTTGTTCTCGAGCGCACCATCAGTGGCAGCAATCTCCATTCCCTGGAAGCAACCATGTTAACTCCATTCTGCTGCCATACTCGAGCATTTCTTCTTCCATTCAGTTCTTCCTCCATTTTCTTTCTCAGACTCGAGCACCCAGCGTCCATAACTCACAGAACACAGCATCACCATCGCTGCCATGGTTGGCAATCAACAACAGTAACACCACAAGCATCAAATACTCTCCAAAATCCTGTGAATCTCGTACACAAAAGCCGTGGTCTTCCTTACACCGAAATTAGTTGTAATGCAGCAATACGAGAATGGTCGGAACTGGATGTGAAACTCGACCAAATTCTGTTGTGTTGAGTTTGCATGGGAGAAGATGGTAGCCCTGAGTAAATAGGCCGGCTGCACTTAACACTATTTGAATTTTGGCTTCCCCCAAGTAAAGGACCAGACTCCCTTTAGAAGCCCCTTTGGAACAGTTCACCCCTTAACACAATAGATACCCCTTAACATACAGTGGGGTTACCAATAGTACTTTCCGATAAAATGACCATTTTGCCCCTTTGCTTATGAGTTCTTGTTTTGCTCATAACTTCTTCATACGAACTCGAATGACTTTCGCCATCGTTCTTTCGCCAATGAAAAGTAGAAATCTTTCATCTTCTTTGGCCCTTCCTCTTCACAGCTATTTTCACTGACTCCATTGCACCTAATAACTCAAAACCAATATAAGATACATAATTCACAAGAAAAATAGCAAAGAAAGCGTAACTACTAGATAGTAAATTAGGTGTTTTAGACACCTATCACTCTTCCACCCCCAGCACTAATACCGGAGGAGCGGGTGTTGTATTAGTATCTCCTGCTGGAGAAGTCTTCTCGCACTCTTTCAAGCTAGACTTTCCGTGCACCAATAACTTAGCTGAATACGAAGCCTTCCTCATTGGACTATCACTAGCTAAACAAGCCGGGGCCACATGTTTGGAGATAAGAGGAGATTCCAAATTGTTCATCAACCAGGTAAACGGGATCTATGCATTGAAAGAACTAACACCTGGCGCCATACAGTGGTCAAGCACAAAAACTACTAAATTATTTCGCCGAAGCAACCATCACACATGTCGGCCGTAGCAAAGAACAAGCATGCCGATCGCTTAGCTACACTAGCCTCAAAGCTACGATTCGAAGGAACCGAGGAAACCCTAACAAGAAACGGCGAACCATAGCTTCAACATGGCTTTGACAACCCGAGAAAGCCGAAGACGATGACTAGAGAACTCCTATCATTCAAGAACTCAACAACTCGCTTTTCCAAGGAAGGTCGACCTCAAGACTTTGCGGAATTTCTTTATGCTTCAAGGTGTCTGTATCATCGAAATCCAGACAAATCCTGTCAAGGTGTCTCGGGAAAGAGGAAGCACGACAACAACTTGAACATGTTCATACCGAAGTCCGTGGAATAACATCGAGTAAGTAACCCTCTATCGTCGTTTACAACGACTTGGATACTATTGGCCGGAGATGGAAACCCGCCTCACGACTACTCCGGAAAGCGTGTCCAAATTGCCGGCGCCCCCCATGTCGACGAAGTCCTCAACATCACCACACCGGGATCGGGCGGGAGCCGTACGTGGTTTTCCTTCGCGATGGCATTCTTCCTACTAACAAAGAGGATGCGTCAAGGCGAGGAAGAAGTCCAAAAGATTCGTGTTCCATGATGGGGTTTTATATCGCAAGAGTTTCGGGGAAGTCTACTAAGGTGTTTGAGTGGTACGTAAATCCCGGTTATGTTAAGAAAATGCACGAAGGCGAACACCAAGGGAAACGAAGCTATTCCTGCAGATACACGAGAGGTACTCTTGGCCGACCATGGAAGACGACGCGGCTACCTTCGTTCGAAATGTCGAGAATGCCGAGTCACGGAAACCTCATCCACGTGCCTCCAACACCCTTGCACGCGATAAGTAGCCTGTGGCCCTTTTATAGCCGGGGACTCGACATCATTGGGAAGATCAACCCACCATCCTCAAGACAAGATGAGTACATAATAACCGCGATCGAGTACTTTACCAAGTGGGTCGAAGCTTGTCCCACCGAAAGGAACCATTGGAGCCACAATCGCGGCATTCATCAAGGAACACATCATCTCGCCGTTTTGGCATACCTAAACACATCATCATCGACAACGGCACGCCTTTTGCTAACAAGCAAGTACAGAATCGCTGAAAGGTACGGAATCAAACAAGTCTTCTACCGCCTATTATCCCTGTGGAAATGGGCAAGCGAAAGTACCAACAAGACTTTGATCCGAATCCTCAGTAGGACAAGTGCACGACAATCCCCGAATCTGGCACGAGCAATTGCCAATGGCACTCGGGCGTACGTAACATCTCCTAGAAGCTCCACCCGCATGTCTCCTTATTCCCTCATCTACTGCATGACGCGATCCTCCCGCAGAAATCAAGATCCCGTCGGCCTGTAATTGCCGCGACAAGCGGACCCAAAGGAATGAAGCCAAATCACTCAATGCCGAGTGCATGAACTAGACACTCTGGACTCCGAGAAGATCCCAGGCGAGAGGAACATGCACAAGCATACGAAATAGGATTTCCGGGCGTACAACATCCATGTAAAACCTGTGGTTTTCAAGGAATGAGATCTCGGAGTGCTAAAAACCGCCAAACACATCCAAAGAAGATGCATCGGCACCGAAGTTTTCTCCCAAATGGGAAGGGCCATACATAATCACTAAAGCATATAACAAGTGGTTTTCTACAAGATTATCAAAGAAGATGGGGAAAGCTAGAGGTGGTCATCAACGGAAAGTGGCTTAAGGCGTACTTTGCCCTAATCAGTTCCCCTGCAACATGCTACATCAAAAGTGTGAACGACCCAGTGCACTCTCTCTCGCTTTTACTTTCTTACCGCTATTGAATTTCAATACAATCCAATGACACTGTTAATCTCTTTATTTCTTCAAAAAAAAAAAAAAGAGAGAGTAAAAGGAGCTTTTAAATCTCATAATACAAATCGAAAAGCCCATCTAGCAAATTATAATTCCTACAAAATATCATCTTCAATCGACCATGATATCTTTCGGTCCTACTCTTTAAATCTTGAGTTAACTCTTCAATCCTCCGAGACTCAGGCCAAAATTTCCTCCTCTTCCAAAGATGGATTTTGTGGCGTGAATCACACCAAAGAAGAATACCACCACAACCTTCATAATATTGAGGCGATGCCGCAACCAATTAACGTTAAACTCAAGGATTCGCAGTGGACACCATATTCTCCCACTTTTGAATGGTTGATTCCGCAGCAGCATGAATGGACACATTCTCCATCTCACAATCATTGGCAAAAGACAGGTTCACTACGGAAACCAAAGCGGACGAATGTACTTCACCACGCTCCCGGTAGAAATATGGTCGTATGTTCTCCATATCTTCGTATAAAGGGCCACGAATTCTTTCCGCATCAGAAACCACCAACATTCCGATAATTGGATGAGAGACACCTCATACGAGTCCCAAACGACAAACTCGCGGAAGGGTATTCATGACAAGAGAGACCTAAATCAGCATCCTCCAAGTCTGCAGCAGTCAACAAAGTCGGGCTTGAAGGAAGGGGAACGACTAGGTCATCCTCGTCGATAACAGTAACGCATGCTCCAACGGGATATCTCTGCACAAAAGGGAAATTTTCCATTTATACAACAAGCGTTAAAGTGTACGTCAGTCTGCGAAGAAGAATAGAACATACCTGGGTATGATTTTCTTAACCCGAATAACCTTTGTTGGGGTGCCCATACGAGAGTCAGACCTCGCACCTTCATCCGGGGAACCTGACTGGTTAGAAGATGATTCGAATCTGCGCGACATGACAAAGAGAGAAATCCAACAAGAAGAACCCTTTTCTCAAACGAGGAGACGAGGCAATTATTTTTTGGATATGAATACGGAATCTTAAAAAGGGAAAGGAAGCAATGAGAGACATAACGCTTCCAGATTTTAGCATGAATAATGCCCTAATTGAAGCCGCACTGAAGGAAAGCAAGATAAGGAAACTTTGCTATCGGAAGAAACTCCCTCTTTATTTACATAAATCACGCCTGCAAGCACGGCTTCCAAGTTGCACCGGCCCCACCAATTTGCGCCGACCTCCCAATGGCCGCACAAGTCATGCCTACAAGCACGCACGGCTTCTACACTTCACAGCCGGTCCCACCAGCCTAGCACACTCGGTTTCCAACTCACGCCAACTTCCCAACGTCACCCAAGCCGCACCGGCCCACCAATTGTGCCGGCCTCCCGATTTGTGCAAAATTACGGAGGCAAGGATTCCAAATCCCATTTATAAAGGTCGACAAGCCTCCTTCAATTTTCCTTACGTTTTGTCATTAATGAGGTTTGTCACCATCTTATGCTTACCTCGCAACAAAGCCCCTGCTCCGAGCCTAAGCGGGGACTTAATGTTGATGGTGGTTTTTAGACAAGGGGTAAAATCGTAAAACCCGTGACCTAGTGTTACCCGCAACACGTTAACTAAGAGCATTTAACTCGGGTGTAAATAATTAATAGGGGCATTTTTTCAAAATACCCGGATTAGGGTTTTCAAATACAACCCTAATTCCAAACCAAGCCGCACTCTGCGCACCATGGCAAAGCAATGCCAAACCAAGCCGCACTCGCGCACCATGGCAAACAATGCCAAACCAAGCCGCACTCTCGCGCATCATGGCACCCATGCCAAACCAAGCCGCACTCTGCGCATCATGGCAACCAAGCCGCACTCTGCGCACCATGGCAGCAATGCCAAACCAAGCCGCACTCTGCAAGCACCATGGCGGAATGCCAAACCAAGCCGCACTCTGCGCACCATGGCAAAGAATGCCAAACCAAGCCGCACTTCGCGCATCATGGCAACCATGCCAAACCGAGCCGCACTCTGCACCATGGCAAAGCAATGCCAAACCAAGCCGCACTCTGCGCACCATGGCAAAGAATGCCAAACCAAGCCGCACTCTGCGCACCATGGCAGCAATGCTAAACCAAGCCGCATATCACAAAGCATCATTGGCAACAATGCTAAACCAAGCCGCATACGTATACCATAGCAACAATGCCAAATCTCCAAGCCGCTATGCCATTGGGCACACGCCAAATATAGCGCCCTAGGCTTGCAAGACTTGCAACTAGGTCAACATGGCCGCACATGCCATTGGCACATGCCAATACGTGCGCAAGCCATATTCCAAGTCGCTATGCCATTGGCACACGCCAAATGTAGCGCCATAGGCTTGCAAGACTTGCAACTAGGTCAACATGGCCGCACATGCCAATGGCATGCCAATACGTGCCGCAAGCCATATTCCAAGTCGCTATGCCATTGGCACACGCCAAATATAGCGCCCTAGGCTTGCAAGACTTGCAACTAGGTCAACATGGCCGCACATTCCATTGGCACATGCCAATACGTGCCGCAAGCCATATTCCAAGTCGCTATGCCATTGGCACACGCCAAATGTAGCGCCCTAGGCTTGCAAGACTTGCAACTAGGTCAACATGGGCGCACATGCCATTGGCACATGCCAATACGTGCCGCAAGCCATATTCCAAGTCGCTATGCCATTGGCACACGCCAAATGTAGCACCCTAGGCTTGCAAGACTTGCAACTAGGTCAACATGGCCGCACATGCCATTGGCACATGCCAATACGTGCCGCAAGCCATATTCCAAGTCGTTATGCCATTGGCACACGCCAAATATAGCGCCCTAGGCTTGCAAGACTTGCAACTAGGTCAACATGGCCGTCGTGCCATTGGCACATGCCAAACACACACGCCGGTAGCCTAACTTGCAAACCATGCAACCTACCACCAAGGCATTCCGCACATGCCATTGGCACATGCCAAACACACACGCCGGTATCCTAACTTGCAAACCATGCAACCTACCACCAAGGCATTCCGCACATGCCATTGGCACATGCTACACGCGCCAAGAGCAAAGACCACTTGCACTCAAGGCGCAACCAACGAGATATCAACACAAAACCGGGGATGCTTCTTTAGGGTTTTGGTTTGGCGGTCACTTGCATGCGGCGTACACTACGCTCACATTAAGAAAGCGTGAATAGGAATAAAGCGGTCAAATAAAAGAGGAAATAATGGTGAAAACGTTTTCACCCATTAAACCATGCGGTTACCACCTCCTCCCATTATTTCACCCTTTACTCTCTTCCTTCATGAGGCCAGGGTACGTTTCAATCTCGACTTGTATAAATAGGTCTTACCTATTTCCACCAGACAACAAGTCTCGGTCAGGAGAAATATACTACACTTACACTCTCAGAAAGGCAACTTTGCAAGCTCTCCCAAAAGCTTTCATCTCTTGCAAGCTTTTCTTAAGTTTTCACTTTCTGATACAAGTCGAGATACTACTCTCCTCAACACCTTCTCTCGCTTCCCTCCCCAAATCAACCCTTCTCCTCCACTTTGTGACCGAAGCAAGTCTGGAACGGACATTTCTTGGTTTAGGCCGGACTTGTACAGATTGATCTCTCGAATCTATAAAGTGCTCACGTGTAACACATTTGTTTAGGGTTTAAACCAGTTTCTCACTCACCTACCGCATTTACCGAAATCGGCAGAAACGATTTTCGCCCATAAACACCTTGGTATATCAAGCTTAAAGTTCATGCGGGTTCAATAAGATCTTCCTTGGACATGCAAAGGTTACGAACATTAAGCTTATATGATGTAAGGGAACTTCGCAGAAGAAATAGTGATGTCGGACCTTCCTTTACTTTAAAAAGAATGGTTTAAGAACCGAAAATCTCCCTTGCAGGAAAATATGTTGAAGAACACATAGATGGTATTGAGAAACTAAAATTGATCAAATTTGCAGAAGTTTTAAAAGTTTCTAGTGGAAACTCAACTCCACGCAAAAGAGCTGCATCATATAGCTCATTTTGATTTACAACTGTATATTAAATCACACGCATATCCTAATATGGTTTGCGATTACTAGTACATATTCAGAATTTTGTTCTTACCCCGATTGCTCGTCTTATATTTCTTCGACGACATGTGGGTTGTAAATCAATAGAGCTTTTAGAAATATAGTTATAAGTAAATTTTGTTTTTGAAATGTACAAATGGGCCACTACTGCAGGACAACGATGAGATGTCGAAGCCAGACTGGTGATCGCACACTAAGAAAGTTTCACCAGTATGGGTTTCTTATAGCATGTTTGTTTGCATCTCACTGGTCTGGAACTGAGTCAACTTATGACTCGGCTCAAGTCTGATGTCATGTGGTTTGTGTTGTATTTTTTGCAACTTCTGACTTGAACTTTGACGCAGACCTAACCCCTGACTTGGATCCAATTGAGTCAGGAATGGAAATGCCCCTGACTCATTTTAATTAAAAGTATTTTAATGTGTAATGAAGAATTTACAATTTGTAATATAGGTAAACATCTATTACCTCGATTTCTCTATTATAGTAAGATAATAAAAAATATGCCTAATAATAAGTAATATAACAATATCCAAATTCATCAACTCATGCGTAAATATTAACATATATTTACAATATCGTTCAGGAAGGTATGTTAGAGTGAATACTCGGTTGAACCCACATGCCTTGATATGTCAAGTTTAAAGTTCACGTGGTTTTTTTTTCTATGGGTTCTATAAAGAAAAAAATTGATGGTGTACTTGGTACCCTCATTTTCTCAATCGGTAAAGCTAGCAAATAATGTACAGATTGAAACGATATTCGTCGTTAAAATAAATCCAAGGATACACCGCATTTATTTATGAATGTTGTTGGATTTATGTGATGATATTATGTAGTTGTTTTGACTTTCGATTTTCTTATGTGTTTATCAATTGGAGTGATCTTTAGACATTGTATAATAGGATTATCGTGCATAATGTCGACAAAAGGGGAGAACCTGTCCAGATTTGAAAGTTTGTCAAGGTATTCAGAATTCGGAAACAAGCATAGATGAGAATTAAAGAACTTTGCACACTCAGATAATTTTTATAGATGAAAGTTTGCAATATATACAAACACATGGGATAAATCGCTGCACAGTGAACATACATGAGAATGTGTAAAAATCCATATATCAAAAATTGAAAGAGTGCATTCATAGTATCTTAACTTGTTATAATAATAAAAATATTTATTTGTGGAACATGCGCATATTAATTGCTCAAAGGACAGTAGACATCTAATTTTTCATTTTAATTGCTCAAATACTTGTAGAATTTTGTGTTTCAAAGATCTATCAGGTAAAAGATGGCCTGATTAGGCTTCAGGAACCCAAAGTAAAGTCTTCAAAGTCGTAATTTAGTTATGTTTCACGAAGAAACCCAAGTCTGATTCTATCCATAACTAATATACATTGTGTACAGATTGAAATTCTACTTTGCGGAGAGTCCTCTATTTATTATGATGAAACATGCTAGATTGCTTAAGGTTCAAGCAGTTATTTATTGTGATCAAATCAAGCTCGTGAACTAGTTTTCATGCTTAAGAATTACTTTGATCTCAAGCAAACTAAATTTCTCAACATAGACTACTTCCAAAGAATGGAAACCATGTAAGCATTTGAGATGTTAGCCTTGTAATATAAAAAAAAAAAATGCACCCCTATATTTTTCGATTAAAGAATCATGCATAAAAGTTGTATCACGAATAACCAAGTATGGTTCGTGAACCATCAAGCAATATTGGAGTTCGGTGACACCCAAAAACAGATCTCTTTGCGAACTAAAAAAATGGTTTCCTGAACTCAATATGTTTGAACTGTCCAGGAACAGAACCAAAAGTTCATAGTTCGCGAAGAGAAAAAGTAGTTGATGTACACAAGAGCAAATTTCAAAAAGTGTCCAAGAACACCTTCAATTTGCATAGTTTGCAAACTGAAAAATCAGTTTGCGAACACTTGTGCACTTTGGAGTTCAGTAAAATCAAAAAAATTCATAGTTCGCGAATTAAAAAATCATTTTGTGAACACAAGTATAATTGACATTTTTAGGCTTATATTTCACATACAAAGTTTTCTGAACAATAAAAAATATTCTCAACCTCAATGCTTGAGTTGATGTCTTCTTCTTTGTGATTCATCATATACTAAAGCCATACGACATTGTCTTAGAAGATAGAGTGGTAGAAATAATGAGTAAATAGGATAGTCAGTCTTCATATAGCTTAATTGATGAAGTTCTAGCACATGTCATCGTCATTCTTCAGTTTTCAATCTTCGAGGGTTTTCAATCATTTCTAATACTATTCAGCAATCTTTAGCTGAACCGGTATAACTTTCAAGGTGATGGAGGACAAAATTGTGATCCAACTTGGAGAAATTCAAGGCACAAACATTGACTCGAATGAAGTTATATTTTCTACATCAAAATTGGTTTTTAAGTTATGCTCCAGATTGGGAGGGTTAAATTCTAATGATGAGAAGCAAGCCAAGGAAGTTATTGAGGAAATTCTTTTCAAATACAGAGACAGATACAAAGCTCTTGTTGATGGAAGGAAGGTGCAAGACAGTTGTGATTCTCACACTTCTAATACTTCAGATGATATGGAAGAGGAGATGGAGGAAGTTAATTCAGGGGAGAACAATAGGATTGATGGGAACAAAAATTTTGTCTTGGAATATTATGGGGTTGAATACATATGAAAAACAAATAGTTGTTAAGGACTTAATTGTCACGCATAGGTGTTTATGTTCAATTCAAGAAACTAAGATGCTTGCTCCTTCTTATATTGGTTTGTCAGGCAATTGTGGTTTGATTCAGATTTTGGAATGGAGTGTATTCCTTCACAGGGTACTGCTGGAAATAGTGGTGATCTTATCACTATATGGGACAACACTAAGTTGGAGTTGCTCGATAAGATAATGGGACTCAATTCAATCTCATGTCTCTTTACATTTAGAAGCACTGGTTTCAAATTTATTCTAACGAATGCGTATTCTCCTTGTGATTTTAACATGAGAGAACTGTTCTGGAATGATTTGAAGGAGATTAGAACTTGGTCTAATGAAGCTTGGTATTTTGTTGGCGATGTTAATTCAGTTAGAAGTGACGCTGGAAGAAATAAACCTGGTGGTGATTTAAGAAATATGAGCTTCCTCAATAATTTTATTGTTGAGCAGGAGTTGATAGATTTACCTTTGCATGGGAGTTCTTACACTATTGGAGTAACAAGCATGAAAATCCTTTACTGTGCAGACTCGATAGATATTTGGTTTGTACTTCTTTTGACTCTAAGTTTAATAATGCAACACAAACGACTTTGGTAAGAACAATCTCAGATCATAATGCTTTGCTTTTAGATTTGACTTCTTGTGTTAGAAATAATTCGAGTTTTAAGATCGAAAATCATTGGTTGGAGCATCCAGATTTTGTTAAATTAGTGGAAGTTTGGTGGAATTCTTTGGATTTTACAGGAGCACCGAGTTTTGTTCTTTTTAGGAAGTTACAAAACTTGAAATACTTCATTAAAAACTGGAGAAAGATCACTTTTGGAAATGTAAGAAAGAGAGAAGATGAGTTAACTGAAAAGATCAAACTTTTGAACGTTGCGGAGGAGAGTGCAGCTTTATCTTCCTCTCAAGTTGATGAGAGAGCAGTTTTATTAAGAACTCTTAATGATGTCAAGGTCACTAGAGCTAGAATGGCTTACCAGAGAGTGATGATTATTTTCAATGATGTTGTAGTGAAAGGTTCGTTGAGACTTGTGAAAGCAGATTTTTAGACTTAATTTTTAAAGCAAAATTATAACAAACTCAAAATACAAAATGTTGTGAAAATTTTGGAGAGGCTGGAGCTAGGATTTCACCATTCATCAATACTTAAGTGGTTATAAATTAATTTATATCATGCAATTTAAACAATTGATTTGATTCTAAAGTATTGCCAAAATCAGATTTCCAAAATATCAAATGTTAGTCTCAAGCATAATGCATCAAGAGTCTAAAAATAAGCATGCATCATCAAGAGAAAACACATTTGATTAATAAAAATCATTTAATTCATTTTTTTATCAATGCAATTAATCATATAAAAATATTGCATAAATTAATAAAGTAAATATTACCACATAATTCTTGAGAGAATGGCTTCCTCCGTCGCCCCAGAGGATGGGTTTAGCTCATCATGTTGGAAGCACGCTCAAAAATCATTATTATTGCTCAAAGGGTGTTTTACAAAGATGAAATGGAGAAAATGATGAAAATTGAGTGTTTGCAACGATTATAATTGTTGCAAACACTGTTACAAAGAACGATAAAGATAAACTGTTGATGTTGCTGTTACTGTAGTGCTGCGACCCTCAACTGAATGTCGTTAACACTGTAGCATGAACGATTGCTTTTGTGCGTCTTATGTTCTTCGTGTTCTTGGTGCAGCAGTAGCAGAAAATAATTCTGTAACTCGATTTTCTCGATCTGTTGATGCTCTAAACTCTCCCAAACTATCCGTCCCCCCTCTATGACTCCCAAGGACCTTATTTATACATCACAGCACCTCGAATCACCAAAATCTTCGCGTAATCAATGCATTATTCTCCTCGGCAGACACGGGAAATAATTTCCCTTTTTATCACTTGCACGCTTCTGTTGATGCCGAATTTCTACCAAAACGCTTCTTATGCGTATCTGATGAAGTCAAGCGTGCTGTAGACACACGAAATCATTCCAAAGATAACTAAAAATCCGAGAATATCTTCCACGTAACATGCGTACCCTGATTTCTTCAATCCGACGATTCACCCAATACTAGTCAATCCAAAAGCCCATACCAACCCTGTTTTTGCCTAACAAGATCATCCAAGTCGAAAGCAGTGATTGAGTCTCACTGCAATTCTTCCAAAATCAAAACAGAGAATGTCTCAGGTGAAAGATCAGTTTCCCGCCAAAATTCATTTTCAAACGATGAAGATGGTGTCCCCCTAACCAAACTGGGGATGCGAATAGCAGGTGCCCAACTGAGGTGCCCCTTATCCAAAGTGAGTGTGCCTTTAGTACTTTTCTCCTGGGGGTCCAAATAGCAATTTTTGAGCAACTTTTTCCACACAAGTGTATTTATCCAAAAACACCAACACAAACATAAAAACACCATAATAAGTACAAAATCAAGCACTAACAATAGAGACACTGAGGACAATTCAGACACAAAAATGTGTCTATCAGAGAGCCAAAGTAAAAGGCTTCAAAGATGGTGATAAAAATACTCGTTATTTTCATGCAATTGCTAATGGGAATAGGAGGAGAAGCTGCATCACTAAGCTGGAGATTAATGGAGTAGATGTTTTTAATCAGGAGGCAATAAAAGCTGAAAATCATAATTTTTATAATGATTTGTTTACTACCAGGACTTCGATCTCTCCTTCTTTTGATAACTTGAGTTTCAGGACGATTGATAGTACTCAACAGCAATGGCTAGAAAGACTGTTTGAAGAGGAGGAGGTGTTAAAGGCAGTGAAGATGTGTGGAACAAATAAAGCTCCAGGGCCTGACGGCTACAATTTGGAGTTTTACAAAGTGTGCTGGAACACTTTGAAAGGTGATATTATGGCTGATGTTAACGAATTTTTCAGTAAAGGGATGTTGGATTGGAGATTGAATACCTCTTTCTTAAAACTGATCCCAAAAAGGAGGACTCAGCTACTGTCAAAGATTTTAGACCTCTAAGTCTAATTAGCAGCTTTTACAAAATTATAGCTAAGCTTTTGGCTGAAAGATTGAAGGTGGTGATTCCGGCTTTAATCTCAAATGCACAAGGGGCCTTTGTTAAGGATAAACAGATTCTTGATGGCATTTTAATTGCCAATGAATGTATTGACAGTAGATTGCGACAAAAGAAATCTAGTATTATGTGCAAGATAGACATGCAGAAGGCGTTTGACAACGTAAGCTGGCAAGCTTTGTTTTCCATTTTAAAGAAAAACGGCTTTGGAGATAAATGGATCCAATGGATGAAGTGGTGTGTGGCTGGAGCACAGTTTTCTTTCTTGGTGAATGGAGAAGCGACTAATTTGATTAAGCCTTCAAAAGGCATTCGGCATGGCGACCCTTTGTCACCCTTTCTTTTTATTCTGGTGGTTGAAGTGCTTTCTCTTCTGTTGAATGATGTTGTTTCCAACAACAGGATTAGCGGTTTTCAAGCGGTGGAAGGAGGTACAAGAGTTTCACACTTACAGTTCGTTGATGACACTGTTATCTTTTTAGATGCTTCAGAGATTGAGATAAGAAGACTTCTTATTGTACTTCTTTTGTTTGAAGTTATAACGGGTCTAAAATTAAATCTAGAGAAAAGCTCTATGATCAGTATTGGAGCATATGATTTGGTGGCAGGGTTAGTTTTAGTGTTGGGATGTAAAGTGGAGTTTATTACAGTTACTTATTTAGGAATGCCTATTGGAACAGGCAGAAGAAGCACTTTAATTTGGGAGATTATTATCCAACGTATGCAAAAGAAGTTAGCACCATGGAAACGAAAGTTTTTGAATAAAGCTGGCAGGATTGTTTTGATCAAAAGCTCTCTTGAAAGTTTAGAAGTGTATTTTATGTCATTGCATGTTCTTCCAGTATCGGTTGAGAAGAGGTTAAACACTATCATGAGAAAGTTTTTGTGGGGAGAAGATGACGTCAAGAGGAAGATGAGTTGGGTTTCTTGGAAGGGTGTGTGTAAACATAAGAAGAAAGGGGTCTTGGGTGTTAGGAAATTAAGACTTGTCAATAAAGCTTTGCTATCAAGGTGGCATGTGAGATACTGTAGAGAAAAACGGCTTTGTGGAGGCGCATTGTATGTGAGAAAACTAAAGCTGAGGAAGATTGTTTATTGCCATTACAAGTTAATGTTTCAATCGGTAAGAGTTTGTGGTATGATATCTTAAAACAGAAAGAGGTTTTTTTATGATTCTGTGTCTATTCAGATTAAAGGAGGCACTGCTATTCGTTTCTGGCATGATAGTTGGATCGGAAACAACACTTTCAAACAAAAATACCCACAACTATACAGAATTAGCAAACAGAAGATGGAAACGGTGGCTATGGTTTCTGGTGATGATTGGAGCTTCTATTTTTCTCGTGAGTTGAATCCTTCGGAAAGGTTTGATTTTTTGGAGCTGAAATTTGATGTGAGAAATGTTAATCTGATACAGGGAGAAGAGGATTTATTGGAAGGAGACTGCTCAGCTAAGCATTTCTATAGAAAGTTAACGGATGATGAACCGGATTGGTATGGCCACAATAGCGTGTCCAGCAAGTTCGTTCCTCCTAAAGTTCTCTTTTTTATTTTGGGCTTCTCTTTATAACTCTATCCCAACTCGGAGCATGCTGCAACATAGACGAGTGGTGATACAGTCGAACTTGTGCCCTTTGTGCAATGCCACAGTGGAAACAATGGAGCACTTGTTCATGCATTGCAGTTGGGCTGCTTCTCTGTGGGATTTCTTTATCTCTGCAGTCAGGGTTGTTTGGGTAATGCCTTTTGATTTCCAAGCGTTAATGCAGAGTAGGAGAATTGAGCGATGCTAAGGCAGGGTAAAACTGGTTTGGCATTTAATGCCATATGCAATTTGCTTGGAACTTTGGAACGAACGTAATAGAAGAGTTCACGGGGTAGGACAAAATCCAAGTATGAGTTGGAGTGCGTTGTTAAGCTGGATATTTCGCTATGGAGTGCTTCTACGGACATTTTCAAGAACATATCTGTAAACCAACTTCTTAATCATTGGGAGGATGTAATGGTTATGTAGAACCATCTTTCGATTTTTTTAGGTTCCTTTGGTGCTTTGCACCTTTGTACATAACTTGTAAATATCTTTTTCTTTAATATATCCTTCCTCTTTCAAAAAAAAAACAAAACAAAAAACTCATGACCACCACCTGAGCAGCAGATTCAGTATGACATTGGTTTCGCGCTGTGTGTTTTGTAACTTGGGTCAGGAATCGCTGCAACATATCATATGGACCTTTTTTTTAATAAAAAGGTTACATGAAGGAAAAATAAGTACAAACTTTAGGAAGCTAATCCGACATCAGTTACAAGCCCTTAAAACACAAGAAATAAACCTTGCAGTCTAATGATCTCTTCCCACTGAAGTAGACGATGACAGCTAGAAAATCAAAAGCGCTTAACCAACAAAATCACTTCCTGGACTGACTTGTTTCTAGCTCCATGAAGTCTCTAACTTTCATCTCCTTCCACATTAACCATATAACAACATATAGAATAAGATACCAAATATTTTCTCATAATCCATTCCAGCTTGTAATTTTCCATGCTTTCAGTTGACCTATGATGTCGCTAAAGCTTACCCAATTACATAAGACTTCGAGAAATAACACCAAACATTATGCACAAATTTGCAGGGAAGTAAAAGATGGGATATCAACTCACAGTTACACAAAGTACAAATGGAGGAAGCAACAACATCAACCGAGGATACTTTTGATAGGAATTGAATTATGAAACAGTAGTTCAACCAAATTTGTATCTGAATACTCATAACAACAACAATGATACAGATTTTCGTCAGAGGCACGGAACCCATCCTCAAAATTCTGGCTTTTGCATAAATGTGTACAAACCGCATCCCCCCCTAATTTGCAAGAACCTAAGAAATTACAATTTCCATCACGTTGAGGCTGCGCTTTGTAAACCACTGCATTATTAACGAGAAAAAGAAGAAAAAAAATTGTTAGTATTTTTTCAAAGAGTGATTGACTTAAAACTAGATTTCATTAAAGGGAGGATGGATCGACTTACTTTGTTCCTCTTCAGCTTTTCCACCGTGAAAGAGAGTGTTACTCGTCATAGGTGCTCTTCCTCCTTCAACTTCACTGCTAAATATTGTTACCATGATCATCATCATGCTGAGTGTAGGTACACGAAATAGGCTCGCCACGTGTCATACATAAAGGGAAGAAATAGGGCTAGAAAATCTCACTTAAAGATCCCAATCAGGGACTTGTCAATTTGAATGTCAGAATTACCTCGTCACCAATCAATCTTCCGAGGTACAAAGAGGATGCGTACAGATACGAGGAGGCTCGAATGAAGAATCTAAGATAAGAAAGAATGAATTGGAGTATCCAACAAGATATCAAGGACGAAGTAAGATTACTTGGCTGAGAAAACAAGCCGCGAAGTAAATAAATTATGGAGCAAGAAAAGAGACAGGTGTCCCGACAAGCCCATGTGAAGGTAGCGAAACAAGGGGGAAAACTTTATGGAAAAGGGTCTGGGCGAAGTATAAAGCACCTCCGCGAGAACGTGACGAAGTAAAATGAGTTGTGACCCATTAGGGTTAGTTGGCCTATAAATAGAGGTCCTTGGGCAATGTATGGGGATCGGATTTTGGGATATTGGAGAGAGCTTAGCTTAGAGAGTGAAACTAGGGTTTCCTTGTATTCAAGAACTTATATTTTGGTTGATTCGTTAATAAAGATCCTCTAGTTTATATTACTTAAGATCTTGGTTACTTTCCTTTTGGGTGTACTACTGGATTTCCAGTAGTTACATTTTGGCGTCCCGAAACAGGAAACTTAGATTGGGTATTATCCCCATATAAGGAGTGGAAAGAATCTAAAGTTGTGGGAGTGAGAGATCTTAGCGAGACATCCCTCTTAATATTAGGGTTTAATGGATAATCGATATTAAAACTAAGATAAGTTGATGACTAGAACACCAGATCGAGCGGCACACATGATAGAGACGAGGAGAAGCAAGCGATTGGAAGCCAAAAGAGGAGGAAGAATGGAAAGGGGAGGAACATCAGCTGCAGGAGAAAGACAAGGCGTGAACCATCGGCGGACTGAGGAGGCCAACGAAGATAACTTCAGATAGGGTTCTGTACACACTTCCGATACGGACACCATCGCAGGAGAAGAGATGACTCGTGAGGAAATGAAGGAGAATATCGGTGAAGAATACATGACGTTGGACCAGCTAAGGGAGACGCTCCTCCTTGAAATAGAACAAGACAGGGATCTAGCGGAGCAGCATACCCGATTGACGAGGCAAAACTCCAGGTTGATGTTGTAGAATCGCCAACTAAACGAGGAAGCAGCAGCTGACGCAACGGATTCAGAGGTGAACACGATGTCATCAGGAGAAGAAGAGTTACGACAAAGGAGATACACCCGCGAGGACGACGGAGATGAGCGAAGAAGGAGGCGACAAATAGAAAGTATTGAAGAAAGAGAACTGAGAAGGGCATTGGAAATATCAAGATGGGAAGATCAAAGGCGAAAGTATAAAGAAGAACGGAGATACGAGGAAAATAAGAGGAGGAAAGAAGAGGAAAGACAACGCGAATTCAACCGGAGGAATGAGGAAGATATGAGACATTGTGAAGGGAGACTCAGTGTGATGAGAGGTGGCCGTCGGGAAGAAAACGGAGGGAACCTGAATCAGGAAGTCTTGGATGAGCTGCGAGATATGAGGACGCTGATAAACAATTCGCGAAGAGGCGGCAGAGTGCAACTGGTGGAGGCAATAGAAGAGGCCGATAGATCTCCATTTTCCTATGAGATAATATACTCCCGAGCATATTCAGCGGATCTGAAGGTGCTGTGCAGCATTTGAAACAATACACTCTTTCATTGATGTAATGGGGACGAAATGAAGCGGTACTTTATCGATACTTCACCGCGAGCTTGGACGGGGAAGCATTGGCTTGGTTCGACGGGCTACCAGAAAGATCGATTTCGTCGTTCAAAGACTTACATAGAATATTCCTGACCACTTATATAACTAACAACATGCTAAGGCCGGGGATCGAGACTCTATTCAACTTAAGAATGAGGCTCGGAAAGCCCGCGAGGATTGGTAACGAGGTGGAGAACAGTATGCAGTGAGCTTGCAGGGAGAGTTGACGAGAAAAATTTCATCCTAGCTTTCGTAAACGCGTTGATCCCGATTGACCTGCTGTACACTCAAATATTTGTCATCCGAAACTCTTTAACGATGAATGAATTAAGAGAGTACCAAGAGGAGTACATAGCGTTGGAAGAAAAGCAGAGGCAAGTCAAGTAGCACCGATTCCAGCGAAGGAAGGGAATTCAAGGCTATTAGCAAGGGAAGTGCATGCCGTGGAGAATGATCTAAATATGAAAAAGGAGAGCATTCAACTCCAGCCTCCGCCGAAGCTTGTAGGAAACAGTATCAAGTGGAAATCAAGAATGGATCGATCAACAAAGATATGAAGAATCCAGACGAAACAATTATGAGCCACGAAGTTACAACACGGGATATCAACAAAGGAACAATCAAGGGCCCGGATTTGGAGCGTGGAGACCAAACGCACTAGCTTTTGAAGACGTAAAGCTCCCTAGACTTAACACAACTGTGAAAAAGGTATGGGAGGCAATAGTCTTAACAGAGGAGATCTCACCACTACCCAATTTGGGAAGAGAGCCACCTTCGGGGACTAGGAGTCACGAGTTCTGCAGATATCATCGCTTTCATGGGCATCACACAAATGACTATAAGAGCATTCAACGAATTATACTTCGTCTGATAGAGCAGGGAAAACTTGCACATTTCCTAGAAAATTATGTGCCACCACCACCACCTCGTGACAATCAGCAGATATACCAAATTGAAATAGATCGGGGAGCACAAAGGCCAAATTGTAATACGATAATACATGCAGCGAAAAGCATCCAAAATTTCCATGACAACATACTTAAGAGAGTACATAAGAGGGACTTCTAAGGAAACGAAATATTTAACGTCACAACGAAGGAACCATTAGAGGAATGGCAGAAAAGAGAAATAACGTTCTCAGTGAAGGATGCACCCGAAGGAGGAAATTCGCATACAAACCCTTTGGTTGTAACCCTGAATTTTGGATAATACTCAAAGTGGGAAGAAGACCAAGCCGAGAAAAGGAAAATCTGGGCAATTGACAGGATCTTGGTAGATACGGGGATCTCGGTCGACATAATCTTTTATCACACATTTAAAACCATGGGATACAAGGACTCGGATCTCGTGTCATCGACGTACAACATATATGGGTTTAACGGGGTTGCATCTAAGCCAAAGGGAGAGCTAGTTGTAAAAAAAAATCGTTGGTGAGCTGGAAACGAAAGTCACAGTCTGTGTGATAGACATAGACTCACCTTACAATGCTCTCATAGGAAGACCATGGATACACGGGATAAAAGGAATTGAATCTACATATCATCGGGCCATACGGTTTCCTATGCCAATTGCAATTGGCGAGATAAGGGGAGATCTCAAGGACGCGCAAGATTGTATTAAAAAGAATGTCCATAACTATGAGGATAATAAACTAAGAAAGAAAACGGAACAAAAAAAGAAGGCGTGTGAAGAAAGAAGAGCAGAGCAGCTTATGGTATTCACAATTGGGACAAGCGAAGAGCCGGTTGCAACACATAAAGACATAGAAGAGGCGGAAAAAACGACGATTGATGGTGAGAAGGAACGCGAGATAACTCCAGAAAAGGAAGTCCAAGCCGAAATAAAACAAAGCGGAAAGGCGAAGAAGGGAAAAACGTTTGAAGGAAGCGAGGTGGTAGGAGCTCAAAGAGGCTTTATCCTACGTCTTACTGCAAGTGCACAGGCCTATTGGAGGCGTGGCAAGCACAGGTCGATCCCACAGAGAAGTGGTGTGTGCTGTTAAGCTAATCTAACTCTCACTATTGATTCTCGATGATAATGTAGCACAAAAGTATGGGTGATTGTGTCGAAAACGACTAGTTTGAAATATGTGACTCTTGAATTAAAGCACCGATGAATACAGAGTGTTGGAACTAATGTTGTTGAGACACTAGGGTGTTTAACTCCACCCTCCGATCTTGTACTAAGTAATGTAAATTTTCACTTGTTCTATTGCCTTCCATTAAAGGCCTCGTAGGATATTTGATGAACTAACTCAACTTGTCTACCCCTAGTATTACTGGTCTTATTACAAAGACCAAGAATCACAAAAGCTAGCCTAGTGGTTCACTAATTTCCTAAGCATACAATCCCTAAGAACAACTTGACAATCTACTTACTTCATATTAAATCAAAGGGTTTCATTGCACCCTAGCTTAAGTGTTTAGAACATGATGTAATAGTAAAAACAAATTCAAATTAAAGTTGCAGAAATGAAAACCCTAAAACATGCTACCCTTTTCTCTTACATAAAAACCACAATTTATATCTCCAAATTTTACTCATAAACAACACCCGCAAATACCCAAACCTCTCTCTTCCGTTTCTTCGGCTCATTGTCCCCGCCATGGTAAACCCTAATTCCATTTATCTCTCTCACATGACCTCTTGGGAAGAGAAGCTATAAGAGAGAGATAACTAGAACTAAGGGTGCTCAAGGGATGACTCGATGTCTTCCAGGCGTTGGGAGTGGAAACTGGGTACGGGTGATGGGAGAACGAGGGAAGAGATGGCTCGCCATTGTTGGTCGGGGAAGGACGAAGAGTGGGTGTTTGTCGGGTGAGAAGGAGAAGAATGAGATTAGGGTTTGGTGATGGGGGTTTATATATGGGCCGTGTTGTGAGGCTGATGCATCAGAGTTGATGTGAAGGTTGGAGCGGCGCCTGATGGAGCTAAGGGAAATCGAACTACCGAGGGGAGTTGTGTTATTTTGGTGTAGAGCGAATGCATCGAGGGTTGATGAGGATGTCAGTAGCGACCGTATGATGAGGATGAGAGAGATCTCAACGGCTCGGGATGATGGGCTCGGATCCGGTCGCGGGTCGGAGTCTAGCTCAAGCCCATGTCTTGTAGATGAGTTGCTACTTGTTGCGCTGCGCGGCTTTGGCTATCTGCTCCATAGATGCTCGACTCCAATTCTTCGCTCTTGGCTCCTTAGTTTCTCCGAGCTTTATTTATTACCTAAAAACACAAAATTAATTAGTACAAATATTTATTCTTGAAAACAAAGAAAACACAGAATTTGGGATAATATCTGATTCCTAAGCGCAAAAGATGAGTAAAATGCCGATAAAAAGGTGTATAAATATGCAATATTTGGCACTCATCAAATACCCCCAAACCTGAATTTTACTTGTCCTCAAGTGAAACAGAAAATAAGAAATCCTAACTATACCCCTGTCGCAGGTCTCTCGAATGCATTTAGCGTATGCACTAAGCCTTTGAACCCCTAGGTGTCCCTAGTGGACGAGTTGTAGTCTCGTGAGGGTTTACAAGAGATGTACCCACAAAACCTTCTCCAACTTCAAAGTGTAAAAGAGTCCCAAGCCTCCAAGAAGCTATGAGGACATAGAGTTTCTGCATGCTAGTAACAAGAAGCTAGAACTACCAAAGAACGCATTCTCATCCTTAAGTGTTGAGCGAGAAGTAACCATACCATATGAAAGAATTCGGATTCGATTGTGATCATAAGTCTCAACTTCTGCCTCACCATTAGGGTTTTATGATAATTGCACTCAAAAAGATCGCTTTTTTAGTCTCTCATGTGTGCAGCGAGGAGTAAAGAGAGAAATCCCGCACACGTTGTAGGTAAGAAGGATAACCTTCCGAAATAAAATCTGAGACTCCACGAGGGTGTGGACAAAAGAATCTTTTCCTCGATGATCTCTAAGAAAGGAAATCAACCATTAGCAATGGGTGGGAGTACTCACTCACTTCTCACCCGATCGACAATTAATATCACTCTCTCATAAGAACCATAGAAACGTCTTCAATCTTCGGTCTTCTGTCTTGACCTTCATAATGATGATGAACTTCGAACTTTACAAAAACTTGACAAACAATTTTTTTTTTTTTTTTTTTTTTTTTTTTTTTTTTTAACTTATAATAACTTGGTGGTAACTATATAGACACATAAAATAAACTAAATTTTTTTTTTTTTTTTTTTTTTTTTTTTTTTTTTTTTTTTTTTTTTTTTTTTGACTTAGAACATGAAATGGAAATAACAATAAAACTCAATTTTTCACAAACTTCATTAATTCTCATCTTCTTTTCTTTTCTTTGTTGCACATAAACCTTGGACTATTTCAACTTTTCTTCATATATTCGATGTTGTTTCCGCTTGCCGACGATGATGTGTTTCTATGGATCTTGATGATTGAGAGAGAGAGTGATATTAATTGCAAATCGGTATTTAGAAGGAGTTTTCATCTTTAGACGTCACCCTCATGATTGACGGAATTAGCACTCAAGAGATCAAAAATAGTGCTTGAAAGTGGTGCGAAGTTGGGTAGCTCACCATTCCTACCCGGAATTGACGTACGGTGACACACACTCTAAAAGCTCTTCTAGAAAGTCACAAAGAATGAAGGTCGGTACCTCGCTTGATGTAAAATGGGTAGTCTCCACTATGGTTGATCACAATTCTACTACCGAATATCTAAACAAAGACCTAATTCGCTCTCTCCCGATGGTTAAATCCAACTTTAACGCTCTAATCAACTAAGGAACCCGATTGCGTTCTCCTAGTACTTCCAAATTCTTGTTATTTCGGTCGACTCTCTATGTAAACATAGCTAGAAGCATGCTAGTGACTCTAAAATCTCTAAAAGTTGGAGGTTTTTATGCAAATTTTTGAGTTTTTCAATTTTTTTTTTTTTTTTTTTTTTTTTTTTAAATAAGAAGAAGTAAAACAAAAAGACTAAAAACTCTAAATGCAAATCACACCCCCAAACCTAGATCAAACATTGTCCTCAATGTGGCAAATGAGATAGGAAAAATTTAAACATTACATACCATGAGAACTATGATGAGTAGAGTAAAGGAAAGAGATTACCGGATGCAAGAGGGTGTTGCTAAACCATAGAAAGGTGAATGCTTTGAAAGCAAACAATCACGAGCGCAAGACAAAAAGGTTGGTTAGCACACATCAAAATTATGCAAAAAGAAAAAGAAAAGGGAAAGATGATGGATTTTTAGTCCATATGTATGTACACAAGTGAACTAGTCTAGTCCACATAGATGGGGTCTTCCAAGTCAACGGTCTCAACTTCGGTGGAAGATGCTCCGTAAATGGTTTCAATCTCGACCATTGACTTTGAAAATGTTCTTGTTTGCTGGGTTTTCAACTTCTTACACTCCATGGGGAAAGACGATGACGTACCACGTATGGTCCCGACCATCGTGAACGTAGCTTTCCTTTTAAACAAATGCAACCTAGTGTTGTACAAGAAAACTTTCTGTCCTGGGGTGAAAGACTTGCGCATAATGCGCTTGTCGTGAAACACTTTCATCCTATGTTTGTACGTTTTGGCACTATCATATGCATCGTTTCTCAATTCTTCTAACTCATTGAGTTGAAGTTTTCTACGGGTTCCAGCCTTATCAAGATCAAAATTCAGCTTTTTTCACCCAAAGTATGCACGGTGTTCTAACTCAACAGTAAATGACATGCTTTTCCGTACACAAGTCTCGTAAGGAGACATCCCAATGGGAGTCTTGTATGCAGTCCTATAGGCCCATAAAGCATCGTTTAAGCGCAAAGACCAATCTTTCCTAGAAGGATTAACGGTCTTCTCAAGGATATGCTTAATTTCCCTATTAGACACTTCCACTTGGCCACCGGTTTGAGGATGGTAAGGTGTTGCGACCTTGTGAGTGATTCCATACTTGCGCACTAGTGATTCAAAGGGTCTATTGCAGAAAATGACTACCTCCATCACCGATTATTGCTCTAGGGGTTCCAAACCAGGAGAAAATGTTCTCCTTAAGAAAAGAAAGAACAACTTTATGGTCGTTGGTTTTGGATGCAATGGCCTCTACCCACTTGGAGACATAATCAACAAAGAACAAGAATGTATAACTTACCTTCGAGTTCGGAAATGGACCCATGAAATCAATGCCCCAAACATCAAACACTCAACAATCAATATGGGTTGTAAGGGCATCATGTTTCTCCTAGAGATACTTCCTAATTTCGCATCGGTCACAAGCAACACAAAATGCATGGCAATCCTTAAACAAGTGTGGCCAATAGAAACCGCTTTGCAAGATCTTTGCAAGTAGCTTTCTTGGCACTAAAGTGGCCTCCACATGCATGGTCATGACAAAAGAGATGACGTCCCTTTGTTCGAACTGGGGACACATCTCCTAATGATTTGGTCTTAGCGTACTTAAACAAATATGGGTCATCCCAAAGGAAATGTTTAACTTCAGCCAAGAATTTAGAACGGTCTTGTTTAGACCAATGCAAGGGCATTCTACCCGTAGCAAGGTAGTTGACAATATCAAGCAAACCATGGCATTTCAAATGACAAGCATCAATTGCTCATCAGGGAATGATTCCCACTTAACACTGACTCATCGAAGATTCAACATTCAACCTAGACAAGTGATCAAAGAACAACATTCTCTCGACCCTTTCTTATCTCGAATTTCGAGGTTAAACTCTTGTAGCAAGAGTATCCATCGAATTAGACGAGCCTTAGCATCTTTCTTAGACAAAAGATATCTCAATGCAGCATGGTCAGAATAAATGATGACCTTAGACCCTATCAAATAAGATCTAAACTTGTCTAATGCAAACACAACAGCTAGCAACTCTTTCTCAGTTGTGGAATAGTTCAATTGAGCATCATTAAGTGTTTTACTAGCATAGTAGATCACATAAGGAGTTTGTCTACTCTTTGGCCTAAAACAGCTCCTACAAAGATAGTCGACGCATCACACATAATCTCAAATGGTAATGACCAATCGTGGGGTCGACTATAGGGGCGGATGTAAGGAGAGCCTTTAGTTGCTCCCATGCTTCCTTACAAGCATCATCAAAGACAAATGCAACATCTTTTGCAAGAAGATTGCACAAAGGTCGTGAAATTTTACTAAAGTCTTTGATGAATCGGCGGTAAAAACCCGCATGGCCTAGAAATGATCCGATGTCCCTCACGTAACGAGGTTGAGGCAAGTGTTGAATGAGATCAACCTTGGCTTTGTCTACTTCTATGCCTTTTTCCGAGATGATATGCCCTAGAACAATGCCCGAGTTAACCATGAAATGACATTTTTCCCAATTCAAGACCAAATTCTTCTCCTTACACCTAATCAAAGACACATGTGAGGTGATGCAAACACTCATCAAATGAAGACCCAAACACGGAAAAATCATCCATAAAAATCTCAAGGAACTTATCTACCATGTCGGAAAAATGCTCATCATGCAACGTTGAAAAGTAGCGGGTGCATTGCACAGCCCAAAAGGCATACGACGATAAGCAAATGTTCCATAAGGACAGGTAAATGTGGTCTTTTGTTGGTCTTCGGTGCTATGTGAATTTGGTTGTAGCTTTAATAGCCATCTAAGAAGCAAGAGTAACTATGTTTGGCTAACCTTTCCAACATTTGGTCAATGAAGGGAAGGGGAAAATGGTCTTTCTTGGTGACTGTGTTCGGTTTTCTATAATCAATACAAACTCGCCACCCCGTGGTCACACGGTGGGAATGAGCTCATTCATCTCGTTTTGAACAACAAGTAATGCCGGACTTCTTGGGTACTACCGAATAGGACTGACCCATCACTGCTCGGGGACGGGGTAGATGATACCCGCGTCAAGCGATTCAGAATCTCACCCTTGACAACATCTCTCATGTTGGGGTTAAGTCTCCTTTGCATTTCCCTAGATGGTTTAGTGTTCTCCTCAAGGTTTATGTGATGCATGCAAATTGTGGGACTTATACCCTTAAGATCGGAGATGGTCCAACCTAAGGCACCTTTATGTTCTTGAAGTACTTCTAAGAGTCGACTTTCCTGTTCTGTGTCTAAACACGATGCAATGATCACAGGTAAAGTATCAGAAGGACCTAAGAAGGCATACTTCAAAGTATCGTGTAATGGTTTCAAATCGAGCTTAGGTGGTGTATCAAGAGGTGGGGCGATGTGGTATCGAGAGTGGAAGAGGTTCCACCGCATTACGCCATTTAGCAATATCCATGGGTGGGACCGATTCAAGCAAAGAGTTAATTTCACCAATGTACTTAGACTCAAAGAGATCTAAGTCAAAGTTATCTAAACAGGCTTGCAAAGGGTCCATTGACAAAATGTCGGGCAACGAGTCTTGGATCGACTCTCGATCATGTTAATCTCATGCAAATCGGTATCATCACAATCAATGGGTTGTTGACTAGCGTTAAAAACATTCACTCTACGGTCATGTTACCAAAAGACAATTTCAACACACCATTACGACGATTGATGATGGCATTGGACGTCGCCGGAAAGGACGTCCTAAGATCACAGAATGTGATTACTTGGGTCTTGCACGGGTTGAGTGTCTAAGACAATGAAGTCTACAGGAAAGAAAAATTTATCAACCTTGATTAACACATCTTCAACAATACCACGGGGATTCTCACGGATCTGTCCGCTAATTGTAGCGTAAATGTGTGGGCTTCAGCTCCCAAGGCCCGGTTGCACATACACAGTATGGCAAAAGATTCACACCGGCTCCTAAGTCTAGTAACGCCTTTTCGACCGTGTGGTCGCCTATGTTGGATGTAATCGTTGGACTACCAGGGTCTCTATACTTAGGTGGAATCTTATTTTGGATTATGGAGCTCACTTGCTCGAGAGAAAGGCACGTTTATGCACATGAAGCTTACGCTTTTGTGTGCACAAGTCCTTCAAAAACTTAGCATAGGTGGGTATTTGTCTAATTGCTTCGAGAAATGGAATGTTTATGTTAACCCTCTTGAACATTTCCAAAATCTCATTGTAATGGTTACCCCCTTCACACCAACCGTTGTGGGAATGGAGCAACAAAATGACTTGGCAAAGGAACATCTATGTTGGTAGGACTCTTGGTTTTATCAATGGGTTCGGATTCTTTCTCTACAGAGATGTTTTCTGCGGTGTTGTGTGTACTGGTGAGTCTGATGTAGACTCGCTTGAAGGTGGTACACCTACATGGTTTTCAACAATTCTACCACTTCGGAGAGTGGTGATAGCATTTGCCTGACTATGTGAAGTTTCATTGCAGGTAGAGGAGCCTGCTTGAAACACATTCTTTGGATTTTGTTGGGGTTGACTAGAAATTTCCTTTCTCTCTCTCATTCAATGCATCACGTATTTGACCCATTTTAAGTTCTAGACTTGTGAAACGTTGGTCGGTGGTTTTCCTAAGTTCCGTAAGATTTTGGGTTAACAGACCGAACACGCCTTCAAAGCTAGTCTTTTTCTCTCTGGTCTTGGTGGGTGGTTGTACTTGGGGGTTTCTAGGATATGAGTATCCTTGGTTATTATTTGTTGGTCCCCTTGTACGGCCCCTTGGACCATGAGAAGTTAGGGTGATTCCTCCACCCCGGGTTGTAGGTTTGAGAATAAGGGTTGTTCTCTTGTCTCGGTACAATGCATTGGCTTGCTCGGACTTGGACTCTTGAAATGCATATAAATCGACAACTGTCCACTAAATGGTCGGAACTATGGCATGCGGCACAAGTGGCCTTATCAATTTGGTCACTGAGAGTAGGGGCATTAGATTTTACATTCTTTTCCAACTCAAGCATTTCTATTCTCGGGCCAAAGATGCCATTTTTGCATTTCCCTCAAAGTCGACTCTATTCTATGAACATTTTGTACGGGGGTAGTCCGTTTCGGTTCTCGGATGGACTCCCATGATTGAGTCTTTTTCAGCGACTTCGATTAGAAAAGCCCAAGCGTCATCGGCACTCTTGTCAATAAATGCACCATTGCACATTGACTCGACTGTGGTACGGGTTCTAACATCTAGACCCTCATACAAGATCTGCACAAGTCTCCATTTTTCAAAACCATGGTGGGGACATTGGAGTAGTAATTCATTGAATCTCTCCAAGTATTTTGCTAGAGTTTCGTCTTCTAATTGCACAAAACCATTTAGACTTTGGCGAATTGTCGTCGTCTTATGGTTGGGGAAAAACTTTTGAAAAACTCTTTTGTGAGGTCGTCCCAGTTCTAATGGATCGTGGTTGTAGGGCATGAAGCCAAGACTTGGCTTTGTCCTTCGAGAAAAAGGAAACAATCTCAATTTGAGGGACTCATCTGTCATTTGGTTAAAACGCGAGTCCCACAAATATCCTCAAAGTCCCTCACGTGATGGTAGGGGTTCTCGCATTGACCCTCTAAACACGGGTAGCATATTAATGATGCTTGCTTTCGGTTCAAACCGACAAGCATCACCGCGAGAATGATGCAAGAGGGCTGGCTTGCCCTAGTTGGGTACATGTAGTCCTTGAGACTACGGGGTTGGTTGAGTTCCTCACCCATGGTTTACGATTCAGATGGGCTCTCTGATGGAATTGGGCTTTACGTTGAAGAACTAGGTATGCTAACGATTTCGTCCGGGCGGATTCTCACTAATCGATTTGTTTGGTCTCTAAAAGACACAATCATAGCCTAGTACGCGCCTAGCATGTTAACACACCAACAAGTTCAACACAGAAAAACAAAAACTCAAAAATGACCCACTAACACAAGACTCAAGCCCAAAAGATGGCCTTTTGAAGGTATGAAGCCCAACTGAATAGATGGGTTTCAGTTTGGCTAAGTGGGTTTGAGATCGGCTTTGTACGTACCTTTTTTTTTTTGAGATGAAGTGGGCTTCGGGATGCTTGCACGGCCCAGTGTGATTGGGCTCACCAAGTGCACACCCAAAGGTGTGGTGTTGTGGGCTTAGGCGGTAAGGGTCCGGCCCCGGAGTTGAGTTTATGCGGCCAATGAAGAAGAAGTGGGCTTCGAGCGGCTCGATCCAGGCTTTGGTTTTACGTTATGTAAACCCATTTTGGTTGAGAAGGGTACAGCCTAAGTGTAAGGGTTCACAGCTCAATTAGAGACTGCACAGTTCAAGCTTAAGCAGCCCTGGGTTGTGTAAACAGCCCAGCAGTATGGCTGAAGCTTTCGGCGGTTGCCGAGCCGCAGGTGATCACGGCTCACTTAGAGACCGCACAAAGACGAGCTAGTGCAGCTCGGGGTATGCACAGGGAGATCAAACTCGAAAAATACACAGCACACAGGTGAAGCAAAATTTTTGTGATGTGCACCGGTTATTGGATGTGCCCACTCAAAGGTGCAGCATTGTGCAGGGTTGTGTGTTTGAAAAACAACCTAAATGCTATCTCTTCTTCTGCTACTCAAAACTCATTCACAGACCACAGGATCATAAACAACTTTAAGCACAACTTTAGATGCTAGCTCACAGATAAGCACAAATGGATCAAAACATCATGGAGTTAATACCATCATAATAAGGATATGCAACTTTACTGACTTTAGCAGATTGGCTATGAGCTACTCGGGCAAGAAACACAAATAGTTTTGACATGAAGCGGATGTACAATTGGTGTCAATGAGGTCAGTTGACCTTAATTATCACAATGTTATGCAACGATAGCTCAACAAGGTCACAGGATCACAAGATTGCTACTCAAGGTCACAGGAAGCTAAGGGTTATGGTTCAAGGCTAACACGCAAGCATACATGCTACCAGCATTCATTCAAGTAAGCAAAATTAGGATACAATACCTCCGAAGTATACACCGGGTTTAGGCAATTCCTCTTTTGTTTGGCTGCTCCTTGTTCCTCCACCCTTGGGTTAGCTCACTGATGCACAAACTTGCACCAGAACTCGAAGAGCAAGCTTCGGTGCTCAATAATGCTCAATCAAGACAAGAAAACACTAGTGCTACACCGACTACGAGCAAAAGATGACGGTGAAGGTATAGAGATGATGATGCGAGATGAGCAAAGTCCGCAAAAGAAGTGAAAAGTACAGGCTTATGACTGTAAGCTGCAAAAGCTAATGACACGAGATGAGTTACAGGGGATGATAAATGCAAATGCAAGTGAATTAAGCTAAGAGTTAAGCTACGGATGCTATGGCGCTAATGCGTAGTGATATTTAAACTAAGCTACGAATGCTATGGCGAGATGCTATGCAAAAATCAAGAGTTAAGCTAAGTTCTGACAAATCGGTGCAAAAGAGCACAGATTGTAAAGCATATATACAATGGAAGACTGAAAATCGATTAAAGCAAGTGAAAGAAAATCGGGGCACACTACCAAATCCCCGCAACGGCGCCAAAAACTTGGTAGGAGCTCAAAGAGGCTTTATCCTCGTCTTACTTTGCAAGTGCACGGAGCCTATTGGAGGCGTGGCAAGCACGGGTCGATCCCACGGAGAAGTGGTGTGTCTTTGTTAAGCTAATCTAACTCTCACTATTGATTCTCAGATGATAATGTAGCACAAAAGTATGGGTGATTGTGTCGAAACGACTAGTTTGAAATATGTGACTCTTGAATTAAAGCACTGATGAATACAGAGTGTTGGAACTAATGTTGTTGAGACACTAGGGTGTTTAACTCCACCCTCTGATCTTGTACTAAGTAATGTAAATTTTCAAACTTGTTCTATTGCCTTCCATTAAAGGCCTCGGTAGGATATTTGATGAACTAACTCAACTTGTCTACCCCTAGTATTACTGGGTCTTATTACAAGACCAAGAATCACAGAGCAAAGCTAGCCTAGTGGTTCACTAATTTCCTAAGCATACAATCCCTAAGAACAACTTGACAATCTACTTACTTCATATTAAATCAAAGGGTTTCATTGCACCCTAGCTTAAGTGTTTAGAACATGATGTAATAGTAAAAAGCAAATTCAAATTAAAGTTGCGAAAATGAAAACCCTAAAACATGCTACCCTTTTCTCTTACATAAAAACCACAATTTATATCTCCAAATTTTACTCATAAACAACAATTCGCAAATACCCAAACCTCTCTCTTCCGTTTCTTCGGCTCATTGTCCCTGCCATGGTAAACCCTAATTCCATTTATCTCTCACACAGCCTCTTGGGAAGAGAAGCTATAAGAGAGAGATAACTAGAACTAAGGGTGTCGGAAGGGATGACTGATGTGCTGCTGGCGTTGGGAGTGGAAACTGGGTGCGGTGATGGGAGAACGAGGGAAGAGATGGCTCTGCCATTGTTGGTCTGGGGAAGGACGAGAAGAGTGGGTGTTTGTCGGGTGAGAAGGAGAAGAATGAGATTAGGGTTTGGTGATGGGGGTTTATATATGGGCTGTGTTGTGAGGCGGATGCATCAGGAGTTGATGTGAAGGTTGGAGCGAGCGTCGGATGGAGCTAAGGGAAATCTGAACGGCTGAGGGGGAGTTGTGTTATTTTGGTGTAGAGCGAATGCATCGAGGGTTGATGAGGATGCTGTAGCGACCGTATGATGAGGATGAGAGAGATCTCAACGGCTCGGGGATGATGGGCTCGGATCCGGGTCGCGGGTCGCGGGTCAGGTCTAGCTCAAGCCCATGTCTTGTAGATGAGTTGCTACTTGTTGCGCGCGCGGGCTTTGGCTATCTGCTCCATAGATGCTCGACTCCAATTCTTCGCTCTTGGCTCCTTAGTTTCTCCGAGCTTTATTTATTACCTAAAAACACAAAATTAATTAGTACAAATATTTATTCTTGAAAACAAAGAAAACACAGAATTTGGGATAATATCTGATTCCTAAGCGCAAAAGATGAGTAAAATGCCGATAAAAAGGTGTATAAATATGCAATATTTGGCACTCATCACGAGGTAGCGAGAAGTGAGAAAGAAACCCCTGTTGTCAAGGAAAAACGGACCCCGCAAGGAGGAGCAAAGACAAACACCACTAAGCGCAAAAGGGTATTGATACAAGAGGCTGAGGGAAGCGTTGAATTGCATGATTTTCTAGATAAGGGAAAAAAGGCTTGCGAATAGGAAGAGATGGAACATTTGAAGAAGGAACTCTATCAAGAAAGACGAAAGAAGGAAGACTTGGTGAGGGAGCGCATAAGGTTGGAAAGGCAAAACGAGAAGCTTGTAATTAAGAACAATCATTTAAAAAGAAAACAACCGGAGAGCAATGCACAAAGAGGAAAATATGCTCCGGAAAGGGCATTAGTAGCTGAAGGACATCGCGAAAACCGTCGAGAGATCAAGGGGCGAGGGGAACAAAATGAACGAGAAGACCTAAAGAGAGCCATAGAGAATAGTAGGAGGGAATTCAGAGAAAGAGAGTATCTAATGCAACCATTATGCGCTGTCAACTAGGCAACCATTATTCGCGACGATGTTCAAGATTAGGAATGAAGTGATGATGAGGGAATTGAAAAGATACCAATCCGAGCACATTCGCATGGAAGAAGAACACTGATAATCGAGGAAGGGTCGTAGAAGCAAGATGAATGTACTTATGATAATCTATCAATTGATAATGTATCAAATTTTCAAAAGGATAGCAATAAAGTTTTGATGAATTTTGATGAATCTTATCATGAATATGAATTTTCAAACTTACGAGATAACCAAAGAAGTATAAGACCTCGCATTATGAGGAAAATAAGATTCACGAAATAAGCAGTTTCTAGGGAAACTTAAAACCTTCGCCTAGGAAGGCTGAGAATCCACGGCATGCACCCTAGTTAGCATGAAAGTGCAAGAGGCAAGACCTAACGCATGTAGTGAACAACTCTCAGAGAGAAAGCTAGGGGCAATGATAAGACCTATCCGCCGAGGGTCCCTTTTATGATGGCTTCAGTAAGGGGTGCAGAAATATGACCAAGGCGCCGACGTATTCGGTTGAGCTGTGGGTGCCTGGGACGTCTGGAGCATTACCGGCCATGTTCGTATGGCAAGTCTTGGCTACAATGCACTCGATCCCAAATAAACCTCACTTAGGGTGTGACTTCGTAACCCCAAGCCATATCGGCGAAGGTGATAAGAAGTCACGAAAACAACTGAATGTCGTAATAACTGGATGGGAGGAGACCAACATGCATGTTAGGGTTAACCTCCTTGAAGGGGCAATCAGGGGGAATATAAAGGGATGGAACCCTCCAGATTAGGGAGCTGTGGGACCAAAAAAGACGGCAATGTCATGGGACTAACATTCATGGGAATGACTAGACATGTCGCATTGTCGCGAGATGGGGTCAAAACAAATGTTAAGATGAGGTTGATGGATTATTATTTGAAAGAGTAATAAGCTCCTGAGACTTCGTTGAATCAAAATCCTTCAAAAAGGATGAGGCACAATAAGACCTTAATTAGGAGGCGCACTAAGACCTTGTATAAAGTAACGCATAACAATCAGAAAGTGAATAAGAACTAAATACGGCGAGATGCTTCATGGATACCAAAAGAAAAGAAGGTAAATGAAAGATCTAGCGAAATTCAAAGCTCGTAAAGCCGCAATGAAATAATAAAGGCAAAGCTACCAAGGGAAAATGATAGTTTGACTTGTACGGCCTCGTCTTAATCAGCTAATTCTCAACAAGAACAAGAGGCAAGTATATACTTTTACATTTTATGTTCTTCTCTAGCATTATCCTCGCAAGATTAGGCATTTCACCAAAGTAAGACACCCCGTCGAGAAAGGCGAAGGTGGAGACAAGAGACAAAGGTAAGAACAAGCGAAATAAGAAAGTCGAAGATGGATACAACATGGGAAGCGCAAGCGAAATCCAAAATAAGACGTGGCGAGATGCTTCGTGAACCCCAATGGAAGGGAAGGATCTAGCAAGGTTCAAAGCTTATAGAGACACAACTAGGGAGGTATCGGATAACTTTACGCCCTACCTCGGAAATACACAAAAGAATAAGAGGCACGTATATACTTTAAATTTTATTATTCTTTTAAGTATTCCCTCGGTAAGTATATACTTGACGAAATAAAAAATCATAATATTGACATAAAATTCAATCAAAGTACTACCCAAAGAAGTTAAGATGTTTTGCCCCCCAAGCTTGGGAGCGCCCAGAAAGATAAATTGTTTCCGAAATAGTTAAGCATAAAACTAAAAAGAAAGCTAAAATTGTTATCAAGAGGGGCGCCACAAGAATCGTTGTCTCGGGGATTTCATCACCCGCTCCACCAAGACCAAGACCCGGTACTAGCAGAGGCACCCTTAGACTCTTCCTCCTCGACCTTCGCCACATCGATTTTCTGCTCCTCGCCATCTTCAGTGAGCCTCTCTTCTTCACCCGAGATGATCCTATCATCCTTTGGTTGCTCGTCATCGGAGAACACCTCAAGAGGAAAAGTAGGATGAGGAAGGCCATGCTCGTCGCAGAAATTACCGAAAAGAGAGACCAAATAGTTCTGAGTGTTCTTGCGAGCTAACTTCGCTACCTTCGCAGTAGTTTCAATCATCTCGTCCATATAAACTTTCAAATCACTGACCTCATTTTGGAGGCGAGAAACCTCTGTGCGAGACTCATCCCTTTCATGGGAAAGGCGAAGGACTTGACTCTTATGGCGCTCTTCGGATTCTGCAAAAACAAAAAATAAAACTTCATCAGAAACTAGAAGTTTGACATAATCAATAGTATTTCGCACTGCACCTAAAACTACCTTCCATCTACAAGATAGTGGTATTCAAGGTTTCTTGGATATCGGTATACGAATGATCCAGCCTGGAGATTGCTAGATCAAACTCTTGGAGTTGGACACATAACTCGTGATATGCATTGTCCCAACCTTTACCATGACCGTACTTCGAAGTATCTTTGTCAGATTGAATGACAAGAGCACCCTTGTTTTTGTGAGGATCTGCGGACTTGGCTTGAGAGGAAGATTTGACAGACTTCGGGCGAGATAAGTTATCTAGCTGAGCTTGAAGGAATTCCACTTTCTTCTTCAGACAGTCAATCTCTTCGTTTAGACCAGCTACTTTATTGCAGGATTTGCGAAGATCAACCACAACCTTATTTTTACTGCTAATCACGTGCTCGTTATCTTCTTCCAGTCTCCTATAGGCAGATAATGACGAGGAATGAAGGTTCCTCGAGGTAGTGAGAGAACTGCTGACCCGTTGAAGTTCTAGCTTAAGGCCCTCATTTTCGTCGTGAAGATGATAATTCAGTTCCTCGTTACGAGAACAATCGGTAGACAGGCGGTCCACTTGCGAAAAAAGGGTCTCGACCTTCTCATTCAAAATCTGGTTCTCAGACACATAGCAATCATTCTGGGTCACGAGGTTTAGATTCTCAGCACGAATATATTCTAGCAAGGAGGATGATTCGGAGGCATTCATTTGGCGTTGCATGCATTGAGCTTGACGAAATACGAAATAAGAAAATAACAGAAGTAAAAGCAAAGGCAAAGAACGAATCTGCGAGGGGAGGGAACTTACTCAGAAGCTTCTCTATCTTCTGACTCTGCTTGCTGGAATGCTCCTTTTCCCCTTGAAGCTCCTTTGTCAGAACTTTGATCTGAGCCTCGTCCTTCTTTGCTTTCTCGCGAACAAGTCTAATTTCCACGAGGCTGGCCATGTGACAGTTGACCTCATGCGAATTGGAGAATCGAAACTCAGGAAATAAATCTCGGGACAGGGCGAAGGCAAAACGGAAAGAGCATAAAAGGCTCACCTGGTTCATCAAAGCTGAATGTTGTTGGAGAGACAAGTTCATGGAGGCATTTAGCAGCACGGATGATTCTTGAGAGAGGAAGTAATCAGCACTAAAAATCACCAAAGATTCTAAGGCACGAGACCTCATGGATGGGTCCTCGCGAGCTTTGTCGTAGACCTCTTGGAGAAACTTTATGTCCGGATCATAGAGAGGGTTAGATAGCACCGACGGAGCCGCCTTCTTCTTCTTCTCGACAGTAGAGGGATCCTCTGTGACTCTCTTAGGACGTTCAACCTTGGGATGGACAGGAGGATCAACTAATTTGGGAGAAGTAGTTGTGCGAGACTGAGAAGGTTGAAGCTTGGGAGGAGTAGAGAGACTTGTAAGTATGGCAGATTTCGGAACTGCGGTTAAAGCAGCTAGATCCAAAGATCTTTTTTTGCCTTTTGTGTTCGCCAGAAGAACGGGTACCAGTCTGAGAAATAACAAGTTCAGCGTGAAAGGTGGCTAAAAGGTTGAAATGCACGAAATTATAATTATGGCGAAGTAAAGAAACATGAGAAGAAGGAGGAGGTGGAGCAGGGTGATCACGCCTTTTTCGCCCCTTAGTTGACCCAGAAGTGGGCTGCTTAACGAGGAGAGTGTTATCCTACGAGGAGTAAAGGGTCATAATTTAATGTTATCACAAAAGGAGGAAAATAGGCGAAGTGAATACCTGATTGGGAGGTGGAGACTCAGTAGTAACAGTTATTTCCTTACACGTTTTGAGAAGGCCAGCTGCAGGCATCATGAGATGAAAGGAAAGGGGCACATGAGAACTAATCGAACCCCAAAGCAAGGTAAATCTTAAAGAAGGAAGCCATACCTTGGCCGGCACAGACCACCGAAGCCTCCAAGGATCACAACCAGCAAGGTAGCAATGTTTAGGAAGGGGGTCGTGGCGAGGAACCCCCTTTTCGTCAAAACCCCAAACGAAAGGGCCACCTACCACCATAGGGAACATCGCCCAATCATCATCACAGGAGAGGCGAAGTTGGGAATCCACATCTAACAGGAGAGCTTTAGTTGGCACCGAGGTGACATTACGAACAAGCTCAATACCCTACTCCCGATGCTCCCTCATGCTCGTGAATTTAGCCGAATAGTTGGCCAAGAAAAAATCCACGTTGAAGTCGCGAGAATCGAATTCTTCGGCTGCTGATGGAACTTGTCAAGTACCATTACCTGAGCGAATCCTAAACTCTTTGGAGGTGCGGATTGCGTTACCAGAAAGTTGAAAAACCCCGCACTACAGTTTTCCCAGAATCTCGAGAAAGATGGGGTTAGAAGAATCGTAAATTGGGAAAGATAATCCAGCCCTCAACTGACCAACAGTGACGATCATCTTGTCAGCCGTCCAAGTATCCGATTGAATCCACCTGTAGTTCAGTTCCATGTCCTGAGTAGCAATAACAGGTGGACTCACAGAAGAATCAACAGCAGGAGTTAGGGTTAAACATCTTTTGAAAATCTGCCTGGAATTCCTCAAGGGATTTGAGTGAGGTAGTTGTGGAAACCTTCTTGGGAGCCGTGATGACGAAAGAAGAGTAGAGGGTAGAGAAGGAATTCAACAATGGTAGAAGAAGGAGAAAGCGCCGAAACCAGATAAACACAGAGCAAAGTAAGGAAGAAGAGGAAAAGAAACCCCAAACCTAAGTCAGGTTGGATATAAATAGCACAGAGAAGATGACTGGCTCAGTGGGTTGACGGCGCGTTCGTGATGCGTGTCGTAAGTGCAACAAATTAATCAATATATTTCCCACTAATTAACTAGTAATATAGCGGTAGTAAGGATCGTTCCCACAGAGAGCTGTGTAATTGATATGTATTTAGTTCAGCAAAATAATAAAAGACAAGGGGGATTGTTTGGTTAAAGTAAAATAGAAAGAATAACAAACAAAAGAAAGATATGATCAAGGAATCCTTCGCCGTTACCAAGCGATAACTGGATTAATATACTTATTTATCTTCGTTAGAACCATTCAACACCAACCGTAGGAAAGCAGCTAGCTCAGTGCTATCCTCAAAACTCCTTGTACCACGGATACGGAAGCTCTCCAATATCAGATTCTATCCAACCGAACCACCAAGTAGTAGCTCACTCAAGGTGTAATCCGATCGAACGCTTAGGCTTTGTGAATTAGGTTGATCCCAGTAGTTAAACTCTTAGCTCAAGGTCCACTTGCTGGTGTTGTATTCACCCGCAATTGCTCCACAGAATCCCTCTGCAAGGTCTTGCGATTTCTACTTGTGTATGAATTATTCGACGATTACTTATCTCCTAACCCAATACTAGCAATAGAACAATTAATAGACTAATCTAGTATGCATCCCAAATCAATCTAAGAATCACTCATAAAATTAGATGTAGTGAAAACAAACGATAAGATGATTAAAACTCATAACAAACTTGTATAATAATAAAGCTTCACGCTAGAACATTGAATTCATCCTTAATCAATAAAGTTTAGCCTCTCATGTTTACACTGTTTCCCGGTTTCCCCCAAAAGGGGTAAACCCTAAAATATTGATGAAGAACAAAAGTGTATTATGAGATGTAGAGATATTCTATGATATGATATGTGATATATTATTTAGGTTAAGAAGTCCTTATATAGTCTTCAAGTAGTAGAAGTGCCCGTGCATGAATCCTATTAAAATAGGTGAAACAGACTTGCCAAAACTCGACAAATAATGCCAAAGTCCTGGTCGTGTGAAAGATACCCAAATCAGCTTAATGGGCTTGCATCATTGTTGGTTAAGTCCAGTCCCAACTCATCTTGGCTTGTCACGGTGACAACCTATATTTTTCTTCTTCCACCGCTACCGGGACTTCTATCCGTAATACTTCCTTGATGTTTTCCCTTATTTCTTCTTTCAATCACTTACTGGGTTTTCCAGACGCAAACTCTCCCGGAACTTTTATTTCTTTTTCCCAACGTCTCGCCAATCATCACAAGGAACTAAATACAAACCAAAACTCTCGGTAACTCCTCCTTCGAGTTCATCTTGGTCACTGAATGGCAGCAGGATTATTTCTCCGTCATTTTATCTCTGGTTCGATCTCCATCTTCAGCTGTCGCTGGAAACTCCATGATCTCGACAGATTCCACCATGCAGTCTTCCCTGAATTCTCATTCCACCGATGGTGATCATCACTAGCCTCAGTACCACCGTGACATAGTAAATACAGCTCCACCAGTCCATATACTCCTCTGCCATCTTCCCATAAAAGCAGCAATTCCGACCAACTGCATTACCAGTCACAGCTAAACCTAACATACTCGAACTCCCTGTTTTGCTCGTTCCATCGTAGTTTCATAATGGCAGTAACCAAAACTCAACATTTTGTCAAGACCCACTCAACCCTACAACTCCAGACTCAAGCTCCTCTCAATCGTTTTTCTCTGATGCTCAACTCTTCTCTTCCTTCTACGGACTCAACCAACTCCATCGTTGTCTCATCACTTCCAGCACAAACCCGAGTTGTTCATTATCACAACACACGCCATCAACCAATCGATCATTGCTATTAATAGCAGCAAACTCTATATCGAGCTCTTCTTCATTCTACTACATTCTCTCAGAACACGAGCCCCAAAGAAACCATCGGCAGTAGCAAAACGCACTCCACATCTCTCTCGCATCACAGACTCCATCGCCAAACCTTTTGCGGCTCTCAAAGACCACACGTCATCGCCCGGGTTGATTATCAAACTTCTCCATCATTGCCAAAGAACATCCCACGAGTTCGGTCTCCCGAACTTGGTCGTGATGCTTGGTGAAGAAGATGATGGCGGCAGCCCCGATTAAAATAGTCGGGTGCCTTTAGAAATCACATTTAATCGTCGCCTTGCAAGACCGATGTTGTAATTTTCTGGATCATTCTTGCTTTGCGCATAACTTCTTCGTGTGATATCGGATAGACCCCATTCTTTCGCCGTTAGCTTCGCATTTTCGTCCTCTTCAAGATGATAGCAAGAACTCCTAGGTTCGAACAAGCTCTATTTGGTCTTTGGCCCTTCTCCGCTTGCGGCTAACTTCTTTCTTTGCACAAATATGTGCCAATTCACTTCTTTTGGATGATTCACCTAGCAAAACATAAATAAGAGAAAACAAGAGTAATATACAATAATTTGCAAGAAAATATAGCAAATACTAGCATGGATTCGACACTAAATATGTGCAAAATATGCACTTAACAAATTCCCCCACACTTGTCTTTTGCTCGTCCTCGAGCAAACTATCTAAAATACAACAACTCCATGTCGGCGAGGATACGGTTACTCTTAGCATGAGTAACAGGCCTTTTAAACCCCCTAGGTGTCCCTAGTGGACGAGTTATAGTCTCGTGAAGGTTTACAAGAGGTCTACCTACAAAACCTATATTTCCAACTCCGTCTATTTGTGACAAATTCATGAACGAATCCAAAATGACTACAGGAGGAGGTACCTTGCGCAAATTCAGTTCATATTCAAATAAATAAAGCTCTAATTAGATAGTCGAACAAGCCACAATATTCGGAAACTAACAAACCACAATCACAATGAAAAGATTAAGAAGGTGAATATAGATGTATATGTTGGCGAATGTTCACAAGTGATCAATGTTTCCCATATCTGTCTGAAGGTCACCGCCAAGATGAACCTATGCTTATTGGATTGAGCTACTGGGTCAACTCTAGAGTCAACACACCGGGCATATACAAGGGAACCAGTGGCCAACAACTTACTTCTACATCAACTCACTGGCATATACAAGGGAACCAGGAGTGACTTTATTCACCAAATATATTACTTTCTTTTCTTTTTCTTTTCTTTTTCACCCTTTTTTTTTTCTTTTTTTTTAGACGGCATGATTAGATCTTTTGGATCAAAGCGCATGCTTCTTGTCAGCAAGTACGTGATCGTTGCCTTGGATCCTGCATTCCACGCTTGTTTAGGCGACGGAGACAGGGACTACGTTTCACACATACTGCTATTCCCAAGTGTCATTCTTATTCCGTTTGGTCTAATTGGTCGGTCTCTTTTTTTTTTTTCTTTTTCTTTTTTTTATTTTTTTTTTTTTTTAGCAACTCAATCACTCTATTTCATCTTAGCAGTAATAACACGTCGATGTTTAGTGACCCACCAAAGCACTTAGAGAACAATAGATAAATATGGAAAAATAAAAATAGAATGTGATATGGTGATATTCCGAGATATGGTAACAACTATCATGTTATTTGTGATTTCTGAGCTATGTGTTCGTCCCTTTTAGTTAATTGGTTCCTCAACTCCTGCATTCAAAATGGTTCCATCCACTAATGGTGTCATCCTAAAGGCACGAGTTTCTAGATTTCGGAGTTCAAAAAGCACAATTTTTCTTGTTTTTTTTTTTTTCTATTTTTTTTTTTTTTTTTGATTTTTTTTAAAGGCATAAAACAAACTAAAACAAACTATACAAACATATAAATGCTCCCCCACACTTAAACTTCACATTGTCCTCAATGTGTAAAACCGAAAGTTCTGAATTCTGACGTAACAGCAGATAAAACGCAAAAACTGTGCAAATTGGTAAGGAATTTGGAAAAACTCCATTTCACAAAAGTTGTTCATCTACGTGTTTTCTACACAGTGTCAAAAGTGCACAGTGTTTCGATAAACGGTCTGACAGTTATGGTCTCTGGACTGAACTACGCGCAGTCTGAAGTTTTCTGACGAAAAGGTATTCGTCTATAATTTCTTCTAAAATAGATTCCGGACTCAATGAAATTAAACATGGGGATGCAAATATGATTTGAAAACTATAAAAAACAAAAATAGAAGGGTTTAAGATACAAAACCTATGGGTTGCCTCCCATTTAGCGCTTGGTTTAAAGTCGTCAGCCCGACTCTCTTGTTATCGTCCATATACCAACAATCTGAAAATCTGGTAGTCTGCCCAGAAAACAATCTGAAATTCTAATAACAACTTCGCACAATTATTAGCATAATATATGAATAGTGAAATTGTTATAGCTTGAAAGTTTCCCCCACACTTAGTCCTTTCTACACTCGGAAGTGGATAGAGAACATAAAATAAGGGAACTTCTTCGGGTTCCTCTCGATGAACCTGCGCAATTCTAGAATCAAACACATCAAGTGGTAGATAATTAGAAGTAAAATAATCCTTAAGAATTTTAGAAGCACAAATACCCAATCCTAAGTGATGTGGATCAAAAGATTTAGAAATATGCGAAGGATTAGACAAACCTTCCACAATCTCTCGTATTACAGGATCCTCATCATTCTTAAAGAATTGCAATGAATTATTTACCTCATTTGTATTGTGGTCCTCTATCAAACTATTTAGCCATTCTTCGTCGGCCGCTTCAATCAAAATCTCAAAGATCATTATAATCCTTGGCAAGTTCAATTGGGTCTTCCACAACTTCAACTAATTTGGTTTCATTCTCAATCTCTATTTCCTCAACAAACTCTTCATCGGAATCAGAATCATCTCCTAGAAATTCTAGTTCATTGGTGCAAATCCTAAAATCATTGTTTGAGTACGTTACACCATTTATAACAACGGTTATGTCATATTCATTCTCCTCCTTTTGAATAGGCGAGTGATCATTATTATGATCCGGAGTTGAAATAACATTACCATTATTGCAAGGATTTTCCAAAGGTTGCTCATCTTCATCAGAGTCTTCGTCAACCTCATAATCTTCAATATCCCAACGACGTTGAAGTTCCGTTCGTATTACCTTGTTGATTTCTTCTAGAGTCTTTTCTGATGCTCCAGCTTCTTCTAATCGATCATATTGCTTAGAAAGTTTTCGGATATTAATACGTTTTCCGCCGTTATTCACGATGGAAAGTTCAGACCGTATCTCTTCTTTTGACATAAATGACGAAAGAACATGATAAAGAGGAGTAGGTCTTTCCACACTCTCCGTCATCTGCACATTACTAGAAAACAATCGATCGTAAGCATAACTATCCTCCCATCCCTTTGATTGCTCACTTACATACCCGTCATAAGGTTGTTGATATGTATGAGAGTATCCATAAGGCTCCGTAGGGTATGGTTGGTAGTTATTATATGAATGAGGTTGAAATCCAAATTGATTACCACTATAATATGATGATTGGTCTTGTGCTCCGTACATGTTATGTCCATAAGGAAACATGACGACTCACAAGAACACAAGAAAAAAAAAATTTAAAAACAAAAACAAGCTAAACAAATAACAAATCAATTAAGAACCGCTCCCCGGCAGCGGCGCCAAAATTTGATGTGTGTCGTAAGTGCAACAAATTAATCAATATATTTCCCACTAATTAACTAGTAATATAGCGGTAGTAAGGATCGTTCCCACAGAGAGCTGTGTAATTGATATGTATTTAGTTCAGCAAAATAATAAAAGACAAGGGGGATTGTTTGGTTAAAGTAAAATAGAAAGAATAACAAACAAAAGAAAGATATGATCAAGGAATCCTTCGCCGTTACCAAGCGATAACTGGATTAATATACTTATTTATCTTCGTTAGAACCATTCAACACCAACCGTAGGAAAGCAGCTAGCTCAGTGCTATCCTCAAAACTCCTTGTACCACGGATACGGAAGCTCTCCAATATCGATTCTATCCAACCGAACCACCAAGTAGTAGCTCACTCAAGGTGTAATCCGATCGAACGCTTAGGCTTTGTGAATTAGGTTGATCCCAAGTAGTTAAACTCTTAGCTCAAGGTCCACTTGCCGGTGTTGTATTCACCCGCAATTGCTCCACAGAATCCCTCTCAAGGTCTTGCAGTTTCTACTTGTGTATGAATTATTCGACGATTACTTATCTCCTAACCCAATACTAGCAATAGAACAATTAATAGACTAATCTAGTATGCATCCCAAATCAATCTAAGAATCACTCGTAAAATTAGATGTAGTGAAAACAAACGATAAGATGATTAAAACTCATAACAAACTTGTATAATAATAAAGCTTCACGCTAGAACATTGAATTCATCCTTAATCAATAAAGTTTAGCCTCTCATGTTTACACCATTTCCTAAAGTTTCCCCAAAAGGGGTAAACCTAAAATATTGATGAAGAACAAAAGTGTATTATGAGATGTAGAGATATTTTATGATATGATATGTGATATATTATTTAGGTTAAGAAGTCCTTATATAGTCTTCAAGTAGTAGAAGTGCCCGTGCATGAATCCCGGTCGAAAATAGGTGAAACAGACTTGCCAAAACTCGACAAATAATGCCAAAGTCTGGTCGTGTGAAAGATACCCAAATCAGCTTAATGGGCTTGCATCATTGTTGGTTAAGTCCAGTCCCAACTCATCTTGGCTTGTCACGGCTGACAACCTATATTTTTCTTCTTCCACCGCGGCTGGGACTTCTATCCGTAATACTTCCTTGATGTTTTCCCTTATTTCTTCTTTCAATCACGGCTGGGTTTTCCAGACGCAAACTCTCCCGGGAACTTTTATTTCTTTTTCCCAACGTCTCTCGCCAATCATCACAAGGAACTAAATACATTTCTCGGTAACTCCTCCTTCGAGTTCATCTTGGTCACTGAATGGCAGCAGCATTATTTCTCCGTCATTTTATCTCTGGTTCGATCTCCATCTTCAGCTGTCGCTGGAAACTCCATGATCTCGACAGATTCCACCATGCAGTCTTCCCTGAATTCTCATTCCACCGATGGTGATCATCACTAGCCTCAGTACCACCGTGACATAGTAAATACAGCTCCACCAGTCCATATACTCCTCTGCCATCTTCCCATAAAAGCAGCAATTCCGACCAACTGCATTACCAGTCACAATAAACCTAACATACTCGAACTCCCTGTTTTGCTCGTTCCATCGTAGTTTCATAATGGCAGTAACCAAAACTCAACATTTTGTCAAGACCCACTCAACCCTACAACTCCAGACTCAAGCTCCTCTCAATCGTTTCTTCTCTGATGCTCAACTCTTCTCTTCCTTCTACGGACTCAACCAACTCCATCGTTGTCTCATCACTTCCAGCACAAACCCGAGTTGTTCATTATCACAACACACGCCATCAACCAATCGATCATTGCTATTAATAGCAGCAAACTCTATATCGAGCTCTTCTTCATTCTACTACATTCTCTGTAACACGAGCCCCAAGAAACCATCGGCGAGTAGCAAAACGCACTCCACATCTCTCTCGCATCACGTGCTCCATCGCCGCCAAACCTTTTTGCGGCTCTCGGCACTACAGCGTCATCGCGACCGGCTGATTATCGCTTCTCCATCATTGCCCGGAACATCCCACGAGTTCGATCTCCCTAACTTGGTCGTGATGCTTGGTGAAGAAGATGATGGCGCGAGCCCGATTAAAATAGTCGGTGCCTTTAGAAATCACATTTAACCGTCGGTCTTGCAAGACCGACGAGTGTAATTTTCTGGATCATTCTTGCTTTGCGCATAACTTCTTCGTGTGATATCGGATAGACCCCATTCTTTCGCGTTAGCTTCGCATTTTCGTCCTCTTCAAGATGATAGCAAGAACTCCTAGGTTCGAACAAGCTCTATTTGGTCTTTGGCCCTTCTCCGCTTGCGTGCTAACTTCTTTCTTTGCACAAATATGTGCCAATTCACTTCTTTTGGATGATTCACCTAGCAAAACATAAATAAGAGAAAACAAGAGTAATATACAATAATTTGCAAGAAAATATAGCAAATACTAGCATGGATTCGACACTAAATATGTGCAAAATATGCACTTAACAGTTCGAGGTATGCTAACCGACAATAAACGGTTACCTAGAGAACGTGGTCACGTGGAGGCAGGAAAGTGGAGAACGTGGCATCCAGGGAATCTGAAGCGATTCTTATTCCATTCTCGTATGGCTCGAATAGAATAAGAAAAGGAAAAATGTAGGTACACGAAATAGGCTCGCCACGTGTCAGACATAAAGGGAAGAAATAGGGCTAGAAAATCTCACTTAAAGATCCCAGTCAGGGACTTGTCAATTCGAATGTCAGAATTACCTCGTCACCAATCAATCTTGCGAAGTACAAAGAGGATGCGTACAGATAAGAGGAGGCTCGAACGAAGAATCTAAGATACGAAAGACCGAATTGGAGTATCCAACAAGATATCAAGGACGAAGTCGTAAAGGGCGAAGTAATATTACTTGGCTGAGAAGACAAGCCGCGAAGTAAATAAATTATGGAGCAAGAAAAGAGACAGGTTTCCCGACAAGCCCATGTGAAGGTAGCGAAAGAAGGGGAAAAACTTTATGGAAAAGGGTCTGGGCGAAGTATAAAGCACCTCCGCGAGAACGTGACGAAGTAAAATGAGTTGTGCCCCATTAGGGTTAGTTGGCCTATAAATAGAGGTCCTTGGGCAATGTATGGGGATCGTATTTTGGGAAATTGGAGAGAGCTTAGCTTAGAGAGTGAAACTAGGGTTTCCTTGTATTCAAGAACTTATATTTTGGTTGATTCGTTAATAAAGATCCTCTAGTTTATATTACTTAACATGTCTTAGATCTTGGTTACTTTCCTTTTTGATGTAACTATTGGATTTCCAGTAGTTACACTGACGAAAATGAACAACACGTACCTTTCTGTTTGTCTCCATTTAAACTTCTAATCTTTTTCTTTTTTGCTGAATACCACAAAGAACTATAATTCTTAATCTCACTTGCGCTCTCTTTCATCTTCTCTTACTAGTTATTTCTGAACATTCATCACACCATTACCCTCCATTTTATAGGTGTCTCTTTGAATTATGAAATGCATGGGGAAGATTCGGTACTCATACTCATACAAAGATGTAAAAGAAATTTGAAGGCATTCAATAATGTGAAAAGCAATTTTTCTTTGTTTGGTTGCTTGATGTACATTCACTTTCATTTTATGCTTAGCAATTTTCGTGTAGTTTCAATTGAGTAATACCAGACTCAATTTCACAATCAAAATACAACAAAAAAACGCATAGAATGTGGGTTTAAGTTCACATACCTTCTAATTGGACCCATATCTTCTTTGGGTTTCGATTTTTTGGGTTTGGGAGTTCGTCCCTGGATAACCTTTCCTTTGACGGTGTCGACGAGATTGGGGATTTGAAGTGCTTTGCGAACGGTCTGCTTTGTACGAGCCATGTTTGAAGAAGAAGTTAATCGTCGATTATCTTCTAACATCGACGATGAAACGATGAATCGGTCGAAGAAAAAAAAATCGTCGTGAGTCGTTAATGGTGGTGGTGGAGAAGAGAAAGGGAGGAGAGGAAGATGAAAAGAAAAAAAGAGAAACTGATTTTCTCTTTTAGTTTAGTTTAGGGTATATGAATTGGGGGCCTAATTATGATTTCTAATTAGTGTTAACTGATTTTTAAGATTTGTGTTTAGTAAAGAGTATAACGGTCTTTTCAATATCGGATTAATACGCCCCTCAAAAAATTGGGGTGGAAATAAAATATTATGGGACCTAATTAAAATGTCTGGCCACCAATCAAATTAGGATACAAAGATGTAAAACAAATTTGAAGGCATTCAATAATATGAAAAGCAATTTTTCTTTGTTGGTTGCTTGATGTACATTCACTTTCATTTTATGCTTAGCAATTTTCGTGTAGTTTCAATTGAGTAATACAAGCAGCTCACGTGAATGAAATTTATTTACATCAATAATTGAGCTTTTGTTTGCTAGCAACATCTCACGTAAATGTACGAGCGGCGGCTCATGTAAATGTACAAGCAGCTCACGTAAATGATATTAAATTTACATCTCAAATTATCATTTTGACTAAAAATGTGGTTCATATGGAAAGCAAGATGTAATAAAACTTTGGGTTAATTTGGGTTACCTCCCCTGGCCAAGATCATAATTAGCGTTACCTCCCCTACAAAAATTAAATTAGTGAAACCTCCCCTCGTTACATTTTCCGTCCAAAACTGTTATCCTGCATGTGTGTTTTGTACACGTGACTTTGACTTTCCCATAATACCTCCCTCGGCCAAGATCATAATTAGCGTTACCTCCCCTGACCAAGATCATACTTAGCGTTACCTCCCCTACACGTGGGAAAGTCAAAGTCCACGTGTAAAAACTGGTCCACGTGTACAAAGGCGCTTCTACTGGATAACCAAAGATTGGGACTAAAATGAACGAGGGGAGGTTTCACTAATTTAATTTCTCTCAGAGGTAACGCTAATTATGATCTTGGCCAGGGGAGGTAACGCAAATTATCCCTAAAACTTTTCAGGAGTCTTTTCAACTAAAATGTGGTTCATAAGGCAAGCACTGCATGCATCTTTGTGCTTTGGCCCTTCCCACTTGGGGGCTGGCTGCAGAAAATGCACCTGCAACCTGGCTTATGTGAGGGTGCCTTGTGGTTGTCTGGGTCCCTTTTTTTGGGCCTTGGCATTTTTCAAACCACTTAAGCATCCAAACCAAAATAACTTAATTAGTATAGAATGCTGCTGAACCTTAAGCAATACTGCACCGATACTAAATGAATACCAAGTTTAATCATCCCAAACCAAATAAATTACCAAGTTTGAATGGTAAAGAGACATTACATCAACTCGAAGAAAAATAGATAACAAGGACAGCAGTAGTACATAATAAGCTTATCCAAAAACCACAGTGGTACATAAAAGTGTCAATCAAACTTAAGACAGAGAACTCATCCGATTAGTGAGATGCCTTGGAGGATCAAGGCGTCAGCAAGAACCTGATTAGCTGCCTGAGATGGGTGAACAGCATCAAAGAACACGTATTGAGTGGCATTGGAGCATGTTCCTGGAGACTTAACATTGCACAAGAATGATGTTGTTTCAACTGTCCCTGTTCCACAACAACCTTTCTTCGCCTCCGTGAATCCGTTTTTGGCAGGAGATTGAACAAGATCGAGGAAAGGTGTGTAAATGTCAAAGATGGCGATTTTGAGGTCAGGAAACTTCTTTTGTAGCTGCGCTGTAGCTGCACCAACCTTCTTGTTAAAGCCTTGGGCATCCGTGTTGAGACGTGCGACACACCCTTGTTCACCATGCCCCATTAGAGTAATCATTGCAGGAAGACAACCCAATGGTGGCAATGAAGTGACCCCAATTCTTCTAGCTCCTAACCCGTATAAGTTCTGGGCCAAAACCAAACAAAGAACATGAACATGGTATCGATACGACTTAAATCAGAAGTAAGAGGAAAATGGAGTAGATTATATACCTCAATGAAGCTCGAGTAGATACCAACGAGGAAAGTAGAAAATTGGTCAGAGTGTAAAGCTTGTTCAGGAAAGGATTGACATAGTAATTCTGAGCAAAATCACTACTTCCTTCACTGACAATGTACAATGCTTCCTTGATGATTGTTGCTGCTTTTGCGGCCCCGGCAACTTTGGCTAGTTTACTCTTGTATTCCTTGTAATATTCCAATTGTTGCGTCAAGGGAATTGCATTCTGGTGATCAATATTAGAAGAAAACAACAATTGTTAGATTATAACAAATCCTCAATCACCCGAAAAATACGCGTAAAACACTTATATATTCAAAGAGTAGATCTTGAGTAGTTCACTTACAGATTGAATGGCAGTTTTGTCATAGTAACCAGATGCAGCAGATGCAAAATTTGCTCCAATAAGTAGGTTTTTCCCTGAGGCCTGTGGGCTCAGATATGCTGGTGGGTATGTTGTGAAACCAAGTGTTTCAGCTGCAGTTATATCCAAATTATCACATCATTAACTCTATTCATCAAGTATAAAAATACAAAATTAAATGATAAGCTAATGCAATTTCTAAACATATCTATGCATAAAAATGAATCATCCAAAAATGGCACTGAAATTACTCAATTTCCAAACATAAAAATTTCTTGGTCTGGATATGCCAGACATTGAAGTCCTGCAGCAGTCACAACTTAAAATCCTCTGAAGCCCCAGTACAGCAAGATTCTCAAGTGACTGCCGACAAAACCTGCAGATTATTATGCTCTCAACTAATCTCTATATACATTAATTTTGTGTCATTGAGACCCACATGAGCATGAATTAGCACAAATTCTAGGAATTATGGACAGAGGAGTGTACTTACCAGTAATATCAGTAGCAAGTTTGCCATTGCAGAATCTACCAGTAGGTTTCTTATTAGCAAAATCCCTTCCATAAGGAGGATAATTAGCTTTGAAAAGAGTAGGAAGATAATCATTGTTACCAACATCAACAGCTGAATCTCCAAAAGTTATGATAGCTGGAACCAAAGTAGTACTCTCTTGACTCAATACACTAACCACAATACAACCCAATAAAAGCAACATTTTCATCAAAACATTTTCCGATACCGAACCCATTTCTACTTTCATCAACAATTCTATGAATGATGGTAATTGAAGTAGAATGAAATGAACTACTATATGATGATGCTCTTATAGATTGATGTATTTAGAACCAAGCCTTTTAAAGAACTACAAGTATTGCCAAGTTGTAAAGCAGAAGAAGTTTTGACTAGAGAAGCGCACATTAAAGAAGGGACAATGTGGTTGTTGCCAATTGCGAAAAATGCATTCAATATACCAGCCAGATTCACAATCTCACTAATATCTTCCTCACTATAGAGTCTAGCTAGATATATCTTTTTCTCTATACCAATTACGGTTGTTTTAGAAAATGGAGTTTAAGATCCAACTACTAAGAAAGGGAAGAAAGTGGTTGGGAAGGTTGGGGATGGTGTTAATGGAGCTTAAAGTTGGACTACACGAGAATTTGCTTAGCATGTGCAATGACATTGAAAACACAGACCAAAGAGATAAAAGAAAGAAAAAGAGTTGTATAAGTCTTGTAAACCTGGAGAGACCTGTAATCTTGAATAACCCATCATTTATGATAGATGTTCCACCATTGCAGTATTTCAGGTCCCCAACTAAACTCATCATATACGTAAGCCACTTTCGGTGGTGCTTTTTTTGACGCGCATATTTTCATGTTCTGCATTGATGCTGATGCACCTAACAGCTTTTCAAGCAGTTCATAGGGTACCATTTTCCTGAGCAGTACTGCAGAGAGATATTGTTTATAACTCTGGAACCTTAAAACTTGGTTTTCATCTAGCAGCATTTATACCTCACTGCTCATAGTACTCTGAGATTCACTGCCCACAATAGGCAGAGCTTCACTGTTCATTCCAGACTCCACAGTGAGGCTACAGTAGACCTATTGAAGTGAATCAAACAACTAGTCTCTCTATTGAGCCAACTGCAAATATGGGGTCAGATTGAACTGGTGTAAGGTCAAACTGTGGACCTATTAGGTCCATAGTTATGGCAACTCCCATCTTCTAGCAACCCACCAATGCATTTAGCCATAAATTTTCACAAGGAAAATAGAGGAGTTACATATCCAGTTTCCAAGTAAAAGAGCAAAAAAAAATAATGCTGCAAAAACTACAGTATAGATTTAACAAAGAAGGCAAGCCTACAGTTTCTATAGTTAGTCTTTACATTACAACAAAATGTACATGATAAAACAATTTCTTGTACAATTACTACACTATTTCTTTGCTAATACATTCGACCCCTCTCTCACTCAAATACTTTTTGGGGAGGTACAACAACAACAAAGAAAGAAAGCCAAAAATTAGTGATCAAATCCAGCAGAGCATATACCTGACTGATGAACATAAAGCATGTAGTCATGAACGCCAAAAGAGAGTTGGGTCATTACTATACAATGAGCGGTCTTGAATTTCTAGGTTAGCGACATGCCAATTGATTAATCGTGCCTGAACACATTTACACAATATAAGTCCAGTTGGAAACATCCACCATCCACTTTCATCCCTGTAAAATCCACCACTAAAAGTGTCAATGCATAGAGATATTTATCAATTCCCACAGTATAACAATGCTTAAGATTCTGCTTACATGTTGAAATTCCAGGGCTGAAAGTCTGGATGACTAGATGATGATTGGTTCTTGTAATGGATATATCCACAAAAGAAAGCCACCATCTGTTTTGGCAAGAATATCCATTCATAAGAAGAAAGTAGAGTTACGGGATGAAAAACAAACATGAAAGAGAAGGAATGAATATAGTTCAGTGGAATTTAACTTGGGTCTGACTCAGCTGGATTCGACCCTTGACAACCATCAACCATAAGGGTATACGATTCAACATATGTAGATGGAAATATAAGAACTACACAGAGATAAAACTATGAGTGCAAGGCCAACTTACAACATTGATCAACGATGTAATGTTCCACAAAGCATATACACGTGCATGACCAGCTGACTTCCTAGGTCCATGGCTAAATAGAGCATTGATTCCAGCCGGGAATGGGAATAGTATACCAACAGGAAGAATAGATAAAACTAGAAACAAGTCCAGGAATGAAATAGAATATAACTGGAGCAAAGTCAGCAACACTAAGCTAAAATCTGCTAACAGTAGTATCGAGATCACCAAACCAACAAGATCCTGCAAAGTTAAAATACATTACAAAAGGATTACCATTACTGAAAAAAATAAATTCTTGAAAAATTAACAAAATAATAAGCAGTTTTTCCCAGCTAAAATAGTTTGATAAATATAAATACCTGGTGGCGAACAGGTTTAGTGTTATGAAGTATCAAAGATAATGGATAGAATATATTTTTCTTATCTTCGATCATTCTTAAACTTAACGTATCCAGAATTCCTCCAGATATCCTTTCACCAATTGAAATATGTTTGCTGCTTCTCAAATGGTTTAGTGAATTGTCTCTTTGAATAAGGTGAACACTGCACAAACAAGGGAAACAGAAATTCAAGCTAGGTCTCTAACAAAATGCCTAAAAACACTACAATTAGGAACTGCACATTTCAGGTTGTTTACCGCGATGTTAGATCATTTCTTGAGGCTGTGTAGACACTTTCAACAGATGAAGGAGGATCCAACTCTTCTTCAACAGCATATACCACAAGTCCAAACTGGCAATATCCACACGCTGTTACTTGAAACCAGGCAAGATCAACACGTAGACCACGAATGGTCAGAGCAGGATTTGCATAATTCTCGATCCAGCTGAGAATAGGCACAAATGACACTCTTAGGTTTCCACGCCGAACTAATCTCAAATGTGCATTCAATCCGGCTATGAGTCGATACCAAATGGTTGGTGGGACCACCTTCATGCATTAACCAAAAATACTATTAAAAAGGTTGCCTTTCAAAGTTTAGAAATTAATACCATAAAAGAATATACTGGTGTTAGACGGAAATTTGGATTAGCAATGGGTTTTCTTGTTAAGCACCAAATCACATACCTGACTCATAAGGCTAGTGAGAACATTATCACTATGAAGTGAGAATGGAGACATGTAACTTCCATCCCCTCCAAAAGCTAAACACATGGGAAACCTTTCATGGAGGCGAGGAGGAAGATCAGACCTCTTTTCATCGCCACCAAGAAAGAAATCCACGTATGCTAGAATTAAATCAGAAGTTGCAGCCATCTGCAAGGAAAAAAAGTCAGTTTTAAGTTCTCCTATGCTCGAAACAAAATAAACATAAGTTACTAGAGGTTAAGATAATCAATGGGACTGTAGAAAAAAGACCAACACTATACATAAGAAACTATGCAAATAGAAGTGTACCTTAAGGCCTTCATAGAGAGCACGTGACCGACATGAACGCAAGCAAGAATGGTCATATTCTGATCGAACAAATTCACGCAATAACTGAAATTTCTTTTTACGGCACCACTCTTGCCATGTCCATGCTAGTGGATAAGCAAGAACAGAGAGTATACTATGGACAGATCCCTCCCACCATTGATAAGAAGCCAATGCATTAATTTCATCGACAAATCGATTGAATGCATCCTCATATCTGTAATGTAAATATGGCACAAAAGGAAAGAATTCAACCAAGTTAATCAACAGCAATATTGATTTTTGAGGAAGCAGAGTAAATTGTAAAGAATAGAGGATAGGTTATTTACACGATATCTTTTATTTGTTCAGGGGGGGAATGAGGGAGATGCCATGGTTCACTAAATGTATTAGGCCCCATGAAGTAAATTCTATGAACATGGCTCTGAGACTCTTCAGCTCTATTAGTTTCCAGAACCTGTCAAAATCAAATGGACACCATTAAAATATGAAAAAAAAACCAGTTCAAAGACGAGATTAGGATTGAGAAGGATAAGGATTGAATAGGATGCGGAAACCAATTGGTGCAAACCTCATTCAGAGACTCGAGAAATGGGAAAGAGTGATCTATTTGGGAGCCATGTTGAGTGGGAGCTGGGCCAGGTAGCTCATCAGCGCTAAAGAATTTCAAACGTGCAACACTAAGAACTAGAGCTAGCAGAATGAGGAGACCCGTGAGAAGAAGACCAAATAACCATGGCCCTCCAAAAGTATATATCAATTCTTCGACAGATGTATAACAATTTGGCATATGATATCTATCAGAAACACATTTGTAAGGACAAGGAGTTTCAGCAACACCACCTGTTACAAGAAGCAACAGGAAGCTTAGAAACAGCCTAGGAACCAATTAAAGAGAGAAAGATGGGAATAAAGAAGTTTCCTCTTTAAGAAAACCAGCAACATTTTGGCTAATTCTCGTAGCATATATATATATATACAACATCAGCATTATCCATACCTCGCACAGTTATGTACAGGGCACGATGTGGAAGCTCAAAAGGAGGGCATTGACGACAAAGGGATTTATCAGATCCGCTGACATTCTTATAGGTGCCAGTGGGGCATGCCTGCAATAATTGGATTCACCATATATATTAGAAATTTTAGTTTGAAACAATTCAACCAAACCCAAATGGCCATGGGAGACAAACATTTGAATCTAGAAAACGATCGCTTATATCTAAAGAAAGAAAGAAAGAAAATGACGTAGGCAAGAGGACACATCATAGAGAGTACGAAGCAACCTCACAAAATGACCCGAAAAGCCCTTTTGGACAAGCTTTTCCTGTTACAGTCCCACTCTCCCCATCAAGACCATTATCTCTACCTGATCCTCCACTGTCACAAACACAAATCCTTAATCTCCAGGAAGGAACATAGAAAGTTAAAAACCTATCAATACAAGTTAAAGAAGGTAACAGAAATATGTTTAATAAAATACATACTTAGTTTCAATTCTTCCATTGACACTTGCTAGCGGCTGATACTCATCTCCAGCGGGAATGTCAGACCAATGAAAATGAACCCTTCCACCACCTCCACCCCCACCACCATCACAACTACCATGTCCCCCAACACTCGAAAGAACGGCATCATCATTGAGTGCGAGTGTATGCAAAAACAATAGAACAGTACCGCCAGAACCACCCCCGAGACCTCTATTTGAACAGCTTACATTTCCATAATCTTGGTTTCGGTTATTTTCGTCAGAACTTTCTCCATCAGCTCTGAGCGATCCATAAACAGACAAACTTGACAAGGAATGCGACAATGAGCCCATAACTGTTGGAGAAGAAAATGTTGAAAATTAGTTGAAAGCAAATTAGTGGCCTATGTCAGCTGAGATATTTGCATCATAATTTGGAACAAGCTTAACATGATCATGTGAATGATCACTTTCATCGGATCCTTATATTAAAAATTACACTAAGGGACCAGAGATCAATACATCTAGGTCACTTCTATCTATTCATATATTGGCTTGTGCAACTGAGGTCTGAAAATAAACCAAAGTCCATACGCTTACCAATGATACCACCGCCACTAGTAGAGCCACTGAGGCTAGCATTCCCACTTCCACTACCAAGTTCACAAGGCAAATCAGCATTTCCATAAGCAACACCGCCGGTGGCAAAAGTACCATCAGAATATCCATCCCCGCCTTTACCACCATGACCACCACCACCACTAACTCCATTGCTCAAAACATTACCTCGACCCACACCTCCCGTGCAACCTGCATTACACTCAACAAATTATGTATTAATTACTTAATATTTTGTGTATTTTTTAATGTAGAGTCAGACAATACCCGATATGTAACAACAAACGAGGGAAAAAAAAAAAGATATATATTGGCGATGAGTATCAGGTGCATCTATAAAGAAAATGTCCAAATTTACCATATAGTCACCCACTATGTTACAAATACATTCTTGTCAATGTTTGAACTGTAACTTAAATATGTAATGACAGAAGATGTGTTTGCATTAAGTTGAAGCACATTAAAGAATGAAAATTGTGTATACGGAAACGGAGGCATGGTCCCAGAAGTTATTTGACATGGTAACAGACATGAAAATAGAATTAACATACCCATTCCAGATGCACTTATTTCTCCGGAAGGTTGGACAACTACAGCTCTCACCCAGTGAACATGAATAACACTTCCTTTTATAAGGCCTTCGACAGACAGGTCTTCAACGCGGCAGATCTGCAGAAGAAAGCAAGCAAAAGAAAGCAATATTAGAAGAAATCATTTGAAGGAGGATAGGGAACAACAGTTAGATATCTCAATCTTTTCAGACAGGCTAAACAAAAACAAAACTTTTCACATATTGCAGGTCTGCAAAATAATCACCTGAAGAGTGAATGGCAATGAAGAGTTCACATTGCAGTCTTCGGGTGGATGAAGTAATTCTACAGGGCAATCTTGGCTTCCACAATAGAGTCTTGGTGTGCTAAAAAAGTACAGGAAACATGAGATGCCCAGGTGTCCACCAACAATCAACATGAGATCAATAGGTTGAAAAGTAGAAACGCAGACATGCTTTGGCTTCAATTGAGAGGTAAATGTAGACTGTAAAAGATCTTACATGTCATTAGCAGTTGCATTCTCTAAAGGCCCCCGTAAAACAGTTCCTGGCCCAAGCTTCATGTCATGCATAGAAGAGGAAGGAAAATTTAAGTTAATCAGAAACTTGAGAACATGGTAGATAAGAATATTGGCAAGAGAGGTAGCTTACATTGATGCTATAAAACAGAGAGATAATAAGACGCTGTGCTTCAATCAAATCTCCAGGTCCAGTTAAATTTAGTAAACCCTGTCCATGAACTCCCAGATTTGCATTGGAGTGTATCACAGATGAGTTCTGGGAAGATATGGTTTAGCACGTCAGAAGCGGTACAAACATCAAGGATTCATGAGGAAATGGTTAATAATACATGGTGTTATACCCTGAGAACAAGCAAGTTGCTAGCCTCGAGCATTGATGTTGCAACCGCTGCATCTCCACCACCATCAATGAGCATTTCTGACTTCCACATCAGGAGCACTTTTACAGACATGCGCAGAGCACCAAAAACCTAAGATTTGATTAGCAGGATAAGTTAATTTCTGATTAACAAATTGTAACAGTGAAATACATATGAAAGATGTGAAAAATGTCGGATCAGTGGCTACAATAATAGAAACAAAACTAAACTAAGGAGATGTGACTTAAAGTAACAACATTAAGGTGAGAAAAAACAAACAGCAGCACTAAACTAAGATAAGTTTATCTACTGAAATGTGAATATACTCTGAAGAGATCCCATTCAAAAAGCATTGGATGTGTGTGCATTGAGGATTGCCATTTTAGGCTTATGAACAGATTTTAGATCATGAGGAACAAAGTTTGCCTGTTACAATGCATACCTTAGAAAGCTTCAAGTCAACTTCGTTCAATATTTCATGATCATTTCAAAATTTTAACTGAATAATATATACACAATAGTGATAATAAAAATCCATTATAGGATATCCAAAGGCAATTTGGCAACTTGTTTCTCATTGCATTATTATGCTCTTCAAAAATAAACACAGAACAGATGGAGTAAATATATCACCAACATGGTTTGAAGTGCAAAATGCATAAGTAACAAATAATGCCATAACTAACCTCAATCTTAGAGTTACTCATCAGAAGTTCATCTGCCACGAGTTCAAACTCCGAATATGAATAATGCGCTAATCCAAAGACCAACACTCCACCTCGTAGTATACTAAGCTGCCCACGGATCTACATCATATATTAATAGCAAATAAAAAACATGATGTTAAAACCGTTACCAAGATTACACTTATTGTCTTTCTAGAACTAAAACAAATGTGAGAATGAATCCAACAGGGATGTTCATAGCAGGAAAAGAAAAGAAAAAAAAAAAGGAAGTGTTCTTCGTCTTCCTTTAGCCCCTTCTTAGTCAGTGGGCAAAACACAGACAGTTGTGTCCACTTAAAGAATGTCTATCAGTTTGTTTTCTTGTTGGCCATTTGACCTTGCACATTTTTTATACTGAATCAGCACAGTTGAGGCAAACAAATTATTTGCCAACAACATAATTGTTTTCATGTCTTTTGTCTCCATAGCTCAAGATAGGAAACTCAATCTACAACTAGCAAAACTTTGAATTGGTCCTTTGACGCATAAAATGTTTATAATACAACAAATGACCTCAAGTGCTATTCTACAAGGTTTAGTACCAGGTACCTGAACACGACTCCAAAGCAAAGGAACAGCAGCCCTAGCATGGTCATGAACATAGACATTTCTCCAACGTGGCTGATTAGGGAACTCGAGAAGAAGCGTATCTGTTTGAGTTGACATGTTGTGATTGCAAATAAAAAGGCTTTGAAGAACAGCATCATAGAGTGTACCAGCAGCACCGGAATTTTCTGGGCACCCATAGCTTCTTCCTCCTACAAATACGAACTCAGAAGTTTGTAATTGAGATAATACATTGCCTACACCAACATGTATAAAAAAAAGATAATTCAACAGATTAAAATAATCTCACTCTCACCATGGACCAATATTTCTGGCTCATTGTGTCTGCTGTAAACATTAACAGCAACTCTGCCACCACCGCCTCCAGCCAAACCATTACCCCCAGAGGCACTTATCCTGCCATTTCCCGTCCTGAATTCAATCAGATAGGATGATTCAGATAAGAAACACTGCATGCTTTAAATGCATGTCTAAGTTATTCTTGCAGGATATCAGACTAACAGACACTAAACCTGGCTTTTTAGCCCATGAATAGCCGTATGATTTAAAGCAATGACATTTATACCACGACAGCTACGTATTATGTTATGGATACTCACTCAAATGAAAACAACAAAAAATAATCAGAAGCAATTGGCAGTTAAGCTGAAGTCTGAAAAAATATAAGACATTACATTTTATGAGCCAGAATCTTAATGCTGCCTCCGGATCCTCCTCCGCCTTGATGACCACCATCACCTCCTTTAGCTAAAATACTCCCATTAACCTCAAGAAACCCTTTTACCACAATTTCAATCCGCCCACCGCCATCACCACCAAAATCCGTCTCTCTGCTAGTTGTCCCACCTTTACTACCATAACTCCACGGTTTATCTAATGCAGACCAACCATAAGTGTCACCTCCCCAGACATCCTCTTGAATTTTGGTTTTATCAGTTAAACACGAAGCACCTCTTCCACCATGACCGCCACCTGCACCTTCAAGTCCCTGTGGTGTACCACTAGTTTGTGGAGGCGGTTTTCCTGCTAAACCCACTGTGTTTATCAATGACCCATTACATATATTTGCATTTGCTGCACTGAGAACAAATGTTCCCGCCATAATCAACGAATTTTGACCTAAACTAAATTCCCTAGACACATTGATATAAATTCTGCATCCATTTGTTAGACAACTAATCGAAACACCGGGAAGGATTTCCAAATTCCCTGTCCCTTCTATATTTACATCATTCTGAAACTGTAAATTAGTATTAAGCTGACATGTAGTGTTTAATGAACCAACTCCTTTCAAATCTCCCTCACATGATAATGATGGAGGAAGTGGTGTTGGAGGTGGTAATGGAGGTGTTGGTGGTGCATAATCATGAACAAATGAATCGAAATTAGTAATTGAAAAATCGTCTTTTGAACCATCAACTTGTGAATAAAATGTAAAGTTGATAATAGCAATGAGTATGATGATTTTGTAAGTGTTAGAGATTGAAACAACCTGGTTGTGGTGAGTATTAATCCTTGCCATTTACACATGCAGAATTTCATCACCCAATCACAAAAAAAAACTTGATTTTTTTTCAATAGATTTCCATATGCACAACACTACTACTACAAAAAACCCTCTTCAAAATAGCATTTAATCACTTACCCTAACCCTAAAAAAAACAGATTAACTTCAACAACAACAACAAATAAATGAAATATTTTTTTCTTTAGAAATCTCCAAATTGGGGATATTGATAAAAATCTAAATCATTTCAGCTCAATAACAAAAACCCAATCCGGAATTAATGAGAATAACCCAAAAATAATGCTAAAAATCTGAACTTTGGATTAATTGATTCTTTTCTGAGAGGTTTTTTATTCGAAAGAAAAAGTAAAAGAGAAAGAGGAAGGAACAAGGAAAGGGGGGAAAAGTGTATAATCAGGGGGGTTATGGTTGAGTTGGTTGCGTGAACAGGTGTTAATAGGTTTGAGCCAATTACATGTAGAGAGAAACAGAGAACAAGGAAGAAGAATCAAATACTGGTTTTGTATGTGAGAAATGGTGGGGGAGGGATTAGGTTAGCCGTTAGTAACAGTTTGTTTGCCCTAACGCAATGTAACGGTAACGTATATGTCTGAAATAGCAAACAACCATCCGAAATAACAGTTGTTATTTTGATTTCTCAAAGATATGGAAATTGATTATATAACATAATTAGCAGGAAAATTTAATAAAATCAATCAATGATTTATAACATAATTAGCAGGAAAATTTAATAAAATCAATGATAAATATTGGGTTTTGTCACATTTTTTTTTGGTGTTTTGTGATATTTCAATCACATTTTTTATTTAATTTTTAACAATTACATGATGAGCTACTAGATTTTTGACACGCACGGAAATGAGATTATCACTTGACTACTAAATCAATCAGATATGATTGAGGAGAATCAGTGGTGAAGCAAGGAGATGTAGAGGCAAGAAGGAGAACCATCGTATAAGAGAGATTAGTAGTTTTATTACATAGGTTACATTATATGCATATAAAGGGATTATCGGGTTGTAAAATCAATAGATGGGAGAATCCGCACATCCATGGGTCGTAGAGAACCATCGTAAACACTTAGTAGTTTTATTACATAGGTTCAATAACAAAACTTTATACATAGTGCTTCACATATAGTGCTTTGAATGTATTTCTTCAAATGACGTCCTCTCCTTGATGGCTTGTGCCGAAATCAATTGCCTCATTAAAACTTTGACAAGTAAAAATCCAGTGGGATAAAACCTTGGTACAAATCTTCACATGTAGTACTTCACATGTCATCTCGTACTTTACATGTAGTTAGTCACATGCAATACGATCTTAAAGGACCGACTAGTCTAAGTTAATTGCCTCGTTAAAACTTTGTCAGGAAAACCCAGAGGGACAAAACCCGAACTAAAGAAAAAGAGTACAATATTAAGCAAACTTATAACATAGTTGGACTCGAATATGTTGCCTCATTAAAACCATGACAAGGAAAACCCAGTGGGATAAAACATTGACGAAGAGAAAAGAGTACAACGTGACAGATGCAAGTAAAGGTGATCCGTTGCAGATGAATACTTTGCTCCGTTGAAGTTGACTAGTTGCTTCACAACTCTTAAGGCAGAAAATCCATGTGGGAAAGACAATATCCTTGGCTGGGAAATTACATTCCCGGTGTTTGTTGTTGTCTCATTAAAAACCTTGCCGAGTAACAAAACCTTGTGGGAAAAAGCAACCTCGGTGAAGGAAAGAGTTCAACACACCATTAGATGCTCCCCCTGATGTCAGACAATTTTCATTAATCTAATGCAGTCAAAAGGAGTTTATCACACTTTACTTTGGTAACTTTAATGTTTATAAGACCATGTTGTTGATTCTGAAGTTACGTTGCTTAACAGACTATCACGTTTCATTTCTTTGATTCAGATATTTTCAGTAATATCAACGTGATCTTTATGTCTTCAACGTTCAACATACTTGATGTTTTTAGTATTGTCTCACTAAAAACCTTGTCGAGTAACAAAACCCTTGGGAAAAACTATTCTCGATCGAAGGGAAAAAAAAGTACAACACATCTTCAATTTCGAAGTAAAATATGTCGACATCATATCCTTGGATCCTCCCCCTGATGTCAGCATCTCCCCCTGATTACTTTCAGAGTTGTTCCAAACAGTTCCTTTAGTCATGTACTTTCCGTAACTGAATATCGGTAATAACCTAGAAAATAGTCTACCATATCTCCCCCTGATTACTTTTGTTGGAGAATAAATTATTGTTCCTTCATAATCAACAACTTTTGGATTGCACTTTAGCATTCCTTTTAATGTCTTTGAAGGGATAAAACAAATTTATGTCAATGGTTACTTTTAAGTACATGATTACATTCACTATATCATTCCAATGACGTTGTGTTGGCGCTGAGCTATATCTAGCTAACAAGTTCCTTGAGGATGCAAAATTTGATCGAGTACATTATTATACTAAGTACAATAATACGTATATTGTACTTATATATGGGAATTTCATATCCCAACACATTTTCGTCATCTTCATTTAGACGAAATGGTCACTTACTTACATTTGAACCTCGACTAATCATGGGAGTGCTATCAGAATGCATGTCTTTGTTAAATTTCCTGACAACTTTAGACATATGCAAACTGGTTGAATAATATACCACAAGAGCTCAGTATTCGGTCGAGCTTTCCCCAGATTTTTCATCTCAAATTCGGATTTCAAATAGCTTTTAAGTCCTCTTATTACATCAAGAGTACCCATTATGTTTGTACCATCGACATAGATAGCTACAATTCCAAATCAGGAACTTTCTTATGAATACGCAAGGAAAATAACTTACTTGTTTGTCCCCTCCAAATCAAATAGCCACTTAGACGGGTATACCACATCCGCCTGATTTCTTCAATCTATAAGTGACCGTTCTATCTAACTGTAAATGCACTATGTGGTTTAGATTCACTTGATCTGGGAAACAAAAGGCTATCAAGTACTTTTGTGAATATCTGCTATCTCTTGATTATTTCAGAGATACGTAACAACCACATACATATGTTGCATTTCAATTCCTTTTGAAATTACCAAGCTAACTAAGTAGTGGAACGCTATAACGTTCATTACAAGAGAACAATTCCAGGGCTTTGTCAGAAACCTCGCGCCACAAGGCGAGTCTTTATACTTTAAGACTGCTTTCTTCTCATTATGCTTTGTGACAAATTAATTATGTATGTCCAATAGGCTTTACACTTGGTTGATTAAAAATTCCATACCAAATACATGTATATTTGTCAAAGAACCAATTTCTACCTGGATTGTATAAGCCAAATATGCTCTTCGTTGACATTAAGCAACAAGGAGCTTGGTTCGATCTCATCTTGATCTATTTCCTTAAGCAAGTATATATGACATTAATCATAAATATGCTCGCATGATCTTTCCATTGTCCCGTGTGCATTCTCATAATCCACTTTGGATTTCATTGTTCTCTGGAATCATTAAACTTCGGAGCGTCCTCCAGTTTGATTCATGGACATATTCTGAGACAATCTTATGAGATGATTTCTGATGATATAAATAAGTTGTGCCTTCCTCATCTACTTCCTTTCCAGGTGAAGATTGATCGAACCAAGTGGTCTTTCCAACTTCCTTTATGGACCAACGGCCTCAACCACACTTCCACTAAGTGTGGTTGCAATACCTTAGTCTATGGTGTATATCCCTTATTGAGGATTTGTAAACTTGTAGGTAGTTTTGAAGCTGGTATGTGTGATCTCATCACTTTAGCGACATCAATATACATTCTGAAAATCGTTTATTCTTTCACTTCACATTTACATTTGTGGAGTACAAGAATCAATATGAGACACAGTGGGAACACACAACGATAATTCATGTCGTTCCCTTAGAAAATACTTTTTCTTATCTCCCCCTAACGACGGGAAGACTGTCTCATTAAAGTGATAACCCGCAAATCTAGCGGTAAGAGATCTCCTGCCAAAGGTTTTAAAATGCGGATAATTGTTGGGAGTAAATATTACTTAATCATTTTCGTGACCCATCATAGTACGATGTGGACTCGTAATGGCACATATATAATGCAACCAAAAATGCGTAAGAACACAAATGTCAGGCTTAAATTCAGTTACCAACTGGTACGCAGAAAAAGTTGACTAATATTGGGTTCTAAAACGAATTAAGTAAAGATTCGCGTAATATTGCATATCCCCAAAGTAATAAAAGGTAGGTTGGTACGCATAACCTATTCCTTAGACACCATTTGTAACCTTTGATGGTAGCCTCTGCGAGACCATTGGGTATAAGATGCTCTATATTGATCCTATTAAACATGCAATATTCATCAAGTCCTTTTGATGTAAATTCTCTAGCATTAACAAAGGTGGTGAGCCTTTGTACTTTGTACTGTGTAATATGTGTTAGGAGTTTTACAAAAATTAAACACATCGTTTGTTGTGATCAATAACTGATTCAATGCGTCGAATCATCCACTATAGCCATAAATCACTTGAATGGTCCGCATTCTGCATGGATATATGTTCACTAACAACACTGTATTTCTTTGAAGAATGAGTTATTTATCATTTGCATATAAGTAAAATACGATGGTCTCAATCATGTTTTATTAAATAAAGACTTTGTAAGATAAGTGACGTGCTTTCTTAGTCTAAAGCATAATGGGGAGAGGTGGTGCAAATCTAGTAACTTTAGAAATCACTGATTGTGATAGATGTCATAACTTCGCATTATATTAGTTCATTGTCTTGTACACTCAAATGAAGTGATGCCCGTGTTAGTAATTTCAAAACGGAACATCGTGTCATAACCAATGTGCATTATGGTTATGTCAAAGTCTTTATGAATCAATCCCAATCAGTTCATTGTTGGGGTTAATATGGATTCAGTAACTCAAGTTCCAGTGATCTACAATTCACTAGATTGACACATTAATTTTCTAAAAATATGCTTCCTTCTACATTCATTAGAAATAATTTATATATGCAATCAAATCCATTCTCACTGTAAGTTTCCAAAAAAAAAAAAGGTAGGTAATAGTTCACGCATGAACACCCTTTGCACTTAACAAGATGTGATTAGCCCTTAGTACATACAGATCTTAGACATTGAGTCTTGAGAGATTTAATAAGTGGTGTGGCCTTATTACGTAACAAAAGTCGGATTTAACTCAATTACTGTAGAGTGATATATGTTACGTTTCATCCAGATATATATCAAGTGATTTAGAGAATTTATGTCTCGTGGGAATGATGTACTTTTCATTCCATAAGGCGGACATCCGATCCAGTTCAAATAAATGGTCCACTGGCCAGGAAAAGTTCTTCTTGTCATTAAAGTTGATGTCTAAAGTATGACCTTCTCATGGAAATTGGTTGCTACTATGGTACCCGCATTGCATTACTTGTACCAATACCAGTAAGAAGATTCATTCCCAAATCTTTGGTGAGAGTGAGAGCTAGAATTACATATTAGCTTTATCCCATGTTCATTTGATACCTGTACTTTGGTGTCATTACTACCAGGGTAAAAAATACATCTTTGTCTCATGATATATATGTCCCTTTTCACATGCTTTATATGAGTCGGTACGTTTAAGCCTCATTACTTCGGGGTTCTTTCCATTTTCAAATTTTGCTACATTTAGCTTAATTCGAGAAATTTCTTTATCTCAACAGGCCAGGAGAATCTCACTACACATGTCAACCACTTACTTTAGGTTGAATATATTACTAAAGATGGTTCTCTTGTTGTCATACTTCAACATATATTGGTAAATTTTCTGACTCATCATCTTTTGTGAGTTCTTCCATAAAATTGGAATGCATGTGACTTTATTCGAACATATCTTTTGAAACTACAGACAGATTAATAGTCGAGCAAGTGAATTACATTCCACTGAACATTCAAATTTTGGGAAGAAAATATCAAGTACGCAATAATAGAGTTCAAGCACTTCTAAATCCCAAATAAATATATTTGAATCGAGTTGGTACAACCAATTAAACAAAAGACACCATTCAACTATAGTCGATTTCATATTTAAAAGAACAAAATAACATTAAGACCAACATTCTTAATGATCGAGATCAGCACTCATAATTTAAATTGATTGTTTATGGACTTATCATAAGAAAAAACAGAACTAGGCATGTTCTAAAAAATAAATAAGCCCAACAGGTATTCAATGTAAAAACCCACATTACATTAGTTACATTACATACCTCATATATTGGTTCCCGCTGTATATACACATAACCAGAACGACCTTGATCGCGCACATCCTAAAACTAAAACCAGGCTAGAACAGGACAACCGAAAACCAGGCCGGAGAAACAGGACAACCGGAAACCAGGTTGGAACAGGTTGGATCGGGTTAAACCGGGTCGAGTTGGACTGGGTTGGAACGGGTCGGGTCGGACCGGAACGGGTTGGATATTTTACTTGCACGAGTCGCACGACTTTTCTTCTCCTCGGAAACGCGAACAGACTCCACCGATTCTAGATCCGCAAGCAAATCCCAACTTACAAAAGACCATGATTAGATTAAAGATTAATCAAAGTAATCCCAAATTCCAAACGATTAGTTAGATTAAGACTAATTAATCAAAGCAATTCCTGATTATGATTAGTATCATGGTTAGTATCATGGTTAGTATCAATCAAAATAATCTAATCAAAGTCATGAACAGTACCAAAAATAATAAATAAATCAAAATAATTCCTGATTACAAACGATTAATCAAAATAATCCTTAATTCCTAATTAAATCAATTTTCGCAGATTTAGTATACCCAATGTATATGCCAAAATCAAAAACAGTGCAAAGAAAGAAAAAAATATATATGAGAAAATGTGGATCCAACTTAGCTGATTTGATTACAGCAATTTTAACATTAGCTTGCCGATAATTGCATAACTGCGTTGATGTAAATCATCCATGTAGAAAAAGAAAAAAAAATCAATCGATCCCATTTAGCTCTGCGGTACAGCTTCGTGCATGATAACGTGATTGAGGAGAATCAGAGGTGAAGGAAATAGATGTAGAGACAAGAAGGAGAACCATCGTATAAGAGAGATTAGTAATTCTATTATAACATAAGTTACATTATATACATATAAAGGGGAGGTAAAACAAGGAGATAGATGAACAGAATGAAAGACACATCCATGGGGTTTCCTTTTGGAATGGATTTGACTTTTGACCCCTCCCTAACAAGATACTAATTTTAGATTAGGAGCTGGGCACAAAATTGAATAGTACTTAATTATCATTTTCGCATAAAACCCGTAACAAAATCAACTTCACCTCTTTTATGAGAATGAGATTTTACTATTTTTCATATGACGTCTGACCATATTATACTCAACTAGAATGCAAGAAGAATTGACTTCATTTAACTTGGTCTGGGTCCCTTTTCAACAGTCAATTTTCTTTTTCTTTGCTGTTAATAACATATATTACCAATATATCCTCAATTTTATTTTTACATATTTTTTTTGAATGAGAGATACATGAGCAAAATGGTCCAAAATAATTTGCAGCTTCAAGTTACTGTTCAAGGGACAGTTCCCTTTATATAGTAGAATAGATTTTATAATAGCGTTTGATAAAGTTGCACCAAGATCACTTAACATTTTTACCGTATTTAACAGTTCGTAAATCCAGGGATTGAACGAAAAAAAAACTGATGAATTCGCACAATATTCTTAGGGTAGAAATCAGTAATATTTTATGTAACTTTGTGTCACAAACAATATTTTACTCGATGTCTTTGTTCCTCTCCCATGGAAAGCAAAAGTTAAGATGCTAGTATAGTAGACCTTCTGCAAAGTTACACGGTACTGTACATCAGTTGGTGAGACAAGAAAAGAATACCTAAAAAGAGCGACGTGTCGCGCACCTTCAAAAGTGAGTGGGCTGCACTATATAGCATTTATGCACTACCATTACGGCACTACCGATAGGTCTACTACCAGTACTTGCTAATTTGTCAATGGCCCATTATTATTTGTAATTAGGATGGCTTTCTCTTTTTTTTTTGATCTCAGGATGGCTTTCCAAAACATTTATATATATCCTTTTCTTTTCCCATTTATTTTTGCTGGATAAAGAAAAAAAATATTCGTTTTTTTGTTGTTTTTTTTGCTCGATAATGAAGATATATTAAAAAAATGGTGCCAACTCCAAGCTCTCAAAATCAAATTTTTCAGGGGGAAAATGTGGGGCCTAAGGGCAAGCTGAAAGGTGCGATATAACCAAAGACCAAAGAGGAAAAAAGACCAAAATTTGAGTTTAGTCCGTCTTGTGACACTACGGGCGAAAGACTAAATTTGGTGGGACTTAAATTATTTGGTGGGGCGTACATTATAAGTTCGCCCGATGATGGAGCGTACATTATAAGTTCGCCCGATGGAGCGAGATCCTGTTCACGTGCTTGGGAAAAAACAAAAAAAAAAAAAAAAAAAAAAAAAAAAGTTTATGGGGCGGAGGTATAATGCCCACCCCATTCAAGAGAACAAATATCAAATGATGGGGCGAAGGTATAATGCCCGCCCCAACATATTAAAAAAAAAAAAAAAATAGCCGGCGAACGTATAGTTATCGCTGGTGTGGGGCGTTAACTTTACGTTACTGTTGTGGGCGTTAACTATACGTTCGCCTTGGTGTGGGCGTTAATTATACGTTCGCTCGACTAAAAATTTGGGTTTGGTCTTGGTCCCAGGACCAAATATAGTCCGGGATTTAGTCGATGGTCCGGGATTTGGTCGATGGTCCGTCCCGCTACGCCTGATTTTTTTACCAAATAAATGGGTTTAGTCGCCCACTGCAGTTGCTCTAAGGCGATTAAATTTTTTCACTTGGAAATGGTTGGCTAACGCAATGCAATGCCATTAACTGGCAATGTTTGTTTAAGGATTGATAATAGTTGCGTTTTTGTATTATTGTACAGTGGTAAAGTCATTAGGTGACGTGACCTAAGTCCGAAATTCGTCAACAATAACTTCTTTACCCATTTCCCCATCTGAAACTGCCTATCACTTGTTTCTATGCAAAATCTTTATGCATGTTACACTGCCAGCTTTAACAACTTTGCAGGGTATTGATTTTACGACACATTAGAATACATGGAATGCTGACAACAAAGATGTTAAGGATATGGAAGTACCACTGACAAAGTGTTGGTTTCTTTGTAGAGAACGCTGCAAAGAGTAAATCTCTTGTGTAACTTTCTCCGGATATTCAGAGACATGTCTGATATTGAATTATACTAGGAACACAGATATAATGAACGGAATCTCACGCAGGAATACGGATATAACCCCTCTCATTGGACTAATCCAACCATTAATTTTTTGAAGTCATATGCTTTTTAGATCTCGGCTCAATCTAACTCTGGTTATGGAGTTTTACTGAGGGATTGTACAAGCGGATGAGCCATAATAGGACCTTCCAGTGTAGACACGACAAATGAGGCAGCAACATAGGTCAAACAGAGGATATGAACAGTTTCTATGTAGAAGGGGACTATGAGAGGCTTCTATAAAGTTTTTTGCAAGAGATTTTATTAAATTCTAGCCAGTTGTGAGTCTTTTTTGGGGCGTGAATTCACATGTAGGTCTTGAAATGAAGCTGAAAATGCTCTGGCTAAGTATGGTCGAAGATTAAATAGAGACCACATTAAGAGATAATCTTTCCTCCATTTCTTGATCTTCGGCTTATAGTATAAGACAGCTAGCCCAAGCCGTCTCTGACATTGAGATGACCCTGGGCGAAGAACGTCTTGAACGTATTTTTGACATAGTTTTTTTCCTATACAGATAAACTATATGTTTTCCTGATAATGTTTACTTATAATACTAAAATAAAAAGAGTTTATATCTATTATATAATTTGTGTCTTTAGAAATTATAAAGCTACTTGCATCCCCACGTAAAAATTGAAGTTATCAACTTGCTAAAATCCTAGTTCCGATAAATAAAAAGAACTTTCAAAAGTGATTGTGTCGGAAGCACTAACATCGTTATCGGGCATATTTCATATAGCGATATTGTTGTTTTCATATCGATCAAGTGTTGATACCGATATTCTCGGCGATATATCGGCCGATACGATCGATATTGCTTAATATCTTGACAAAGTCAAAACGGACTGTCTGTTTTTTGTTTTTTTTTTAAGCGTTTGAATAATTGTCTAGTTAGTAATGATGCTAGTAGTGGTCTAGGCAGTTTTGTTAGAGCACTGCTCGGTCGAACTCGCAAGCGCTGCTATCTCAAGCTTGTTTGTCAATGTTAGTGATCAAAACTATAAGTCTTGATTTTTAGTCTACTTATAGTGATGTCTCGGACTAGGATAGATTGTGTAGTTGAGCATTAAAGATTTGTTTGATAGTCAAATCGGCGAGTCAAGCTCTGCAAATCGGCGTTTGACTCAGTAAATTTTTTCTTTCTCAGATCTCAAATTTCGTGCAATTCTTCTTTACTTCAGGTGATTTTTACTGTTAATTCTAGTTTTCATTAAATAATCATGATTTGGAGTCATTAATTCAGGTGTTTTCATGGATTCTGGTCTGAAAAACACATGTTCTAATGATTCTCATTCAGAAAAGTTTGGGTTCAATGATGAAAATACTCCATCGAAATTTCCTTCAATTGAACTACCTGATGATTTATTTGAAGACTGTTTAAATCCATGGAAATTTGCTCTCATAGGAAGATTAGATTTACAGAAGATAAAATTTATTGATGCTACTGTTATTTTACGACAACAATGGAAGTTAAGAGGAGATTGTAAACTAATTCCACTTGGGAGAGGTTTCTTCACTATTAACCTGGATAATGAATTTGATTGTCAAACTATGAAAGCAGGTCAGTGGGAAGTTAATGATCAGGTTTTACAAGTAAGGAAATGGGTTTCAAATTTTCGTCCATCAAATATTTGTACATCTAAAGATCAAGTTTGGGTTCGATCGTTTTCCTGGTTTAGGATTAGAATTCTGGAAGGAAAAGATATTATTCATAATATGTAAGTAAATTGGTACACCCATCAAGATAGACACTGCAACTGCGCAATGTGAAGTTGGTTATTATGCGAATGTTCTAGTTGAGGTGGATTTTGCTCAACCGATTCCAAATAAAATTTGGATTAATACCAAATATGGAGGTTTCTTTCAGAATATTTCAATTCCTGTTTGTCCTAGATTCTGTCACAACTGCTAGATAATTGGTCATTTAAATACAAAATGTAGAATTGAGCAGAACAATACTCACACTGCAGGTAAAGCTCAACAAACACCAAGGGTTAGAGCAGAGAAGACCAACACTCAGACTGCAGGTAAAGCTCAACAAACACCTAAGGTTAGAGCAGAGATTCCTCATACTCCTTTTGATATCTATGATAGATCTGTAATTGATATTCCAACAAGGGAACCTACTAGTACTTCTTTACATGCTCAAGAGCATCCACAAACACAAGATTCTATTATTAGAAGCATCTTAACTCCAGTGACACCACAAATTAGTCCCAAAATCAGTTGAGTGGGTGGAAGGTTTAGTTCCTTGAACTCAAAAGTGGATAATGATGTAGAAGAAGAAGAACAAGCAACTTCAGTTGAATCAGTGATATTAGAAGTTCCAAAAATTTTAAAAATTGTTGAGAGTAAAAACTTGGAGAATAGTACCGTGAAATTGGTGAATGGTACAAATGGTGTTGTATCTCAACTACCGGATCAAGTAACTTCTTGGGCCAATGTGGTGGAGAAGGAAATGGTTACTTCAAATCTAGACAATGCTTCTACAAGTGGTTCTGACATGCCAAAGGTTAGTGCTCCAGCTCCATTGAATAATAAGTATAATTTTAGAAAGAATCCTGGTAAAGGGGGTACCAGAAACCCCCCATCTAAATAATGAAGATAATTTTTTGGAATATCAGGGGCCTAAGGAGAATAAGGGCTCAAGATAAACTTTGGTCTTTAGTAAATCAGTTTAATCCATCTTTAGTTTGGGTTGCAGAACCTAAAATTTCTTGTAGTTCTTCTTTTTGTAATAAATTGAACTTACCAGGAATGCAAAGCATGGTAATTCATGACTCAAATTTAGGTAATAAAGGGAACATATGGTTGTTCTGGAATAAGTGCTTATCTCAGCCACAAGTTATTTCTGTTTCAAGTCAAATGATAAATGTTAGTATTGGTGATGTTCTAGTATCTGGAGTTCATGCTCATGTAAAAGTTGTTCAAAGAAGATTACTATGGTCTGAAATGGAACTCATCAGTGCAATGAATAAACCTTGGATTGTGTTGGGCGATTTTAATGTAGTATTAAGTCAAGAAGAAAAAGTTGGTGGTAGGCTCCCAAATAGAAGTGCAATGTTGGAATTTAATGATTGTTTGAATAAATGTGAACTACTACAGGCTCCTAAAACTGGTTTACAATATTCATGGTCAAATTGTTAGCATGGCAGTAGAAGAATTTTATGCAATTTGGACAGGGTAGTATTCAACCAAAAATGGCTGCAAATTTATGGTGATTGGGATATAAAGTTGGGCTAAGAATAGTATCAGATCATGCTCCTCTTTTGGGTGGTTGTGCCAGCATTCCAAAACCTAAAAATGTTCCTAGAAAATTACAGAAGATGTGGCTCAGTCATCCTAATTTCTTGCAAGTTGTCACGGAATGTTGGAACAAACAGGTTGAAGGTGATCCTGCCTACAAATTTTTACATAAATTGAAAGAATTAAAAAAAATGTTAAATGAATGGAACTGGAAAGTCTTTGGGGATGTGAAAATGAAGATACAAGAAGCATAAGAAAAAGTAAAAGTTGCAATGCAGTTATCTGATAATGATCATTTTGACACGGATGCTTTGGATCAACTTATTCATGCTCAAAATGATCATGCTAGCAGGGAAGCACAATTTAATACTTTATTAAGGCAGAAATCCAGAGTGAAGTGGATAACTGAAGGATCTACTAACACAAGTTTTTTCCATACAAAAATGAAGATTAGAAATTCTAAAACCAAATTTGTGAACTTGAATATGGAGATGGCAATGTGATAGTTGATCAAAAAAAGATTGCAGATTCACTGGTTCAACACTTTCAAAATAAATTTGAGTTCAAAAATGTTAACATTGTTGAAGAATTGTTAGAAGTTGTTCCAACAGTCATAACTGAAGAAGATCAGGAAAAATTGGATGTCATTCCTGGAGTTGAAGAAATCAAAGATATTGTTTTTAACATTGATCCAGATAGTGCACCAGGACCTGATGGTTTCTCAGGTATATTCTATAGAAGTTGTTGGGACATCATTCAAAAGGATTTGGTAGCTGCTATTGAATTTTGTTAGAGAAGAAGATTTATCCCCCAAAGGTATGAAATCTGGTTTTCTAGTTTTACTTCCAAAGATTCAAGGTGCAAAAACTGCAAATCAATTCAGACCAATTAGTCTAAGTAATGTCATTTTTAAAATCTTTACAAAGATAATCACAACAAGAATGGGTCTTTTCATGGAAAAAATGGTTTCACCTCAGCAAGTGGCATACATTAAGGGCAGAAGTATTCATGAGCAAGTTTTGTTAGCCTCAGAATTGGTAAATGAAATGAAATTCAAAAGGAGAGGTCGAAATCTTGGTATTAAACTTGACATATCTCAGGCTTATGATTCTGTCAGTTGGGAATTTTTATTCAAAGTGTTACAAAAGTATGGGTTCTCTTCAGCTTGGTGCAAATGGTTACTTACTTTGTTTGAATCTGTAAGAATATATGTGATGGTGAATGAAGGTCCACGTGGTTTCTTTTCTGTTGGAAGAGGTTTGAAACAAGGTGATCTTTTGTCACCTATTTTATTTGTTCTGATGGAAGATGTGTTGAGTGGAAATATCTCTGCATTAGTTGCAAAAGGTAAAATGCTAACAATGGTAATCAAGAAAGGAATACATCCAACACATTTATTCTTTGCAGATGATGTGTTTATATTCTGTAATGGTGCCAAAAAGAGTCTTGCAAGTTTACTCAAATTACTAGATGAATATCAAGCTAGTTCAGGTCAAATTATAAACAGAGTGATGAGTAAATGCTTTGTTGATGGTTCATCTCAACTTAAGAAGCAAATGATTTGTGAGCAGGTGAATATGGACTTATCAACATTTCCTGATAAATACTTGGCGATACTTCTAGCACCAGGAAAAATCACTTCTGCTATGGTATGGCCAATAGTGGAAATGCTACAAAGCAAATTGGCAGCTTGGACAGGTAAATTACTATCTTTTCAAGATAGGCTAGTTTTAGTCAAATCTGTATTGTGCAGTGTTCCCATGTACAACATGTTCATATATAAATGGCCATCTTCAGTGATCAAAGTATGTGAGAGAATCATTGGAAACTTCTCATGGACTGGAGAAAGTGATTGCAGAAAATCCAAAACATTAGCTTGGAGGAAAGTTTGCACTCCTTATGCAGAAGTAGGTCTTGGTATTAGAAGACTTGAAGTAATTAACAAATCACTTCTAGTGAAGATGATGTGGAGAATTTTGAATTCAAAATAAGAATGGGCACTATTCTTTTATGCTAAATTTCAGGATAAAATGGGTCAATGGACAACCAATTGGAGGCAATCATCTGTATGGAAGGGATTAAAATGGGCTTGGAACTACTTAAAAGAAGATGTCAGGTGGTGTGTTGGTAATGTAAATGACATCTCTGTATGGTATGATATTTGGTATGGTTAAGATCCTTTGATTACTTCAATAGGCATTACTGACTATGTTAAGGAAAATATTGGAATGAAAGTAAAGATGCTACTGCAAGACAATAAATGGGTCATTCCATCTGAGATTTCATTTCTACAAATACATTGCATGTTATGGAGTGAAGATCAAAGAGTTTCAATCCGACAAAATTAATTTCACTTTCTCAATCAAAAATATAAATATAGTATGCATAAGAAAGAGTTCGATCTTTCATTTCTACAAATACATTGCACAAACAATAATTACCGGATGTTAGTGGAGGTGAAGATCAAAGAGTATGGCTCATTCCCCTCGCATTACATTCTCGCTAGTAAACTCTCTTCCATTTCGAGTTCATGTCTCATCCATTCCTTGATCTTCACAGCCTTGCCAACACCTCCCTATGCAGCGCACTCATCACAGCTCCTCTCTGTAATGCAACACCAACAACTCGGTATACCCATTCTAGGTTCATCATCTGCAACCACACTGCTGAAATTAAATGCAAACATTATACAACCGCATCCATCACCTCACCTGAATCTCTCGTTCAAGTCACCACCAGAGCCTATCATTGGCAACACACAGCACCAGAAGTTCCCAGCCTCAACTCAATCACGGCACTGCACAAGACACACCCAAGACTGCTTCAACCTCTTACGCTATCATCACCAAATACAACTGTGACCGCAGTTTGATCTCACCTGCTCCATCAAACTACAAGCAACATCAACAGCCCTGGCTCAATCCTCCTTTCAAAACCCATTGTCTCGACAAAAGTGGGAAATTTATAACTAAAACTAATTTCAACAATTACCACACAACCATCTCATTCTTTGCATGTGGAAAAAATTAGAATCAGAGAACCTGTTCTATCATGGCCTAAATTTATTTGGAAATCCTTTTTGCACCCAGGAATTACAAGTCATGTTTGGAAGCTCCAACAAGCTATGTATGTTGATGATGAAATTATGAGAAATAGAGGCTTTGAAATGGCATCAATATGTTGTATTTACATGGAGGAGCAAGACAATATGCAGCATACTTTATGGGGGTGTAAATTCAGCATTGCTATCTGGTCCTGGCTAAATGAAGTTTTTGAATTCAAAAATCCCTTATCTTTTGAAGACATTTGTAAAGCTGCTAAGAACAAAAGCCTTTTATGGGGGTGTAAGGAAATTCAAAAATCCCTTATCTTTTGAAGACATTTGTAAAGTCCTAGAACAAAAGCTTGTGCTACTATGAAGGAATTATGGTTTCAGAGAAATGAAAAACTTTTTAATGAAGTGTAGTCCAACATCAATATATTTAAAAGCAGAATATATCATCTGGTGCATGAAGGGGGACACAAAATAAAAAGCAATAGATGGAATCAGAACTATTACAGTCAGGTAATCTCATTCTTTAAACTTGGTGAGAGAAGTATCAAATTTACCAAGATAATTGAATGTTATTGGAAATCTCCACCAACTGGATATATCCTCTTTTGTTGTGATGGTGCATCATTTGGGATTGCCTACGGGTTGTGCAAGGATTGGACAGGCCCGCGTAAAAACTATGTTCAACTTTCGGGATCTTTGTCTCCTACCCGACCTGGTACTTGCTACTGGAAAAGGGTTTTGGTCTTTGGTCTTTGGTCTTTGGTGCATCATTTTGGAATCCAGGGAATGCTGGATCTGGTATCATTGCAAGAGATTGTGAATGTCAAGTGATTGCTACACTTTCTGGAGGTATAGGGATTGCAACTAACTTTATAGCAGAAGTGTATGCAATTCTGTATGCATTAGAATGGGCAGTATATCTGAAATGCAAGAGAGTAATAGTACAATCTGATTCATTGTCTCATGATCAACTGCTTTAAAACCAAGACTGTACCATGGTTTGTTAAAATTAGATACATAAATTTGCTACAATTTCTGGATGATGTTCAGTTTGAGCATAGCTTCAGAGAAGTTAATTTTTCAGCTGATTCCTTAGCTAAAAGGGGTGCAATACTTGGAGCTGGAGCAAGAATTATGCACATGGGAAGACCTTCTTTTCTTAGAAGAATTGAAATGCCAAATGTAGCTTATTACAGATAATGTTGAGTCTTGTAACAGAGAAAATGTTTTGTTTCTTTAGTTTCCTGCATTTTATTCTGCATTTCTAGAGTCAGCCATGTATTAATTTTGTAGGCTATGCATTTATTTTAATAAAAAATGCGATTTAGCAAAAAAAAAAAAAAAAAAACGAATTGTCTTTTTGAAACGGAGGGAGTATTAATTTTCGGTTCTCTTCTCTATCTGAAAAAAAAAAAGCTGTTAAGATGTAGAAAATATATGGAGAGAGACAATGACTCTCCCAGAAGCCATTTTTGAGAACAATGTTGTGAATTGATCTACTAAGTGGATTTCTCATCGAATCATTATCAATATAGAGTTTGATATAACCTAATCTGCCATCAAAACAATTTGATATAACCTAATCTTCCATCAAAATAGAACGATATGGTTGTTTTCTTAGCTAACACATGAAAATGTTTTCTGAAATGGATACAACAACCCTGCACATATGATTCTACTTTGCCCCTGTGAAAAAACCTGAACTTGAATCTGTGCAATTAAATTAAGTGACCTACATTAGAGAAGGTTTCAATATATAAATTTCTTCTCTTTTCATTGCAATGGTGTCTTTTAGTGCATTGTGATTTTTCCTCCCAATGTTGGATATGCACTACCACATCCTGTCCAATAGAGCTATGCAAGTGTTGGTATGTATATTACGTGACAATATGTTCATTATGTCCAATTCTCAAATAACCATCTGGGTTATTGCAACTAAACTAATTAAGAACACTTTTTTTAATTTACAGAATGCAAATCAATTATTAAGGTTGGATATGTAGTTTTATTGGGGTATATTGTCTTTCTAAAGTTCTTCCTAAATTTGGGAAATTCCCCGAGATTTTTGGTAAAATTGATGCTACTTGATTAAAGTTGGGAAATTCTAAAAATTCGATTAATTTTTAGTTCATTTCTTCGGATATTGCTGATTCTGTATATGCTCTCCTTAATGAGAGATTTTCTCTAGAAACTCAATTTTATTTGAATATCTGAAATTACTGATTTTTTGTGTATTGTGTACTTACTTTGTAATGAATTTTTAGTTTTCAAAATAGACAATGGCGCCTAGTGGGCTGCAAATAGAAACAATGGCAACTCAAATGCTGAAAGTTAGTCCAATTCTGTCGTCTTTTCGGCTTAGGTAAGATTGTTTGTGAAAAAGCGGGGGTACAACAACCACACCCAATATTTCGCTTAGCAATCTGTATGGACTAACTCCAATATACTTTTAAGAGAATCAACTATACTCAATCTTATTAAAAGTATATCAAAGAGTTATTATCTCTCGATCCCTCGATTTAATTCTTACTCAAGCAAATAAAAATCTGCTAGTCTAATTAAATACAAGAGAGCTAGATAACTTGGATGGTACCAAAGACCAATATCCAAGTGTCAATCAATGTAAATCAACAACCAAAGGTTGGATATTCTAATTGATTGATTTTAACGCACAACCTGTGATATTTCAATTATATAACAAAATATAATGCGGAAAAGAAATAACACGCACACCTGGAATTTTGTTAACGAGGAAACCGCAAATGCAAAAAAAACCCGGGACCTAGTCCATATTGAACACACATTGTATTAAGCCGCTACAGACACTAGCCTACTACAAACTAACTTTGGTCTGGACTGTAGTTGAACCACAATCAATCTCACACTGATCCAAGGTACAATTGCGCTCCTTACGTCTCTGATACCAGCAGGATACTACGCACTTGATTCCCTTAACTGATCTCACCCACAACTAAGAATTTCCACGACCCAAAGTCGAAGACTTTAATAAACAAATCAGTATCACACACGTAAAAGTCTACTAATAGATAAATCTTGTCTCCCACGAAATACCTACGAGTTTTGTTCCGTCTTTTGATAAATCAAGGTGAATGAGAACCAATTGATAACCCTGACTTATATTCCCGAAGAACAGCCTAGTATTATCAATCACCTCACAATAATCTTAATCGACGCGGCGAAAGAAGATATTATGGAATCACAAACGATGAGATGAAGATGTTTGTGATTACTTTTATATCTTGCCTATCGGAGATATCAATCTTAAGCCAATCGTTACGATTGTACTCAATACGATAGAAACATCAAAATCAAATCACACAACTACAAGAAAGTAGTATCGGTCTGGCTTCACAATCCCAATGAAGTCTTCAAGTCGTTAACCTACAGGGTCTCGGTAGAAACCTAAGGTTAAAGGAGAATCGACTCTAACTTATACAACTAGTATCACACAAGAGGTGTGGGGATTAGGTTTCCCAGTTGCTAGAGTTCTCCTTTATATAGTCTTTCAAATTAGGGTTTGAAATCAATGTTAGCTTAGTAACAAAGCATTCAATATTCATCGTTAGATGAAAACCTGATTAGATTCAAGCTAATATCTTTTAACCGTTAGATCAAAAACTTAGCTTGTTAAACACAAATGAAATGCACGTTTTAGGTTTGTGTAACCGTACCCAAACATGAACATTAGTTGGTTCAACAGTAGTTAACCAAATGGTTAGCCATATGAGCACTTCCATATTAACCATATTCTTCTTTACCATAACTAGTTCAAATGACTCAAATGAACTAGTTAGAAAGTTGTTCAATTGCTTAGATCTTATAGAAGTATACAAGACACAATCGAAACAAAAACGATTTGATTCACTCGAATCGATTCATGAACTTTATAGCCACGGTTTGCAAACTTGCATTCCTTAGTTAATATAAGTATAAGTTCACGAATAATCGTTTTTAGAAAATAACCAACCTAAGTACGCGGACTAGGTATGCGTACTTAAGTACCCAAAATAAGTTTGTAAATAGTTCACAAACTCCAGCAGATTTTCTCGGGAAGGGAACCTCCGACAGTACGCGGACTAGGTACGCAGACTGGGTTCGCGGACTCTGTTCCGGTTTCCTGAGCAGCAAAGTACGTAGACTTTGGTTCAAGGAATAAGGACTTATACATGTATGTGTTACCACACAATGCTTATATCCAACAATGGTTATATAATCTAAACTCTCATTTCAATCATTGAAATATTCTTAGAGGACATTATATAGTTGTTATTCACAAACTATTTTTCGTCAAAGCCATTTTCAAGTGATTGAAACATAACATGACTTTCGTCACTAGGTAAATATGAACTTGGCAAAAGCAAAAGCTTACCAACACATATTTCTAGAAATAGATAAGCGAGATAAACTCGGCTCGAAATAACAAATGTGTATAATCAAATTCTATATAGCAAAACGACTTTTGTCTCAAGATAGGAGATAGAGTAGATAGACTTTTGAGTGATAGATAAGTTCAAGTCTCCACATACCTTTTAGTCGATGACGTTCCACCAGTTCCTTGAGTAGTTCTTCGTCTTGTATAATGATCGCCATGGAGTTCTTGAGCTCAACTACACTTTCTATCCTAGTCCGAGACTTAGCTATAGTAGACTAGAAATCAAGACTTATAGTTTTGATCATTAACATTGACAAACATGCTTGAGATAGCAACGCATGCGAGTTCGACCAAGCAGTGCTCTAACAGTTTGTATCGCATTTTTAATAGTAAATTTACTTGATTTAGATAGTTGTATACTAATGTGAGTAACTTAAAGGTGCTTTATAAATGTGCGGGTCATTCCGTGTATTTCCAGTGTTATTGGTTATCTCGGCTAACGGCTTTCGGAAATATCAAAAAATACACATCTTGATGTGGCCAAGTTGTCTACATACTTGAATGAGGTATGTTTCTCGGTATTAAATAGAAGTGGGCTACTGTCTCTTTTTGAAAGTGTTGTTGTTGTAGTAGTAGTTCAACACAGAGGATTTATCGATGGTACAAGCATGCTTTCTTTTGTAACTTCACTATTTCTGTTGATAGAGTCGATCCAGGTAATAGTTCTTATTAGGAACAATGATTGTCGTTCCACTCTTTGTTTGAAGTGAAAAAGAACAGAAAGCATGCGAAGTACACCATCTTCATGTTCCAGAATCGCTTTTCTTACCCACGTGCCAGATGTTTGTCTACTGACCAATCATAATATTACTATGTATGATCGCTACATGTGGTTTAATCATTTGCACTATATTACTAGCTTATTAATATTCGCTTGACGCTTAGTGATTAATTGAGTATCCATATATATTAGAATACTACATGTCTTCTTACTGAAACTGTTTCGTATATTGTGTTTTGTGGATCAAATTTTTATCATCTGTCTGGACTGCTTTGAGCTTGGAGATGGTATTACAACTTCGTTTTGGTGGAACAGGACTGATTTTCTTTGTGACTTTAGGTATAACTTGTTTGAGTAGCAGAACACCAATTCTTACAACCAAATTAAAACCTGTGATAGATCCTTACACACATTGAACGCAACATTTTGAATCATATTATGAATCAAACCCGTTATCGTCGGATCATTGACGATATCTCGACAAAATGATCTAAAATAACTAGAGATCAAGTTTTTTTACGAAATTTTTTCATCTAAAACATGGTTAGCAATTGGTGTGGTTACGGGCAAAATTTTCTAGGGTTACCCCGGTGATGAAGCCTTTCTAGGTTGGGATTGGGAAAGGAAAAAAATTGAGTTTATTTTTTTTTTAAGAAGGAACCAATGTATAGAATTTCGGGTCTCGATCTTTTATCGGCCGGGACTGAGATACCGATACAACTTTATCATGGAAAGATTCACGATGAAATCGGAGTCTTTATTTTCAAAATAAAATAAAATAAAAATAATAATAATTTTTTTTTATTATGTTTATAACTATTACTATGGTCCCATATATTAAGGCTGTCTCGACTACAACTGGGTAGTCTCCATGAGTTTCTCGGCCATCAAATCTCTTCTTGCCGATATTAAAAGACTCGTCTTTCCGATATTAAAAGACTCGTCTCGGTCATTGATTAAGACCGAGAATCTTAGTCATCTATGTTGATATTAACTATAATGGGAGATATAAAATCGATTCAAATATTGGTCGGCATAATGCAATCAATCTTGAACATTGTCAAGAGGAATAGATGGGTTGAAACTTTGATATGGTATCAGTGCTCGCTCTAGGTTTCTATTTAGTTAATTTTCGCTCGTCTTTCATCATATTGAATTTGCATATATCAGAAGTTAATGTCTATTTTCGTGTAGTAGAACGGATATTTTGACTTATAGCTTTTCACTTAATATCTCGAATATTAAATGCAAGTGGATGAACAATTGACAATTTTTATCTTGTTTTCTCATCTTGATATGATTTTGAAAGCTTCACCATCCATCCACTTACACTTGATGGTGAAGAAATTAAGTTTAAAATTAAAATGAAGTCAAGAAATTTAAGTCAAGGGAAATACTTTTTTTTAAGCTAAATAATATATTAATAAATGAAAATATTTTTTTTAAAGGGTCAAATAAAGCCATAACCTCCTGAAGGAAGAAAATAAAGAAAGATAAAACATTGAAAGAAAAAAAAGATTACATCTGCAAGCTCATCCAAGACGTTTTATCCAAAAAAAAATTCAGGAGATTTCGAATAGATTACCTGTTTGGATCTAGTATTTTTTTTTTATTGAAACCGCGCAAAACAGGTTCATGCGATGATGGAGAAATAAGTATCTTCTACCACCATGTTCACCAACACCAGTGATCATGAAAATGTTAGATCATCATATTTATTATCAACAATATATATGGGTAGCCTACTGAATTTGTTAGTAATAGGATTAAGAGCCATTGTTGACTTCTTAAGGCAATCCATTCTCCGTTTCTAGCTCTTGAGAATAAATTTCATCTTCTTCCTCATGCCAATCTGACCAGCATGTCCCAATTCGAAATACTAGCATATGAAGAAGTCTTACCCACTTCACCCTCGGCGAGTTGGGCATGACTAATATTATTATCAATAATATCATTTTCCTCAATGAATACTTGATCCGAGATCTTATCATTATAAGTCGAAAAAATATCATCATTATTCTGCTCTACCATTGAAGTCAGAACAATTATACAATTCGAAGTATTACCTTTATCAGTAGCGTTATTTGCACTAGGATTTTTCGTGATGTATTGTGGTACAACCTTTCCTAATAGTTTTGCAATGTGAAGAAAATGCAGTTAATGTCTCATATGTAAAATATGTCATGAATGAAAAGCCATCTCTCTCAACCAAGACATTATCAGGAAGGTACGCTGATAAGTTTATTTCAACTTGGACTCTTTTAAAATTCCCATAGGTTTTGATTGTTGCACTGTTGACCTGTAAAGGTGTTCCAATAGCACTTGGAATTTTGAAAATTGTTTTAATATGCTAATACTCTAGACTAATGCCATAAATATGAACTCATACCTAAGTTAAAGAATATGTTTGAATGTCGGAGTTAATGTCTAGAGTCCACTTTTGGATGTGAATGATGCCCAGTTTAAAGAAGACCCCACCAAATGCTCGAACTCTTCTGATATCATCAATAAAATTCAATGAAAAACAAAAGAAAATCTTACCTAAAGGATTAATTCTTCACATAATATCAGTTGACCGTAGGGAAATACGCTTTATTATAATGCTATCAGTGGTTAATGGTGTTGTACCCTTAGGTAGAGCAAGAAGTTTGATCAAACTATTCTTACAATCCTCGAAACCTTTTTATATTCATCTTTGGATATCCTAATCGAAAGGTGATTCCCTTTGAATTATGGTTTTGGAAGCTGAGAGGATGAGAAGTTTAAGTTATGAACCGCAGCTGCAAAAGATACAACCATTTTAGGTCTAGGAAAAGTGGGTCTTTCAATCAAGGTTTTGGGATTGAGTAGTGTTGGATCTAACAACATCACATCATCACATAGATTATGATCTGCTTTCTCCATGAATGATGAAAACAGATTTTTTTTTGGAAACCCTACAATCTCCCTGTTTTTCGAGACCCACTCTGAACGCACACTCTTTCTACTCTAAATCCTAGTTAGCAATTCGAGATTCGACATACGTACGGAACGGAAAACGTACGAGTATTATACGGAATCTTAAAAGCCAAATTCGGTCTAAAATCCGGTCAACGATTCATGGTTCGGCAGTAGTTCAGAACGGAATATGTACGTGTATAATTCGTTTTAGAGATGTGAATCGGTATTGAAAATTTGTCATACATAAAAAGAATGATGAAGTATGTGATTTTTAATTTAAATTAGTATATACTTAAAATATATACGAGGTTTATCTTAAAAGAACTGTTGGTTCAATGGATTAACACACTTGCTCATGTGAAGGAGGTCGCGGGATCGACTTTAGGTAAATAACTTTTTGAAAAACATCCTGGAGTAACAAAACTGGGCCAACTATGTCCGTTCCAGCTAATAGGGCAACCAAATTATAGCTTCGACTTATTCGCGAACGCGTATAATACGCGCATTGTTCGTGGAGGCCAGAAAACGCGTGAACCTAGTACGTGGCTTCAATTAAACGGGCATATTGTTCGTTCCCAACCAGTTCGTAAAAATTCGCGAATGATTCGTCGAAACTTGGCACTAAATCCGTTGACATCTTGCCGATCCATCACCGTACAATCTCTGCAGACCCGATACTAAATTGATATCTAGAAATGCAAATAAACTAAAGATATTAAGTCAGTGTCAACTGATACAGATACATACCAGTTAGTACATAAAATGTTAGAGACCAAACACAAGATTCCGAAAACCCGAATATATATGAACCGCCTAGTTAGTTAGGAAAAAACCGCACCGCCGCAAATTTTCAAATGGTGGGGTCCAAAAGTGACCTCCCTGCTAATCCCATTTGGGTGGAGCTCACCCCCATGTGAGGAGGCGGTTTTACCTAGGTCATTTAGCGGTCCACACAGAATCACCCCAAATATATGTGTGATACATGTAAACTAATTAATCCTTGTATAATAATTAGACAAAAATTATGTATGAACCGCCTAGTTAGACTAGGCAAAAACCGCACCGTCGCAAATTTTTAAACGACGGGGTTTCAAAAGTGACCTCCCTGCTAATTCCATTTTGGTGGAGCTCACCCCATGTGAGGAGGCAATTTTTGCCTAGCTCATTTAGGGGTCCACATAGAATCACCCATAATTAGATTAGACATGTATCTTAGAGTATCTTATACTTAGTACCAGACCAAAATTCCACAAAAGTTTGCACTAGTTGGATTACAAATATCTATGGTTGCTACATGAGTTACTAAATTCCAAGAAATCTATGGTTACTACATGAGTTACTATTCTAGTAAATTTTGGGGTAAGTAGTGGCGGATCTAGTTCATAACAAGGGTTGGCACGGAAGCCTAATAAATTTTAAAAAATTGGGCTTCAAAGCGCATTTATATCTAATTGCCCATTTAACAAATTTTGAAAATAGGGTTTCAAAGCCCATTTAGCAAATTTTGTCTCCACAGAGAAATCTCTAATGAATATGATAACATCTGTAGAAATTGGTCACTCTTTGCATTATACACATGCTTTTCAGCACCAAAATCCATTTTCAAGTGGACTCGCAAGATTTATACAAAATATTTGTGAAGCCCAAACAGTGAGGCCAGATAAAATACCTAGCATTTTTAGGGGACCCCAAAAGAATTAGGGGCGACACAAAAAGACAAAATAGGATGAAAATACTTATATGCCCCTTCATAATCGGTAGTTTAGTTATCTACCGATTGCAAAATCTCATTTTTGGGACAACTCTATATTCGGTAGTTATATGAACTATTTTGACTACCGATTATAGGATCAACAAAATTAGAAAAATAGAGGATTTTTGCAAAATCTCATTTTGGGGCAACTCTATATTCGGTAGTTATATGAACTATCTTTAACTACCTATTATGCTAGGATTTCGGTAAAGAGGTCCACTGTATAATCGGAAGTCAGGATACCTTCATTTACTACCGATTATAGGTTCAACCAATGCAGTTGAAAAAGCTCAGTGTGGGCATGGACGTGGTATGAATACAATGCCGGTACGCTATACAGGGGGTCCGGGGGTATCCCTAGCAGAGTGCGAGACAGCGTCTCGTAGAAATTTTTTTTCTACGAGAAAATTGAATTTCAATCCGTTTTGGATTTTTTTTTCTGGTTTTCAGTCCACTGCCGGCACATTCATTTAACTCTCGAGAATAATTGAATCGGGAGTCAAGATAACTTTATTTACTACCGATTATAGGATAATCAAAATTTAGAAGAAATAGGATTTTGGAAAAATCTCATTTTGGGGCTACTCTACATTCGGTAGTTATATGAACTATTTTGACTACCGATTATGGTAGGATATTTGCAAAGAGAGCCACTGTATAATCGGAAGTCATGATAACTCTTCATTTCTTACAGATTATAGGCTCAACCAAAATTCAAAAAAAGAGGATTTTTGCAAAATCTGATTTTGGGGCTACTCTATATTCGGTAGTTATATGAACTATCTTGACTACCGATTATGGTAGGATATTTGCAAAGAGAGCCACTGTATAATCGGAAGTCATGATTACTCTTCCTTTCTTACTGATTATAGGCTCAACCAAAATTCAAAAAAAAAAAAAGGATTTTTGCAAAATCTCATTTTGGGGCTACTCTATATTCGGGAGTTAAATAACCTAAATTCCCTACCGATTATGGTAGCATTTTTGCCAAAGGTCTACTTTAATAGGGAGTCAAGATAACTTTATTTACTACCGATTATAGGATAGTCAAAATTCAAAAGATAAAGGATTTTATTTTGGGGATACTTTATATTCGGAAGTTATACAAACTAAATTTACTCCCGAATGTTGATTAACTACCGATTGTATAGTTATCTACCGATTGTAAAGGGTAGTTTGGCCATTAAAAAAAACGCCCCGGAAGTTATCTACCGATTATTGATTAACCTCCCGATTATGACATTTTTTTGTCGTTTTGTGTCGCCCCTAATTCTTTTGGGGTCGCCCCTAAATACCTCAGGATAAAATAGTCCAGTGAAATAGTTTCGTTTACAAACTTATATCGAGTTAATTTTCTGTACTAAAAATTAAACTCAATCAGTAGATAATAAACATAATTTACTACCGATTATAGTAGTACCAAAATTCGAAAATCGAATATATACGGAAGTTAATACCGACTATGACTAGTACAAACCTCGAAAATTTGAGTTTTTTTTTCCAAAATCTGATTTTTGAGCCACTTTATATTCGGAGGTTCGAGTAACAATATAAACCTCCGAATATAGTAGTGCCAAGGCTCTATATGCTGAGGCTCATGGTGGTTCCAAAGCCCTATATTCCGAGGCTCATGGTGGTTCCAAAACCCTATATTCCAAGGCTCATGGTGGTTCTCATTTGGGAGCCAACACATATTCGGAAGTCAAATGAATTACTTGGTCTTCCGATTATGACTAGTACAAAACTCGAAAATTTGAGTTTTTTTTCCAAAATCTGATTTTTGGGCCACTCTATATTCGGAGGTTCGAGTAACAATATAAACCTCCGAATATAGTAGTGCCAAGGCTCTATATGCCGAGGCTCATAGTGGTTCCAAAGCTCTATATGCCAAGGCTCATGGTGGTTCTCATTTGTCAACACATATTCGAAAGTCAAATGAATTACTTGGTCTTCCAATTATGACTAGTACAAAATTTGTTATCTACTATGATGAGAAACCATCCTTCCTAGGGGCTTTGGAGAATGAAGACGGTCTATATTTTAGATTTTCATAAATGTAATATTCATTTGTTTTTAGTTTTGCACTATTAATTGCCTTGAAAAACTTCTTGGCTCTTTTGTAATATGAAATTTTGGTAATAAAATTCATGATTTAGAAAGAAAAAAAATGACTACTACAAAATTCGAAAAATTTCATTTTTTTTCCAAAATCTGATTTTTGAGCCACTCTATATTCGGAAATCTGGTTAACTACTACCGCTTCTGATTATGTTCAGTCCGAAATTCGAAAAATTTCATTTTTTTTCCAAAATCTGATTTTTGAGCCACTTTATATTCGGAAATCTGGTTAACTACTACCGCTTCTGATTATGTTAAGTCCGAAATTCGAAAAATCTCATTTTTTTTTCCAAAATCTGATTTTTGAGCCACTCTATATTCAGAGGTCTGGTTAACTACTATTGCTACTGATTATGGTAGTACCAAAATTTGAAAATTGAATACATTCGAAGGTTTAAGTAACACACTTTACTATCGATTGTAGTTTAACTACCGATTGTGGAAGGGCAATTTTGCCATTGCAAAATACGCGAGATAAGGGATAGCTTCAATTTACGTTTGGGTGACCCTATTTTATCTTATTGTTGGCCCCTAATTCCTTTTGGGTGGCCCCTAAAAATGCTAGGTTATTAAAGTCAATCTTTCGCACTGCTAATTGGATCATGGCACACACGCTCCCACAGTAACTAGATCATTGCGTGCTTTACATTTACACCAATATATTAAGACTAGGTATCACCGGGGCCTTACGGCCCGGCTCAACCTCTCATTTTAGACTTAAGTGGACGCACTTTATTTCTTTGTAACAATACATTAAGAAACATTATAACTTAGTTAATGTATTCAAATTCCTTAAAAATACTATAACTTAGTTAATTATACAATTGATAACTGATATCATTCTAGGGTACCCAAACATCAGTAATAATAGAATCAGTTTATATCTAGGCATAAAGTGCCAACATAAATGTATCTCGAAAAATATATCAGTCACTTGATCTAATTTCATCAATATTTATCCCTGGTTAGTTTTAAATACAATAATCGTTACTCAAGACCAAAATATAGAAATAAAAAAAACATATGGATCCATGTTCGCCATTATTTCATAACATCAGATCTAGATAAAAGAAGTGGCACCGTAAAACCATGCAAAGTAGATCGAGAGAACATTTTCATTTTCATTTTAATTTAAATATTTTTGATTTATTTACTGATATGACATGTTTGATCTACTGCTTCAACGCATAATCTACGTTGCATGGATGTGGATCCGGTTTTTCGTATCCGTAAACATTGTTCTCGGATATTTCCGTGGGAATCTTAAACATTGGATGTGTTGTAAGACCTTCGACTAAAAGAATTAAACCAGTCCCAAACGAAGCAGCGGTCAGAATTATATGCCCAACTCGACAGAAGCATGACGCCATTGTGTTCTGTAGAAATATTTTACCTCTTCCCTGTACTTACATTGAGAAAAAATATGTTATCATCACCATATTCCACGAAACCAATCATGACGATGTACGCTGACGATTGTCTCGAATTCAACATCTTAATACTTTAATCAAATTCGGAATCATGCAATGCGAGTTGAAGCTACTAAATTAATACTCCGACATTTCTTGTGACCAACAACATCCATACTCTTCAATTTTCGCATTGAAATATCTTCGAAATCTTCAAGAGACTTGCCAAATTCACGGAGTTGTTCATCCAAAATGAAGTACATACTCACCATTTGGCCTCTGAGTGTTATTTCACGTGTAGTTTAAAATGTTGACCATCACATATGTTTAGTCCAATTTTTTGAAAACAAAATGATAGATTGAATTGGATTGGATTACAATCACAAAGAAAAAGTTTTCTTAGCTGAATTCCAACATCACTGGTGCCTCTTGTAGATACTTAAACCATTCCTCGTCATCTTCTAAAATTCCAAGCGTAATGCATGCTGCTTTGAATATACTGTGTAATTTTCGAACGTCACTTCCCAGACTGTTTTGAAATAGTTAAATGAGCTTACATCGGATACATTAGTTCGTAATAAAGAAAATAATACGGTTCACATGCAAAGTAATGACGAAGTACATCCTTGTAATAGCAAAATCATGTTTCCTTACTTTTCTTTTTTCATCCCACACAAAAATATTGTGAAAAATAAATTCTTGATAAAGATATTCTTCAGTAGGTGGGAATCTTAGAATCATACTCAAAGTATGCCATTAATGGCGACACATACTTTTCTATAGCAGTACTAAGTTTATCAATTTAGTTAGTTACATCGTACATAATTTATTTATTTTTGACCGGGAAGATGAATTAATAGCCATACCATCTCATTTATCCTAGTACACCTTGCATCATTGTACTGCTGCACCTTGTACCATTCTCCGGAGATTAATGTTGCACGATCATGACCTTTATGGATAAATTTGTGTATGTATTGCAACTACCCTTATACCGTTGTATATCTCAATGTTAACGTGTCAGCTGAACATTCTAGATAAATATGGGTTGTAAAAAATAACAATGTACGGACAACTAAATCTTTCCAATTGTCGCATCTACAATAGATTGGATACCCACCTTCATCCATAATTTTATTCTCCGCATTTTCCATATATCCTCTGCTGCATTTTTCATTTTTCACGCACATAGATTCCGTACCACATGTACTATGTAATATGCATTTCCTAACAGTCTCAAACATAATGGGTCGGTTTTTTTCATTAACAAATTCAACACAAACAAACTTGGCAACCTGTTTAATTCTACAAATTTCTCAAGACTATTTAAGAATAAAAGAGCGTGCACATGCGGTAAACCACGTTTCTGAAATTTAATCGTGAACATATTTAAAACCAATTTACCTAACACTTTCCTTTCTTTGATTTATTTTATCAATTTGTCTCTCTTCAACTCGAATACATATGGGATCAGGACGATTTGAAGAATATTGATTAGAGAGAAGCGCATATTTAGTTTCTAGCCAACTTGGATTCGCGGTCATTGTCAGGAAGATATCTGGATGATAATTAAACTGTCTGACGACCATTGAATCTTCATATATATCTAGAAAATTCCTTGGATCACCAATAAAAGTCAATAGAAAATAATGTTACCCTCATCATTGATATTCAGCAAGCATTGTTCCGAGCCTTTTATATTTTTGTGAGAATCCGCTCGTAGCTTATCCTGATTTTTCTTAAGATAACACATGCGGTAATGTTCAGTTGATGCCCAAGCATCAACCAAGTACCCTTGAAATAGTTTTTTTTTTTTTTTTTTTTTTTTAATCTCAAGATGGTATAATTGAGTATCTGCCTTCATATGGGGTATAATACATCGCACGATAAGTACCTCAGAACCCTGTCTAGGTAGTATAATCGAAACTTCATTTTCCGTTAGAAAATTGCAGTGCCTTTCATATGTAGATTCTTTGTAGTGCGGGATAACTTTAACAACATTTTGGTGGGACTAAGATTACTCAAAGTCTCGTGTGCCTGGGAATACATAGTGCAAAATACATTCTGATGTGAGAGAGTTCTAAGAACATCTTTATCTAGCTGGGGATTTTGTTTCACACGGCCATTTAAAGCTTGATTAGGATCATATACAAACATCCCTGAATATAATGGGTCTTCTCCCTATTCGCATATTAACGCTCCATTCATGTGCCGAGCTTCTCCGTGCATTGAAAATCCTTTAATACCGTTACTCTCCAAAGCTATCTTATGCAGTTTGCAACCAAGAGTGGTAAAAGTATCTGAAGTATTGTATTCTTAGATGCGGTACTGAATAACCTTGATTGTGCATCGTCTCTGTTGTATAGATCTGTTAGTGCCTAGGGGTTCAAGCAACATATGTATTATTTCTTTTCCCCTGCGAAAACATTATCCAAATTTTAGGTTCTTCTTGGATGATATGTTCAATCTCTGATCGATCCAATTTATCGTTGCCCATACTTGACATTTAATAATCCATTTTTCCAAGATAGTGTGGAACAAATAAGTGTATATCAACTTTCCGAGTTACAATGATTTTTTTACCAACGTCATAATTCCTCATCATCGACATAGCACAAAATTCATCTGAATCATCCAATGCAAAATCTTCGGCGGCAATTGATTGGTAAATAATATCAGATATCTATATAGTTTATGCCAGATACATATACACGAACGTAAGAAAGTACAATGCTAAGGAATAGTTCAGGAGCATCAACAATCACATTTCTGTAATGCTTGAATTCATTGGTACATCGGTCTACTTTCAAATAAACATCTTAGATTTCTAGACATGTGAAGAGGAAATTAAGATTCCACACAGATAATTTATTCAGAATCTTACCAGACTTTCTTAGACAATATCCTTGTTCCAATTTTTTTAATAACATGTATGTGTCCTGTTAGGATAAGGAGCCTTTAATATACAAAACTATAATTTCTCAGGAACACAAAAGCCAAGAATTCGTTGCAATAATTACAATGTTAACATCCAGTCTTGGCAGTCATAGTTAGTGCATGTTGTATACTTTTTCAGTAGAAACATCTCTCTTATGCAAGGCTACCTTTCAACGATGTGCTTGCTGAGGAACTTTTCGATTATAATATATTGATAAACAAAATATTTTAGTTGTTGATAGTTGTTATGTGAGTACTGTCACCATTTCTTTCTTATTTTTGCAATAGATATTTATAATATACCCATATTTCTAAGATAATAAACATAAAATTATACGTTAAACCATATCACCCAGTAAGTACAACAATAAACGACACTACGCATAGATCTCAGTTACACACATATCAACGCATTTATATGAAAACAACAAAATTATATATTAATAGTGGGAAGTGAGACATGTAGATTTGGGTGTCCACTTTTGTGGAGGTCGCATTGGATTTCGTATGTCTAATCATTGTTGTCTTTGTTTCTTCCAGCATTTTTATCCCATTGGCCTTTTATTACCGAGGAAAGAGATGCATGCTCTGGCGGCATGTTACTACATTACGCTGTGTCAGCTGGCAAGCCCAACAATAATAAAAAAATTGGATATCTATTGCACGAATAAGAACACATCTGTAACAAAAACACAAAATTATACATTAACTTAGGGAGATGAGTCATGTGGATTTGTATGATTTTTTTTTTTGCAAAGTTAAGGTTCATTGAACTGTCATATCAGATACCCATTACTTTCGATGAGCTATCGTTGTATTTATCTCTCCCAACGTTTCTATTGTCCTATCGACCTTTTATTACTAAAGTTAAGATAATCATGCTTTAGCGGCATACTAACAGAATAGAAAGGAAAAATATACTCGCATGGAAGATATATACATATCAATGTTGGCAAAATGATTGGCCAAAATTTATGCCTTCCTTGTGTTGGTCCCGTTCAAGTGGTATGTACTTTGCATATAAGCACACATATCTCTTATCCAAAATTAAAATACACCCTTATGGGCAGGAAAATTTTGGTCTCCAAAACATGTACAAATACAACTTTAAGCAATTATCTATTTTTCGGCCCAACATGGCATTATCTGTTTTCTGTTTTCGTCCCAAAAACATGTGCATGAGCAAACAACCGCATTCCTTGTAATTTTAGGACATATCAGATATTTTAAATGTCTCAAATTACTTGGAGAGTTCTGGCCAAATACAGATATAATAAACACTATCTCGGATTCATTTTCACAAACCCAAATTATGTAGGGTGATTACCTATAAACACCATCTCAAATTCCGTAGTTCCCACTTACAAAAACTCAACACACATTAAAAGAATACGGAAATAGAAATATGGTGTTTGGAAAATATATTGATGTCATCAATTTATCTATAAATGCGGTGTTTGAAAAGATAAATAAATACGGAAACAGAAAAGAAAAAAATAATTAAGAAAATTTAAAAGATAAATACACATGGTCCAAAAAACTGAAAGAAAAACCAAAGAGTGATGTTTTAGAAATCACGTAATCTTAAAAAGTGATGAAAAAAACGGACCAAAACCCCACATTGTGCACTACATTCAGTTTAGCATTAGCCCGTTATTAAGTGATTCTCTTTCTTACAACACTGATTAACATGTCAACTATACTGAAGCCCAAAACTACTTAATCAAACTTTATTAGAAAACTGTAATTTCCATGGTGCTTAGATCTCCACAATTGCATAAAAAATTGATTGGTTCATGAATAAGTTGATAGTACACTCGGGGAAGGCTTGTGTTCTGCTTGTGTAGCTAATGATATCGTGAGTGCATTGGTGCTTCTTGACAATGGTTAAGGAGTTCTAAAACTCTTAGGAGGTCTACATTTCCAGATTCTACAAAAAAAAATTAAACTCATACTCAACCTGTGTACAACTTAAGTTTGGTATGATTGACGAAGTAGTTGTTATCTTGAGCATCTTGAGGTGTGAACCCTCGGAGCTTTGGATTGATAAAATGTATCCATTTTCTATTGATATATGAGTATAGATGGTTGTATACATATGTACACATGATATTTTATGCGGACGGTGGTATCTCGTCATATTGAGGCATTGTTGTATGCAGATGTGTATGGACTCGGTACTATAAGGCTGGACTTGTATCGAAAAAAGAAAAAAAAAACATAATTTAAGTCAGATGTGGTATGAGCCGAGCTGACACAATAAGACCATAAGATGGAAGTAAAAAACATTGCAAGCACATTTCTTATAGTCGAGCTTATTTCAAGGAAGAAACTTGAAATCATACAAAATAAAGATCAAATATCATTTGTCGTCCACCTGACTGGATAAAGCAAATCACAACAGACCGAGGAACCTAAGTTTCATTGCCTAAAAGTCTAGCAAAGAAAGCAATATGGTTTTCTTGATTATTTCTAATTCCCAACTGTATTGGTGGTATCCCTTACTAAGAAACATATTTTACTCGTCTATTTTCGCATATTTTTAAGGTAGAAATTTGAGACCATAAAAAATAAAAAGAACATTGATGATAAGTTTCATAAAATTAAAGTGGATGCAAGTATCGGTTGTTATCGAAATGAAATAATCCCATATTTCAACCAATATAATTCACGAAAAGCAAATTAAAAAAATTGGCTGAAAATCATAAAATTTTCACATAGTTACAGTATCACAATGGAGAACAACCTGTGATGTACACAGGTTTGGTGCTGCTGTGCCTCAACTCTAAGGTGAGTCACATTGGTTCCGACCACATTCTGCAGAAGCTGTTAGCTTGTGTTCTCCCCCTGATACCATAATTATCTTGTTTTACTACTGCAGTCGATGAACAAACATAATACCGATTATTACACTTAAGCAACAAAACTCCTGCAAAACAAAACCAATGAATTATACTAACCGCTTGGTATAAACCTCTGATAAAATCAGGATTAATTAAATTTATCCTTCATCACTTAGCATGGCTGTCCATTTCCCCCCGTTTAGTAAAGTTCAAAGTTTCTTTGTATCTTTGTTCATACTTGCTTGACCATAATGTCTTGTTTTACTCAAAGCAAATATCCATATATGAGACATCCAATACGTAAGAAAATATCACAAAAAGATTAACCCGTATTTACCTGTTCGGGTTGTTGCAGATAGCAGTTCCAAACTATGAAAACCTTAGTTATATAGCCTAGTTGGCAGAACACCTTAGAGTACCTGATCTAGTACACTGAGAATCAGTATATCTAGAATCCAATAAATTATTACGGCTATATTGAAATGCCGATTAATCATAAATATAGAATTTATCATATCCAAATTACTCGTACCTTTTAATCTTTTTTAACCGAACCCGACGGTGGAAATCTCTTCATAAGAAGAGAACCTCATTGTTCTGCAGAAACCCATAGTTTCCAGGTGTTTTGTTCATACGAAAATAGATTCAATTAGCAAGATTTATCTAGATAAACGAAAAGTCTATTAAGTGTACCAAGACATCTGATGGAAATATATCCCTTTGCCGAGGGGACTTCAATGGAGCTGGGTCGAAATAGGATTTGTTTCAAAACTTGTAAATAGTATAGAGCCAAGGGAAATTCTAATTAAGGTACACCCTAACAACAATTTTTATCTGAGATGAGTATGTTAATGGAATATTGGTCTGCTAGTCCTTCAAGGATTTACCAATTGGTGTAAAAGTAACCAACAACCTTACAAATACAACCTAAAAAGCACAATAGGTTCCTCATAACATCTCTTTCATATACAACAATTATGCTACCATCCTATTCAAATGTGAACATCTTAAAGAGAACAATGATATAGGTTCTTTGTTGAGTAGAACCCTGCAAAACTATACAATTGGTAATATGGCATCATATTTAGGATCCTCTGTGCATGGATGCCACATAAAAAAATGCATGAAAACATTTACCTTTACTTGAAGCTGAGCTAAGCAACAAAACAAACAGGAAAAATAGTATTAGTTTTCCTTACTTGAGTTGGGTTAGCATTAATACAAAAGTAGTATTTGTATATCCGAGACCACCACAATAAAAAATTATATGAAACCACAAACTTTACAAACCTCCTATTATGAAAGAAAAATGCTTATGACAATGCAAGTCCAACCTTAACTGATTCAACTTAATTCTGATGTCCTTGTTTGGAAATTCCAAGTTTATTGACTGCATTTTTTTTGAATCCTCTATTGTCAATGTGCATTGACTTTCCACAAATCAAATTGCAATTGAAATTCATAGACTATAATTTGAGTTAAACAACATATAATAGGGATATTTTCAAAGTACGAAAGAATTCCTGCACAAAATACTTGGAACTGCTGAATCGTGCCAAAATTGTGTGGTTAATTACTTCATTCTGCCGTTGCTGAATAGTCTTTGTGGTGGTAGGCTAGCAGCAATTCGGTGCATCCATTGGCGCTCATCCAGGGCCATTGAAAAGAAACAAACAATAAATAGAGACCTTACAATTCATACATATTTGCTAAGTATCATTTGATAGTTCAACTATCGAATCCAAAGCCTTAAACTAAGAATTAGATAGATCTTTCATGTCAAATAGTTGGCTCATCAATTAATAAGATTTTTATTTCAATAAGATCCACATTATCGCTAGACGTCTATAGTAAAATGCCAATAAGATCCTATTTCACTGATATGCTTATGAGTTATGGCTAGTGGTTCTATTTTTAAAATTTTATTGTGAACAACAACATTTGGTAAAATTTGTACACATTCGGGATGAGCTTTCCTTATATACCACAGGATCCTCATACAGTTATAGTAAGATAACTACAAAAGAAACCTGAGAAATCTGCAATTTCTCTTTTCCCTACAACTATTTTAAGTTGTTTGTATTGTCCGACCCCAACCATTAGGAACGACCTAGTGCTTAGCTAAGGCTTCTGTTTCTGGTGCTTTGTTGGTCAGGTCAAATCAGCCAGGGTCTTAAAGACCCCATCCGTGGATTAGAAAATCTAGTGTTCAAATTAGCCGGCTCCTACAACCCTATTTTTCTGTAGAGTGCCTCAAAGGCAGTGTCGTAACTTCTATAATAAAAATGCGACAAAGAAGGAATATATGTCTAACTTGCAATTTTGTGAATTTTTACAAAAAGTAGATGACTATACATCCACAAACCGTTACTGTAGCAAAATTTAACTAATTTGTTCACTAAGAACCAAGTATTCCAAAATATGGCATAATTCTTATAAGTGTTTCACATTTTGCAATTTTCAAGAAAAAAAATATATTATTTAATCTTAGAAATGACAACATTGGGGTACCTTGATGATATGAGTTGAGACCTTTATCCGAATTGATTTACGAATCTACTACTGTTTGCCGCACACTGACATTGAACAAATAAGATCCGATTAAACGCAGGACTTCCTCATCGATGTTCAATCTCACCGAGCATTACGGGACGCAGTCCCTTGATAATAATGAAACACCTTTCTCAAGTTATCCCTTCGGAAGATCTTTTTTGTTTGTAACCAACCCCAAAGCAGCTGGCATCTTTGTTAACGAAAAATTTGGCTACAAAGAAAGTTTTTGAACGTAAATCTAATATATTTAGTTGTAGATGACCATAGACACTGTAGTATTTATTAATATTCTGAACGATGTATGTAGAGATATCCTTCCAATGGGAAGTCAGCCCTACTAATGAAGTCACTAAACATAGAGTCGGAAAAGCTTACCATGATTGACATGTCTTTGCATTGCCCGCCACTTCTCTCCCCATTTAGAATAGCCACCATTAACTGGTTCAAGATAATTATTTAAGGAAAAATACATATCACTGGATACATTAAATTTGAAAGACTTCAATAAAGCTTACCATGATTGCCGTTGTCTGTGCTTCTCCCAAATTAAGAACGAAGAGAACAATCTGGTAAACACGTAGCTAGAAACTTAAGCATAATAAAAAAATTTTACACATTAGGAATCTTGAGTCTTCGTTTTAGCAACATTTTGATAACTTTATATATAACCCTGTCTCTTTCTTTTCCTTGAATTTACAACCTTAATGTCGTTTCTTACCATTAGGCACACTTTCCGTCTCACAACTCTCAAATCCTTCAACTGCACCCTCTCACTTCTTTATCTGTAAGTACTTCAATAGCATAGGAAATTATGGTCTCTTTATCTTAGCGTCTCTTATGCTTTTTCATTTCTCTTTTTTACAATGCCACAACTTCGTCCTTTTTATCGAGACCCATAGTCGTTGCGAGACCTATTAGTTACCGAAGAAAATGAACTTGCCAAAGATGAAAGTATAAAAATTAGGAAACAATAATTTTTCTTCGTATCAATTAAAGTAAAGTTAAGATTAACTGAAACGACAAAACCTTGTAACATCAGGTGAGTTAGGAGCACCAAGGAGATATGTTCTACTATAATGTTTTTGGCTATGAGATGAATGATCCAAAACATTGATCTATACATGTTTGTCCTGGTCATCAACATGGAGTCATGGACTCAATTTCTTCTTTAACCCTACTTGAAGAACCAACCTAAACTAAAATAGAGTACAACATGTGAATCAAAATACACCCCATAAGCTTGCAAGACCAATAGGGAAAAATCATAACATCTAAACAACAACTATCTGACTTACTATATATTACCATTATCAAGGATGTGATAAAGTTCAAGAGCCATGAATCGGATTAAGCACCTTGTTCACGATTCCCTAGTGCATCCCTCCTTTTATTATGCTAGTTTACCAGTTTCATCATCTTTAGGTTCAGGAAAGCGACAGTGCATGCATATTCGCTCCTTTTGTTTCATACTATTGTTGTATTCCATCCTCATACCCTGGAATAAAAGGGAAAGCCCAAAGAAAGATAGAGTAAATTATAAATTTATCATCAAAATCAAACGTAAATCAAACAAAAAAAAAAACAACTAACCCCTGAAGATAAAAAAAAACAAATTGGAATTACCTAGATATAATACATGAATACTTTAGTGTGATGCAGTATAGAAATATTCTGCTAATGCAAAAGAAATAATTTCAGGGTTAACAGAGATCGAATTTCTGATAGAACTTTTACAGCTTCTGTATAGACTGATTCTGAAAGAATTAATAGGGTTAACGGAGATCAAAAACACCAGCATTATCACCCCAAAACAATAAAACACAGCCGAAATAAAGGAAGAGTGCAAGTTTGGTCCACTGAAAAGCATAGCAACCCACACGGAAACAATTTGATTCCTTGAAAAACGGTGGATTTTGCTTGAATCGTTGAATATTCATGGAAACACGCAGGGTAAACTTTGAAGCAGGTGAAACCGTGAAAGTATTTTATGCGGAAACAAATTGGGATCATGAGTCTTTCGTAGCCGTCCATGTAAAACCCAATCCGGAGCTTCTCGATCTTCGGATCAGAGTCCCCATTAAATGATGTCCGTCTGATAGCCCTGGCTATCATGGACACAAACCTCATACCTTTTTATAACTATGATGTGTATCATTAAGTCAAGATTTCACTGTTACGGCCTTGTACCAAGGTTTATAAATTGTACAAATAGCAAGAAACGTTACAACAACAAAGCCTGCTGTAAGCCTCTAATGGAAATGAGTGGAGTGGCTCCACACCTTATATATTATAATCTAGACTAAGGAGTTAGCTATGTGGGACTATATTTAGTCTCCAACATACCCCCTCAACGTGTAGGGCTCTGTGATTCCGCTACATCGTGGACCTGCAGTATGGTTGCCCTACCTTCTTGGGTCTTACCGGGTCTTACGTCTCATACAGGGCCTAGCTCTGATACCATGTTAGAAGTGTGTGGGCTTCCAACTCAAAACCAATTGGCAATGAGTGAAGTGGCTCCACACCTTATATATTAGGATCTAGACTAAGGAGTTAGCTATGTGGGACTATATTTAGTCTCCAACAATGATTAGCATGATCAACTATTACACGGTTACGACTTCCATTTTTCAAACTACAATCAGTGCCAATTAACAGTCTCTCCATTGTAGAATAAATCCCCCTATGTACGTCGGTGTATTAATTAACGCAACAATACAAAATCATAAATCACCATCGAATTTGTTTGCAATATTTGCTCAAGAAAAAAGTTACAAAATCATTTGCAAATGTCAAATGTCGTTTCATTTACTAATATATTTATAACCAGAGAACTTGGCAAGATTTGTGAATTCCTAATCTGTAAATCAATGCTATAAATAGAACTAGCGAGTGCACGTTAAATCTCACAAACTAAACTTTTTGCAATCTTTCATCATTACTAAAACATATACTAAATCTTATTATCATTAAGAAAAAAAAAATCCCACTACAAAGTTATGGCTAAAATTTCGGATCATCTTTATTCTTTTTTCTTTGTTTTGGCGGTTCTATTTTCCATTGTAAGTGAATTTCCTTTGCAGTAGTGATACATCGCGTATAGTTATAACTTTCTAGCATTGTTTTAAAAATATTAAGTTGCATTTATAGCTACTAGTATACTAAATTTATGTCAACACCTGTCTATGTTGTAGCTATTTCCTATACTTGTCGAAACTTGTCTATGTTTTCATTTAATTATCAAAATGTGTGTATGTTTCATTTTATCAAATCGCAATATACATAATTCATCTCGACCAACTAATCGGTTGATCTGTTGCTAATTTACTTGTTATGATATGTGCGTAGAGATGGCAACAACAGAAGCTCAGCTTGTATGTGACGTTGGAAAGCTAGTGATACTAGGTGGTCCTTGCACTACTTGCCCAGCTAGATGTTTGAAGAAGTACCCACTCCCACTCCTTATCGCAAACCTTTGTGTCCGGTGTTGGGAACATCTGTCTCGCGCTTGTTGCGTTGTCGACGGATCGCTTAAAATCAATGCCCGATGTCATGTCTAGTTGGTCACAAATCTTAATTTTCTCGCCAACACAACTTATTTACTACTTTCAATAAGTTTGGCTACTCAGTTTGTTGTAATCTTGTTTGGCCAATGTTGTTTATCAGGTTATGTTTATGAATGGGCTAATAAGACCCATGCTGTAATGTTTTGTGTGCGACGTGTTTTATGAATAATACTAGGTCTCAACCCGTGCCGTAACGGCACGGGCAAGGATATGTGTTTCAAATGTATCAATCGATTCATACATGTCGTAATTGTCTGAGAAGAATCGAACCGATCGATCCAGGTCTAAATGTTTTGAGGAGATGGTTAATAAACATGTCCTTATCCTTGAATCTTTTAATATTGTGTATGTAAGTCATACAACCCTTTGGGACAAACATAGTTAATCGTTAGAGCAAATCCTATGGGAAGTATAACATTACTTCGTGCACTACTTCAGAAAAATATCATCAAAGTTCATTCACCAAACTTGTAACAAAACTAAAAACACCTAAAATTACTTTAAAATCAATTAGATTAATCTTGTTGGCATTAGAATTTAATGTTTCTCTTTGATATAAATTGTTGGGTTCCCAATTTACATAGATTTGTGTTTATTCATTTTCCTAAAATTTATAATAATATTTAATTCTTGATCCATTTCTTTTCTTGTCTCTTTACCTATTATCATGAACTATTTCTCAAGCATGCATAATTACACTAAGTTGGGGAGAAATGGCAAAAACAGAAATCATGACAAAAAAGGGGAATAAAGAGAGATGTGAGAAACTGAATCGATTACAATTAATTCACGCGTAGCCTTGCATTATCCCATAAAGTATGGGAGAAATAATAACAGAAACAGAAACCATGACAAAAAAAGAACACGCAATTGGGGGATATAAAAACTAATTGGGGGATATGAATTACTTCCCCCAACCCATGGTGTGTGCTAAGGGTGACTTTTGGAGGCGAAAATACTAAAATACCCTTCCCTCAAAATAAAAATCAAAAACTTAAAATCAAAAAACAAAATCATATCCCCCATTTCCATCTCCACTTCTTATTAATCACTTTCAGGGTTAGAATTTGAAACCCAAATATTCCCCATTCCCTTTCAAATTCTAAACTCTCCCCACTCTCTTTCAAATTCTCTTCTCCTTCTCTGCCGGCTCCTCACTTTGGAAACAAATTTTTTTTTTTAATTCGTAAGTGATGAAGATCATGCTGCAAGTGATGAAGACCATGCCGGAATTGATGAAGACCATGCCGGAAACTGGTGCCGGCATGGTTGGTAACTAACATTCAATGTCAGAATCGAGCAATTTTATGCTGCTCAATAGAAATTTATCAATGCCGTAGTCAAGTGAAAAAAATTGAAGTTTCCCGGATACTTTTCATCATGTGCCTAAGATAGAAATTTAAGCAACATACTATGCTTTTGAAACCTATGCGGCATGCTCGAGAATTAACTACTTGTGCCTAAGTGGACCGATTAAAACCAAAAAACTCAAAACGGAATATTTTTTTACATCGCCGAAGTGATGAAGACCATGCCGGAATTGGTGAAGAACCACGCCGGAAAATGGTGCCCGGCATGCTCGATAGAAATCTATCAATGCCGGTAGTCAAGTGAAAAAAATTGAAGTTTCTGGATACTTTTCATCATGTTCCGGCATAGAAATTTAAGCAAAAACCATGCCGGAAGTAGTTCCGGCATGCTCAAAATCACATAACTGTGCCGGAAGTAGACTCATTAAAACCAGAAAAAAAAGGTTTTGAAGATCAAAATTCCAACAAATGCCGGCATGGTTTTTTGGTTGAATACCATGCCGGCACCAAGCTTTTTCAGCTGCAACAATGGTGGATTCAAAGAAAAAAATCAAATTTTCAACCTCTTAGCAACAATTCTCTCTTCACAATCATCCTCCACTTCCACCAAAAAAGTTCCCTCTCAAATTTTTTTTTCCATCTTTCTACTCTCATCTCATTCACCCAAATACAAATACACACTAATCATTTAACAAAATCTTAAGATTTTTACTAATTATTATTAATCACTAATCCGGATTAGTGATGGGTATATTAGGATTTTAAAAAATATTTAGATAAGGGGTGACCCAGAATTGATATTTGGACCTTTTTTTTGTCCTTCTCCTATATCCCCCAATTAGTTTTTTTATCCCCCAATTAATCATTCCAAAAAAAGGGGAATAAAGAGAGATGTGAGAAACTGAACCGATTACAATTAATTCGCGTGTAGCATTGTTTTTGGTCAATTTTTTTTATAGGTTTCATTTTTCTTCCAGCCCCCTACCCGGCAAATCTTAAACTCACAACATCTTCGTTTTTGGAAAAATATTGCATTTAAAAATTGTTTTAATTTTAAAAAATAATAAAAAAAGTAATTTGAAAACTAAAATCAAATTAAAACAAAACAAAGAAAAATTAACCAAGGGTGACTAAATAATTTACATATCTTATGACACCTTTTCTCACCCTACTACCACTACTTCTTCCACCGCCACATTATCGTCACCACTCCACTAGTCTCACCAAACCCCACCACCATTATCCCCACTGCCGATCCACCACCACCACCCACCATCAAAACCACCATTAGTGCTTAATTTACCTATCTTACGACCCATTTTCTCACCCTACTACCACTACTTCTTCCACTACCAAATTATCGTCACCACTCCACCAGTATCACCAATACCCACCACCATTATCCCCACCACTTCCCACCATCACAACCACCATTAATGCTTACTGATATGGTAAATATCAAATAAATTTATTATGTATCAACAAAAATATATTCATCATTTGATAAATTAAAGAAACATTTATTAATTATTAAATTTTAATTAAACGCGATCATTTATAGCGGTAGATTTATGTTCTAGAAGTATAAATTTGATCGTTCTTTATCTAGCCTAACTTGTCCAAACTTTGTTTTGTATTCTGGAAATGTAATCAATTTTATTTTAATACTAAAAACCGTGATTTATTCGATCCGATACTATAAATAGCTGGGATCCCATTTGGGTGATCCAGCGGTCATGATCATATTGTCTTATTTGATTTAGTATCCTCCTCAAAATATTTGTGTTTTTTCCTTACCAGTTGTGCTAAAAACAACCAACTACATCTATCACAATAAAATGTTGCCCATTTTGTAAAGACACAAAAATATTATTGTCCACTACTATTCACTAACATCCACCACCGTACGTAAAAACTAGCCACACACACTATTTTTTCCACCACCAGTAATGTTACCACCTCCACCACTCACAAATACCCGCCACTGTTTCCACCAACCACTTCATCTTTCACTACCACCATTAAAATTTATTAATATAATTTTTAACCGGGGTCACTGTAGTACAGTGGTAAAATCATTGGGTGATGATACCATTTACCTGAGTTCGAAACTCACCAGCACCAAATTCTTTACCGATCAATATATATATATATAGTTTTTAATAAACTTATATATTAATAAAAATATGTATTTATTGGATTCATTAAATGAACATTTATCATGAAAAATTAATTAATCATTCATCATGAGCACTTAATAGGACACTAATTAATAAAGTATTTATAATTGTTAGTTGAAAAAACCACAGCCGTAGACTTATCCCTCCTTAACAAATCTCGTCTGCCTTTATCTAGCCTAACTTAGCCAAGCTTTGTTTTGTATTCTAGATATACAACGGAAGTTTGAGAGATATACAATCTTAGCTTTTAATATACGAACAAGAGCACAATATTAAGTTGCAGCACACTGTCCGATCAAGTTCAGCAATGAAACGCAATAAATTTTGTGTTTGTATCACAGAAAATGACATTGCGCAGTACGTAGTAGATGGTTACATGTCCACCATACACAAGCCCTAAATTGACGATTTTTATTAGACTATTGTTATGATTGATTTTCTACTGTTTCTTTTTGGAAATTATGTAATGGTGCTCCTATCCAACTCCCTCAAGTGAGATACTGGGGCTAAAGAGAACCAGGCCGTCCATGGTGCTTCCATGTTCCTGAGAAATCTATGTTTCAATTATTCAAGACTTTGAAGAGACAGAAGAAATCAAGAAATTGAATGAAAGAAGTTTTTATTACATGAAATTATTGTTACGGGTTTTTGTCTCTCTCATACAGGCTTTAATACAACAATCATAAAACACTAAAACCAATATCTCTGACAGTTCTGTGGAACTGACAGTTTACATGACAATAGTCAACTGACTTTGACCAACCTTATTTGACTATACTTATTAGCCCCCTCAAACTGATAGAGGAAACACTAATCAGTTTGAAGTACTTTAACAATCCTGTAACAAACATCAAAGCACTCAACTCTCAAGGAGGAGAAAAACAGAACAAAAACAATCACTAAGAAAGCAAACAAAATGTAAAGCTGTCTAAGTGGGGAACTTAGAAGTGTATGCAAGAGGTGTAATATCAGGCCGCAAATTTTGAGCAGAAGAAGTACTTTCTGTAGAAGTTGATGAAGTAATATCTGAAGTATTTGCTGATGAAGATAAACCCAGTAGCTGATATAGCAAGGAAGCAAAAATAGGTGCACAAAGTCCTTTAGTGAATAAATCTGCTAACTGATTCTCTAAAGCAACATGTTGAACAGTCAAAAATCCTTCTTCAATCAGCTCCCTCACAACATGATAGTGAATTTTTATATGTTTGGCCCTGGAATGAGAGACATGATTTGCGGATAAGTAAATGGCACTTGTATTATCACAATACAGAGTTATTGGCTTCTTAAGTTTAATGTGTAACTCAGAAAATAAAGAGGCAAGCCATTCTAATTCAAAGAAAGAGCAGCGATAAAGCTTTATATTCTACTTCTGTTGTTGATCTTGACATAGTAGGCTGCTTTTTGCTTGACCAAGAAATCAAAGAAGTACCCATAAGAATTGCATATCCACATGTAGACCTAGCTGTCTCAAGACAACTGCCCCAATCTGAGTCAGTGTAAGCAGTTAAGCACTCAATATCTCCTTTTCTTAGTGTTATACCATAACCAATTGTGCCTTTTAAATATCTGAGAATTCTCTTCACTAATAGCAGATGAATGTCACTAGGAGCATGCATATATTGACTAACATAGTTAACTGCAAAACATATGTCTGGTCTAGTTAAGCACAAATACTGTAACATTCCCACTATGGTTCCATACTCTGTTGCATTTGATAGTAAAGTTCCTTCTTTTACTGACACTATGGGTCCTTTTGCAACTGGAGTACTACAAGGATTACACTCCAACATATGAGACTTTGTAAGTAATTCCATTGTGTACTTTTTCTGAGTTAACATTATAGCATCATCAGATCTTACTGCTTTAAGCCTAAAAATAATGCAAATCACCCAACTCCTTCATAGCAAAATTATGACCCAAATATTTAACAAGATCAGTTAGCAAAGCATCTGAATTTCCAGTTAGAATGATGTCATCAACATAAAGTAATAAAACCATCATATTCAAACTAGAAGTAAAGGCAAACATAGAAAAATTAGATACAACTCTCACAAAACCATAAGCAATTAGAGAAGTACTGAACTTTTGAAACCAAGATCTTGGTGCTTGTTTCAAACCATATAAGCTTTTCTTTAGATGACACACTTTGTTTGGAAACTCAGGATCAACAAACCCTGGAGGTTGCTGCATATAGACATCTTCAGTTAAATCTCCATGTAAGAAAGCATTGGATACATCCAATTGCTTTATAGACCAACCTCTAGTGACAGCCAATGTGAGAACTACTCTTACTGTTGTAGATTTGACAACATGACTAAATGTTTCACTATAGTCAATTCCATCTTGTTGGTTGTAACCAAGTGCTACCAATCTTGACTTAAATCTATCAACCTTCCCATCTGATCTGAATTTAATTCTATAAACCCATTTGCAACCTAAAATTTTCATGTGTGGTTCAGGATCAACTAACTCCCATGTGTCATTATTCTTCAAGGTTGCATGTTCTTCTTTCATGGACATTTGCCAGTTAGGAATCTTAATAGCTATTTTGAAACTCTTTGGCTCAGTAGGAGTATCCAATAAAGAAGCAAAAGCAGAATGTACTGGATGTTTAATAGAATAATGCATTACATGATCAGGAAAATATTTAGGTTTTGAAATTCCTTTTTGAGACCTTGTAACAATGGAAGTAGAAGGAGTACATTCGGATGATGGAGGTAAAGGCTCAACAAGAGCGAGAATCGGAATGTAAATCGCGAGAAATAGATGTAGAAAAATAAAACTCGGATTCGAAAACATGACATGTCTAGAAATATAAGTTCTTTTGGTAAGTGGATTATAACATTTATAACCCTTATGCAAAGAACTATAGCCAATAAAAATACATTTTACTGACTTTGGTGATAGTTTATCAATTCTAGAATGTCCTAAAAAAGGATAGCATACACAACCAAATATTCTTAATTGAGAGTAATCTGGAGTTGTATTGTAAAGAACTTCAAAAGGTGATTTGTTATTGAGAATTGGAGTTGGAGTTCTATTGATGAGAAAAGTAGCAGTTAAAAAAGCATCATACCAAAATTCTTTTGGACAAGAAGCATTAAAAAGAAGAGCATTCCCCATTTCAGTAATGTGTCTGTGCTTTTTTCCAGCCAGACCATTTTGCTCTGGGGTTTTAAGACAAGATATCCTTGTTTGAATACCACAAGAATCCAAAAAGACTTTAAAAACACCTTTTACTAACTCACTAGCTCCATCAGTTTGAAAATAAATAATTTTTCTATGGAATAAATTCTCAGTTAAAGTTTTAAAATGTTGAAAACACTGCAAAGCATCTGTTTTGAGTTGCATTGGATAAATCCAATGAAGTCTATTGAAATCATCAACAAACAAAATATAATATCTATGACCTGCTAAGGAAGTAACAGGAGCAGGACCCCACTCATCACAATGAACAAGTTCAAGTGGATAAGAAGCATGTGAAGAAGAAGGTTGAAAAGGTAATCTTTTACTTTTAGCTAACTAACAAGAGTGACACAAAGATTTTGAAATAGAAGAAGACAGGTTAATGTTGTGATGTCTATGAAGTTGCTGTAAAATTCTAGGAGATGGATGACCTAACCTGTCATGCCATATGTTTGGAGAAGCAACAACAGATGAAAAGGCATAATGCAGAATAACAGAGGAAATATGATATAAATTGTTAAACATTTTTCCCTTAGCAAGTAATGCATTAGTTTTCAAACATCTTATCTCAAAACCATATGGATCAAAAGTGATGGAGCAAACATTATCTCTTGTAAATCTAGCAACTGATAACAAATTATTGATAAGATTTTTTTTTTATTGTTGTCGTTGTAAGGATTCGAACTCTAAGACTTGTGAAGATTAAATTTAAAGGTTCAATGAAAATAATAAAAGAGAGAGTTACTGGGACTAGGATTCCACCTCATTCATATAAATAGGTTCAATTATTTATTCTTCAGCAATTATCGCTCAACAAATAAAACAACATGGACTCTTATTTTGCCAAAGTAGATTCTCCAAATATTAGTTATAAATCGTAAGCATGGGACATCAAACATCTAAGCAAGAATGACCCATCTAATAAAATGATAACTAATTTTTTCAAACCATAATTCTATTTTAATTAGTGCAAAAGTCATATAGAAAATAAAATAAATTCACCCATGTATGAAGTTCGGCTTCCTCCGTCGACCCAGTGTAGGGGTCTAGCTTCTCATGATAAAAACACACTCAAAAATATAATTCATAACTCAAATGGTGTTTTTATTAGAGAAAAATAATTATACAACGAGTTTGCAACGCTTCTTTGGGTGTTCTGAGTCCACCGTTACAATAAAATTCAAATGTTGTTCTTTGGCGTTCTTTATTACGAGAAAACTACAAATGAAAACGCCGTTAGAAAAACTGTCGCTAAGATGTGAACATGCTACCGTTCATAAACGACAGACCAGAAGTATTGTCTGTTCTTCTTCTTCTTCTTCTCTGCAGCAGCAGGAAGTTGCTCTGCAACTCTCTATTCTCTCCCTAAAACTCTCGATACTCTTCTATGATGAACCAGAACCCTTTATATAGCCAACAGACCCAAGAAATCTCGCTTAATCACTCCAAATAATCCTCCATTACTCGGCAGTAAAAGAATATATTCTTAAGATATTTTCTTCCCTTGTTCTCTTCGACACGCGCCTGTTTCTTTCAAACCTCTCCTTTTTTATCTCTTGCATGCTCCAAACACGTTTCCAACACAGCAAAGACTGGTCAAAACCCAAACCAACTTCAGTTATACTCGGGATAGCATAGAAAATCCCGTGACTGATCTTACCTTCCCTGTTTTATCCAAACTTGACGTAGCCACCTATTTTCTTGAATCTGGAGTGTTTACCGACCCTGTTTAGTCGAAACAGGGTATATCCAATCTAAAGAACCCATTGAATCCGGCCAAATCTCCAGCAAAATCTTGCCTGAAATACCCGTGAAAAGTTCACACCTCTGTTTCATTCGAACTCGAGTTCTAGCCAAATTCAATCGACAAAATCACTCTTACTATCCCTGTTATGCTCTAACAGATGGTTTCCATCAGTTTCAGCCCTTGAGTCTCCTCGGAAGAGCACCAAAACTCGAACCCTGATTTTGTTCTTGGTTGCAAAATATTCCCGCCAAAATTCCTAAACTGTTTCCTTGATTTCCGATTATCTAGCCAATTTTGATCGAAACGATTACTCATACCCGGACTGTTTAGGTACCGGGAACAAACCCAATTGATTTCGGTAGCTTTAATCTCATTCAAACACCTCCAAATATTCAACCCTAATTACCGCACCCATTTTCCCGCCAAAATTTGAAATTCAAACGAAGAAGATGACTGCCCCTTATCCAATCCGGGAGTGCGAATAGCAATTAGGGTGCCCCTTAGTAATTGGGCACCCCTTATCAAAAACCGAGAGTCCGAATAACATGTGTCCTCCGGGGTACAAAAACCACTTTTCGAGCAACTTTCTCCATAAGAGCTTACTTCACAAAAACACCTACAAACAAGTTTATTAGTGATAAAATGAGTCTCAGGTAATGTATTTATGGGCGAAAATGCGTCGCACTTTCGTGCTCATCAATTATGCTTCATGGCTAGAACATGTAGAACATTATCTAATTTGAAACTTGTAGGTGTATGAATGATAGTATTTCCAGTAAGAGCGATAGATAAAGTCTTACCATTGCCAATTTGAACATTGTCCTTGCCCTTGTATTCGAAGTATTTTGAAGAAGAGTTAAACACGGTCATATGAGTAGAGGCTCCACTATCTGAAATCCAAACTGTACTAGAAGAAGGATCATCATTTGATGTAGCATTGTGAACATTAAAGCTTGCAAAAGCCTGTTGTTGAGTCCCATAAGTATGCATTGCACCAGTAAAATAATTACCTTGATTATCAGAGTTTGCAAAATGAGCTTGAGAAGAAGTATTAGAAGTACCAGTAGGAGGATGATACCTAAAGAAGCATCTGGTAGCCAAATGTCCCTTCTTCTTACATATCTGACAGTACATCTGATTATAATCCAATCTTGTATTACCAGAAGAATTTGACCCATTCTGATATGTAGATGCATTATTTGAACTTGACCCAGCCTGATAAGAACTATTCTTAAAATTCCCTCAATTCTTCTTATGATTTGTATAAGAATTTGATCCATTCTTTGCATAAAAAGCAGTTGCATGTTGATCATCAAATACATTTGTAGTACTTTGTTGTCTATCAGCCAAAAATTGTTCATGAGAAAGCAATTTTGCTTTAATTTCACCAAAAGTATAAGGCTTCTCCCTATTTGGAGATGAGATAACAAAAATGTCATACTCACTGCCTAAACCATTCATATAAACATCATTAGGTCTTCATCACTAACTTTCTCACCAATTGCTGCTAAAGAATCAGATATGTATTTAATTCTTTGAAGATAAGAAACTATGGACTGATTCCCCTTTTTAATCCCATGTAATTGTGTTCTCAACATGTTTTTCCTAGCAAGATATTGTGTCTTAAAGCTAGTTTAAAGATAATCCTATATAGCTTTTGCAGTAGTAAGACCAAGAACATCTCCACTAACAGTAGAAGTAAAAGTGGCTTTAAGACAAGTAGAAACAAACCTATCCAAGCGTCTCCAATTTACCCATTCTGGATTTGTTGATTCTACACCATCTACTGTGACATTTCTTGAAGGTTTAATAATTTCTCCACTCACATAACCATACAAATCGGTAGAAAATAAAACACCTTCAAATTGATCTCGCCAGAGAAGATAATTTGTACCATCAAGTTTCATTGATACAAAATTAGTGATATTCGTAAAAGGTAAGGAAGTACCATTAACAGATGGAAGTCGACATTGCAATGTTAGAGTTAAAGAGAATCTTGAAGATCAGATTGAAAATTGATGTTGTGATTGCTGCTGTTGTTGTTATTGAGATTGTTGTTGTTATGATTCTTATTTGACTTTGTAGCTTGTGTGTTGAATTTATTTCCAGATCTCAAAGTTACCATACAGAAACTCAAGAACCCTAGAAAATATTGGGAGAAACGTTTTTAAGATTTGTTACCCAGATTGTAGATGAAATCTGAAAATTGTTGAGAAAAATTATTGAGCTTTGATGTTTGGATCGGTTCACCAAACTGATACCATGAGAAATCTATGTTTCAATTATTCAAGACTTTGAAGAGACATAAGAAATCAAGAAATTGAATGAAAGAAATTTTTATTACATGAAATTATTGTTACGGTTTTTGTCTCTCTCGTAATGTGCTTTAATACAACAATCATAAAACACTAAAACCAATATGTCTGTCAGTTCTTTGGAACTGACAGTTTACATGACAATAGTCAACTGACTTTGACCAACCTTATTTGACTATACTTATTAGTTCCATGTGCTTAAACAAGTTAATTATTGTTAACAGAATTCAACAATTATTATTTTATCTATCACGTTTAACACCAGACGAAGAACACTCCAAGTGGATACATAAATTATCACAATGGACTACTTTAAAGATGCAGATTTTATCATGATTGTTGAGCTGTATATATATTTATATACTACCACGAGATAAGAATGTCCGAATAAACAAATTTCCTATATATATATATATATATCAATAGTCTTTAATCTTGTTAAGGCCATACAACTGAACCATTTTCTTTGCCATTCCTACGACCAAGTTTCTTCTCAACACCGAGTAACTATGTTTTATAGTTAATTACAACGCTGCAACATCAAGTGGTTTTGACGTATTCAGATGTATGAAAGAACTTCACGGCCCAATTAAGAGATTAGGCAATAACAAATAAAGCGATTTTGATGCTTTCATAGCTTATCTCGTTAATATTTGTATTGGTTCTGGTTCAAAAATATACAGGTTTGTGAATTCTCAAGGTTTGGCCATCAATCAGGAAATTATAGGAGTTGGAGCCATGTATACCTAGTCACGTGAACTACTAAACTCGCCTTTTTATAATCTACCCGGTATTATTTATTGTAGGGGCAAAATATCGCTCGACCAATAGGAACGCGCGACAAGCACTTAGCAACGCGGCAGAATCACAACAAGGGAGAAAGAAGATTTGAGACAAAAGTCTTATAGCTATATAGACTTAAATTATGCACATTTGATATTTCGAGCCGAGTTTAACTCGCTTACATATTTCTCGAAATATGTGTTGGTAAGCTTTCGCTTTAACCAAGTTCATCTTATATTCTTGACGAAAGTCAAAAGATGATCATGTGAAAATCTCCCGGTAACATCTTACATGATTTGTGTGAGACAGTCATTTGATGTAGACTCGGAATGTTTCGTATTGATCATTCGATCACTTGAAAATTGCTTTGAAGCTAATAATTTTTGTGAGACAACTATTCCCGTCTTCCAAGAATATTTCAATGGTTGAAATGAGAGTTTAGAACAATTGGATTTAAGCATAGTGTGCGTACTTGCATATATGTAATCCATGTCCGTGAACCATAGTATGCATACATGTATGCGTACATGTTGGTTTGTGAAAGTCCTGGATCCTAGTACACATACCGGTACGTGTACTGGCGTAAGGTTTAGATCCGGAAATTTCTGCTGAGTTTGGAGGTATGCGTACGCGTTCGCATACTGGCGAACCCAAACTTAGTTCGGCCACTAAGGTATGCGTACATGTTTTGCATACCTGAGTGGATGATGTTCTAAAATCGGTTTGTTCATAAACTAATACATTTATATAATAAGGAATGCAATCTTTTGCAAACTGTGGTTATAATGTTCATGACTTGATTCGAGTGAATCAAAATCGATTTTGTTTCAATTGTGTCTTGTATACTTCTATGAGAATATAAACAATTGAACAACTCTAGAACTAGTTTCATTTGATTCATTTGAACTAGTTATGGTTAAGATGGATAAGGTTGATATGAAAGTGTTCATATGGCTAACTTCGGTTAACTATTGTTGAGCCAACAATGTGTACACGTTTAGGTACGGTTACTCATATCTAAATGAAGGTACATTTCATTTTTGTATAACAAGCTAAGTTCGATCTAACGGTTGAAATATATTATCTTGAGTCTAATAAGGTTTTCATCTAACGGTGAATATTGAATGCTTTGTTACTAAGGTAGCATTGATTGCAAACCCTGATTTGAAGACTATATAAAGGAGAACTCTAGCAACTGGGAAACCTAATCCCCACACCTTCTGTGTGATACTAGTTGCGACTAGAGTCGATTTTTCTTTAACCTTAAGTTTTTCTAAAACCAAGTAGGTTAACGACTTAAAGACTTCATTGGGATTGTGAAGCCAGACCTAACTATTTTCTCTGTAGTTACGTAATCTGATCTTGTTGTTTTCTATCGTGATTGAGTATTATCTTCTCTAAGATTGGCTTGAGATTTAATCTCCGATAGGCAAGATAAAAAGTAGTCACAAACATCTTAGTCTCATCGTTTGTGATTCCAATATATCTTGTTTCGCTACCATACAATTAAGATTATTATGAGGTGATTGATATTTATAGGCTGTTCTTCGGGAATATAAGTCCGGTATATCAATTGGTTCTTGTTCACCTTGATTTATCAAAAGACAGAACCAAACACATAGGTTTATCTGTGGGAGACATATTTATCTATTCAATAGACTTTTCTTTGTGAGAAAGATTTGTTTATCAAGGCTTCGACTTTGGGTCGTAGCAACTCTTAGTTGTGGGTGAGATCAGCTAAGGGAATCAAGTGCGTAGAATCCTGCTGGGGTTCAGAGACGTAAGGAGCGCAACTGTACCTTGATCAGTGTCAGATTGGTTAGGGCTCAATTACATTCCAATCCGAAGTTAACTTGGAGTAGGCTAGTGGCTGTAGCAGCTTAATACAGTGTGGTGTTCAAATCTGGACTAGGTCCCAGGGTTTTTATGCATTTGCGGTTTCCTCGTTAACAAAATTTCTAGTGTCTGTATTATTTCTTTTCCGCATTATATTTTGTTTTTATATAATAGAAATATCACAGGTTGTGCGTAGTTCAATCAATTAGAAAATCCAACCTTTGGTTGTTGATATAAATTGATTTACACTTGAACATTGGTCTTTGGTACCGTTCAAGTTGTTTCACATAATAATCAGGCTCACGAATATCTATTTGTTTGATTTGATGATTACATTGTGAAATAGAGATACAACTCTTGGATATATTTCCATTGATTGAGTCTGACTATCTAGTTGATTCACTTAGAATTATATTGGAGTTTTCCATACATATTGTTAAGAGAAATATTGGTGTGGTTGTTAGACCCCCGCTTTTTCACCTGGTATCAGAGCAGGCAAACATTATAAACCTAATAATTTTGTGTTTGACTGATCCCTAAAGACTGTCCCTATGGGAAATTTCTTTGGGAAACTTGCTCTTGGCATCTGTAACGCACTCCAGAATGCCTTAAAGACTGTTCAGAGCCTTTTATCCATTAGACCTCTTGTTTCTAATGATAATCGCTTTCCATCTAAGTCCTTGGAAAACTTAGATGAAGAGAAACAATCTAAAGGAAAAATTAAAAGTTCTTCTAAGAAGAGACGTTGGAAAAAACAGGTTCAACGCTCAAAGATATGGAATCTCACTAGATTAACTCTTAATCTTTTTGAGAAATACTATCGGGATGGATCAATTGACAAGGATCTATTTAGAGCTTTTGAGAGCGTTCTTAAATTCTTAGAAAAGCTTAAGTTGATTGAGGAAAAGTATCTTTCTGATAAAAGTTTTATACCTGTTAAATCATGTACTCATGATGTACGAACAATGCTTACTGCCAACTCTTGTGAAATTGATAAAAAAGATTTCTGGAAAGTTCAGTATAGGCTCTAATCGTCAGAAAACGTATTTCCTTGTTCATAAGAAAAAGGATTTAAAAAATTCTATTAACGCTGAGTATCATCATTACTATGATTATGCTTCTAGTACACTTCACAAATATCAACCGGAAAAGTTGCATGAGAATCTCTTTGCATATTTTTCCTCTTGGTAACAAGCTTGGCTCTACCCCATTTGTATATAGCTTGAGATGGGGCAAGTAACAGTTTGATTTTTATTGTGCTTGGGTTAATTTATTTTTAATCTTTTCCACTGAGAGAAATTCCTTGACAAGTTTTTTCTCTTCCCAAGGTTGATTAAAGTGATGTACTTTTTCTCTATCCTTTTAGTGCACTGTACGGATCCTGTTAGTGTGTGAACCTTGGATGCTAATCGCCTTAAGAAATCCCACTTGCCTTTTGTGGGTCGCGGTTCTTGAACGGGTCCAAGCCCATGCTTGGGTATATAAGAAGTATGGTACGCGTACTCTTCTTCTTCCCTTTTTAGTACGCGTACGTGAACTATTCTAGGGTTCATGTATTATCTCCATTAAAATTCTTCTTTGGAGATTCAAAAGAAGCTAAGAATTTTCCTCATCTTCAAGGAGCATATCAAGTAAGTTTTTCCTTCTCCTTTTACTCTAAATTTCTAAGTCTCATGGGAAATTTTAAGGTTTCAAAAAACTTGGATCCATGATCTTCTAGCTTGACCTTACCTCAAAATCAAGATTCTATTAGAATTAGATTTGTCGATGATTCTAGTAGTAAGATCTTTGAAAGGATTTCTTCTAGTGGCTTTATTCTAGAAAAGAAATTGGATTTGGTTAGTGGTCATAAAGAAGATTTGGTTTGTTTTGAAAAGTTTAATCTTGGAAACATCTTTAATGGTCTTGGTGAAGGTTTTGATACTCTTACAAGAATCTTCTATGATAATATCCATAAGGTTAATCCTGAGGACATGGAATTCAAGACCATGATAAATAGAGAAAGGATTCTTGTTAATAGAGAATTGATTTCAAAGATTACTAAAATCCCCTTGGGCAATTTTTCGCCTTCCAAGACCAAGTGGAGAAAGACTATCCTATGAAACCATTTCTAATGGTCTTTGTGGTAAGAGTGTTGATTGGATTGAAGGAAAATTTCCTACTAATTATCTTAGCTTCGCCTTGATGTCGTTTGGAAAACTTGGTATATCTAATCTTTGTCCCTCCACAATTGAGAATTCTCGGTGGAGTCGTGAGTTTGCGGAGTTGGTCTATTTCCTTGAATTGGGTACTCCAAGTCTCGACATTTGTGGATTTATTATTCATCAAATGCTTTCGATGACGACTTCCAACAAGAATTTAGGCTATCTTGTTTGATTGAGCAAATTTGTCATACTTATTCCATTGCTCCTATTGGCAACTCAATTGGAACTCCCAAGCTTGTTCGTCCTTGTACCTTCAAACATATGAAAGAGAATGCTTGCAAGAGACAAAGATGTGCTACCCTTGATGGTTCTAGTGATCCTACCACCTTGAGTCTTCTTCATAAAATTCACAAGGGAGTGTGTAAGATTAATTCTAAGGTGAAATGTGTGCAAGAAAAACTTTGTGTGATTGCTACCAAGTTTCCCGAAATCAAGGAAGATATGGATAAGATTCAAGCCACTTTGATGATCTCCGATGATGAAGATGATGAGTAATTCCTCTTGTTTTTCTTATATTGTCTAGGAAACTTCTTATGATAATTTATTCTTATGTTTTAAGAAGGATAACTCGGGTTTGGAATAGCCATTATTATGAGTACACATAGCTATGTCCAACGATTTTCATCTTGCAATGTTTTTAGATTTATTTATTAAAATTCTAAAATTGATTTGGAAGATGATTTTGCAGTATTAATCTTTATGGTTTCATATATTGCAACTTGTTATGGGATATGTGTGTTTGCGTCGTGAACTATGATTGTCCCATACATGTCAAAAGTTAAGTCTTTCACATGTCATTATGCAAATATTGATAAAAGAATGAATGAACTTTTGAAAACAAAAGTTAAGCATATTATGTCGTTATGCAAATATTGATGAAAGATAGGATGAACTTTTTTTTACAAAGATTAAGTCTATTATATGTCTCTATGCAAATAGTGATGAAAGATAGAATAAATCTTTGAATATTCGGCAGTATTGGTTTTTCCCTGATCCACATCGTTGTGTAAATATTGTGCAGCTCCGTAAGTTCTCTTGTGTGAGCATTTCCGATTAAATTAATCATGGGTTCTCTTGTGGTTAATTTAATTGAGTATTTTGGATACAAATTTATGTTTCATGTGATTTGTTAATGTCCAAAGAAATCCTTCTTTTCTTGTGAAAGTAAGGTCGCTCTTGTTGTTCTTTTGGGAATGACATTTTATGGGGGAGAGTTCTTAATTGAACTTGTGCTTAATTGCCAAATCTTTGTGGGGAGTGTGGCTGTGGAATATTATAGGGGTCTTGTATTTTTATAAACTCCTTGATGAATGCATTTAGTTTCGGCTATATGATTGCATCTAAACAAGTTGATATGTTGTTCTCTTTTGGTCATGAAGTATCTCTATGGAAATTTCATTAGGATCCCACTAGTTTTCGTACCTTTGCCAATTTTTATTGACAAAAGGGGGGAGAATTAATGTGTAGTTCACACTACAAATACATATGGTTTACGGATCATTATGTAATGGGGGTGGTTTTCATGTGAGATGAAGTATTGACTAAGGGGGAGTGATACATATCACCATAGTATTGTTGTCAAAGTTGTGATACAATTGAACTTTGATGTTGTATAATAATACTATGACACTGTATAACAATGATTGAGGGCAACTGTTTTCTCATTGTTATAGATACGGATCTTCAACAACATTTATGCTGAACACGTTCAGAATCACTGCAGTACTTGGAAGTGACGAAGTTTTCTAGTAATGTTGAAGAACCAAGGAGATCAAGCATTTGGATGAGAAGCTACAAAGTTTATTTATTTTGTAATCCATATGTATTGATAGTTTTGTCACTAAAATTGACAAAGGGGGAGATTGTTAGAGCACTGCTCGGTCGAACTCGCAAGCGTTGCTATCTCAAGCTTGTTTGTCAAGTTTAGTTGCCAAAACTATAAGTTGTCCTGATCTAAGATCAAAAGATAAGGAGAAATTGATAAACAAATTTCAGTTCCTACTTTCTTACAAGAAGAAGAGCCTATGAATTTTCATTCATTAACAAAACTGTTCTATGCCTTATAAAAACAAGAAGGAAGACTAAAATAGTTCTGCAACTCTAAAAACAATCAACGGCTACAATTGATCTAGTCTAAACACTAGACCTAGAGAAAGAAAGCCCCAAAGTATAAGGGTTACATTGAATGACCAATTTTACCCTTTACAAATTCAGATAGGACCTACAGATGGGTAAGTGGTATCCTGACTCAGTTGTAGCTCAATAAGTCATGGCAGGTTCATGACAATACTCCTCCCTTTGAAAGATCCTTTCCCTCAAGGATAAAATTCGGAAACTGAGAGCATATGTGACTGCAGTCTTCCCAAGTAGTATCCTCCGGTGACAATCCAGACCATTGAATGAGGGCCTGGGAAACAGGTTGATCATCTCGCAAGGTGACTTTAGTCCCCAACACAGCAATAGGTGTAACAATGAATAAGCCAGTTGTATCTACTAGTGGGAGGGAATCAGATGTCAACTCTTTTGAACCAATCTTGTACTTAAGTTGTGATACATGGAAGACAGGGTGTATACGAGAACCAAGAGGTAATTTCAACCTGTAAGATACAACTCCAACTTTCTACAAGATTTCGAAAGGGCCGAAGTACCTGGATGAGAGCTTGAGGTTTTTACGCAATGTAACTGAGGACTTGCGATAGGGCTGTAGCTTCAAAAACACTAAATCACCTACTTGAAATGTTCTGTCAGTTCTTTTTTTATCAACGAACAGTTTCATTATGTCTTGAGCTCTAGATAGGTCCTCCTTAAGTAGCTATAACATATGGTCCCTGTCCTTTAAATAATCTTCTACCGACTTAATAGAAGTAGTTACCTGCAATAGAAAGGCCAGGTGGGGTGGTGGGTAGCCGTACATTGCTTAAAAAGGTGATATCTTTAGGCTTGAGTGATAATTAGAATTAAACCACCATTCGGCAAGGGATATCCAGTTGGTCAATTGCGTAGGATGGTTGCTTGTCATGCAACGCAAATATTGTTCCAAGCAGGCATTGGTTCTCTCGGTCTGACCATCCGTTTGTGGGTGGTATGAGGTACTGAGATGTAGTTGAGTACCTAACGCCTTGAATAACTCCTGCCAAAACATACTCACAAAATTTTTATCCCTGTCAGATACGATAGAGGTGGGCAGACCGTGTAGCTTGAAAACGTGATGCAGAAATTCCTTGGCAACAGTTAGCGCCGTAAAGGGATGTCCTAATGGAATAAAGTGGTTGTACTTCGTTAGGCAATCCACTACCACCATGATAACACTTTTCTTGTTGGAGAGGGGGAGGCCTTCGATGAAATCCATACAAACATGTTGCCAAGCAGCTTCAGGAATTGAGAGAGGTTGAAGTAAGCCCGCTGGATGCACATGTTCTCCCTTATTGCGCTGACAGGTATCGCATGATGCGACAAACTAAATTAAGTCACTCTTTATTTTCGGCCAAAAAAAAGTGGGTTTTAGCCCTGTTGTAGGTACCAGAGATACCTGAATGTCCTCCAACAACTGAGGAGGGAACATAATGCATAATAGAGTCTCGTACGCCATTGCTAGAACCAATGTAGAGTCTAGATTTATACCTAAGAATCCCATGCAACAAGGAGTAATGTGGGTGGTCCGGGTGAATGAGCAGTTCGGAGATAAGTTGTTGCACCACCACATCATCCTTGTAACTGTCCAGAATGTCTTGAGCCCACTGAGGTTGTGTTAGGGACATGGCCTGCAACTCTGAAGTAGTACGTGGTATCCTTGACAGGGCATCGACGGCCTTGTTATCCAATCCTTTTTTTGTACCGAATGACATAGTCCATGCCCAATAACTTCATTAACCACTTTTGCTGCATAACTGTGGTGATACGTTGCTCCATGAAATATTTTAGGCTTTGGTGGTCGGTGTTGATAATGAAGGAGTGGTCGGTGAGATATTGCTTCCATTTCTGAACAACAATTATAATAGCTAAAAGCTCCTTCTCGTATGTAGACAAAGCCAAAGCTTTTGGGCCCAAGGCCTTGCTATAGAATGTTATTGGCTTGCCATCCTGCATAAGAACAACACCTACGCCACTAGAACACGTATCATTTTGTAAGATAAAAGGCTTTGTAAAGTCAGGTAGGGCCAAAACTAGTGCTGTAATCATGGCATTTTTGATCTGAGCAAAAGCTTGAATAGCATCTGTAGACCATACAAATGAATCTTTGCGCAACATATCAGTGATGGGCTTACTAATTGTGCCGTACCCCTTGAAAAATCGTTTATAGTAGCCGGTGAGGCCGAGAAAACCTCGTAACTGCCTAAAATTGGTGGGTTGTGGCCAGGTTTGTATGGCTGCAATTTTGTCAGGGTCAGCTGCAACACCCTCTGAAGTGATCAAATGGCCCAAGTAATCAAGTTGAGTTTGAGCAAAACAGCATTTCGACATTTTGGCATAGAGAGAAGTTGTCGAAGTAGAGACAATGTCACAGATAAGTGTAATAGGTGCTCCTCAAGTGTCTTACTATATATGAGTATGTCGTCAAAAAAAACTAAAATGAATTTTCGTAAGTAAGGCCGAAAAATCTCATTCATAAGGGCCTGGAACGTAGTCGGGGCATTAGTAAGCCCAAAAGGCATAACCCTAAATTCGTAATGCCCCTGATGTGTCCTAAAGGCAGTCTTAGGTATGTCAGGGCCATATACCTTGATTTGAAAATAGCCCGAGCGCAAGTCAATCTTAGAAAAAAAATATAGAACCATGTAGCTCGTCAAGTAACTCGTCAATTACAGGGATAAGAAACTTATCTTTGATTGTAATATCATTGAGCTTGCGATAGTCAACATAGAAACGCCATGAGCCATCTTTCTTCTTCACCAGTAATATCGGAGCTGCAAATGGGTTGTGGCTATCTTGGATCAGGCCAGCAGAAAGCATTTCCTGTACAAGGTTCTCGACAACAGCTTTTTGTACGTATGGACAACGATAAGGTCTTTGAGAAGTGGGCTCATAATGTGGTTTCAAGGGTATTTTATGGTCAAAAGCTCTGGGTGGGGGTAATGATGTGGGCTCAGCAAATACATCAGCATAGTCATCTAATAAAGGAGTAACGCAAGAGGGAATGAGAGTGGTGGGTGTAGCGGATATGGAAAAGAATTGGCCAATGAGGGCTGGAGTGTGCTGTTTAATGAAGTTTCTGAAAGTGTTACCATTAATCATACTAATGGAGGAATTAGAAGAGGAATTACCTTGGAGGGTAATCTGTGTGCCATGATGCATGAAGGATAATTTCCGTTGAGCTGGGTTGAACACTACATCTCCCAGTTATTTCAGCCAGTCGACCCCCAAGACCATGTCGCATCCACCAAGAGGTAAAACTCGTAAGTCCCCACAAAACTGGTGACCATGCATAGACCGCTGAAGTTGAGAGCACAAACCCTTCCTGATTGTTGTGTCTCCATTGGCTACAGTGACCAACATTTGTCCAATAGGTTCAATATGCAGATTCAATTGCTCAGCTACCCTTGCATCCACGAAACTATGTGTACTCCCTGTATCCACTAATACCAAGATGTTGTCGTTGTTGATAGAACCTGGAAAACGTATAGTATCCTGCATAACATAGCCTGTCAAAGCATGAAGAGATATTTCCATATTTGGTGCACAATCCTATACCTCCTCTGGTTGATTCTCCTCCACAGAGATGGTATTTGCATCCTCATCTGTATCGACTAACATAAACAATGTTTGCGTCTTACAAATGTGGCATGGCTTGTAGTATTCGTCACAATTGTAACACAATCCTCTATCTCGTCTATCCTTCATTTGAATAGGGCTAAGTTTCCGGATAGGAGGGATTGGAGGTGATGTTTTAGTAGGGGTTGGAGGATGGGTAACAAATGGTTTGGTGTTAGAAAAAGATGGCTTGGGAATGGAGGTGAGAGCAGGTATGGATGGTTTTAAAATAGAAGTAGAAGGTGAAAACTGAGATGTAGTAGGGAGGAAGGGCCTTGGATATGGTTTAGGATGTTTAGTATGAACATTAACTGTGGCTTGTTGCATCCTAGCAAGGAACAAAGCTTCAGTATCTGAAGTTGGTTTGAACATATCTGCACAGAGGTTCTAATTTCATCCTTCGGGCCACTAATAAAGCTCAAAGTAAAGTACTCTTATGTAAGAGTTTTGTTCCTAGCCTTTATAAATGCCTTCAAGTGTTAAAACTGTTCATAATACTCCTCTACTGTATTAGTTTATGACAATTTATTGAAGCTACCAACATAGTTATCAAGGGCTATATCTTCAAATCTACAACATACATCAGTATCAAATATATCCCATTCAATGAAAGTTTTTCCCTCTTGATAGTCAAGACACCAATCATCAGCCTTACCATCAAAGTGAATTGAAGCAATATCTACGCACTTAACATCATCTATATTCTTCAAATGAAAATAACGCTCACACTTGCGAACCCAAGCACGAGGATTAGTACCATCAAACCTAGGAAATTCTATTTTGGGCGAATGAAAAAATTCACCTGAATTCCTGCCAGCAAAGTGTTGAAGAAGAGCGCCAAATTGATTTGAGTTTGATGGGGGTGTTGAACTATTCGGATCGGGTGGTGGTGCTGTGAAAGGAGTAGCTGATTCAGCCCCTGAATCCATACCCATGAACTTACGCATACCAGCTAATGTTTCTGCAACTGCTGCAAATTGGTTAGCAATGAATAAATCTGAAGCAGTTTTTGATGAGGCTGCATCAGCCATCTGAATTCGAAGAGTATCTAACTCAGAAGAAAATTTGTCGTAGTGACTTTGCTGCAAAGCAGCAACCTGTTTTACTGTAATAGGGTTATCACCTCCTCCCGGCATCATTCAGGTACCCAGGAAAAGGAATCTGATACCAAATGCCCTGGTCTAAGAACAAAAGACAAGGAGAAATTGATAAAAAAAATTCAGTAACCTACTCTCTTACAAGAAGAAGAGCCTATGAATTTTCATTCATTAACAAAACTGTTCTTTGCCTTACAAAAACAAGAAGGAAGACTAAAATAGTTCTGCAACTCTAAAAACAATCAACGACTACGAATTGATCTAGTCTAAACACTAGACCTAGAGAAAGAAATCCCCAAAGTATAAGTGTTACATTGAATGACCAATTTTACCCTTTACAAATTCAGATAGGACCTACATATGGGTAAGTAGTATCCTGACTCAGTTGTAGCTCAATAAGTCATGGCAGGTTCATGACATAAGTCTTGATTTCTAGTCTACTTATAGCTAAGTCAGGGATTAGGATAAAAAATGTAGTTAAGCTTAGACTTCACGACATTTATCTATTGAAGACGAAGAACTACTAAGGGGAGCTTGTGGAACTTCATCGACAAAAGGTATGTGGAGACTTGAACTCATCTATCACTCAAAAGTCTATCTACTCTATCTCCTATTTGAGACAAAAGTCGTATAGCTATATAAACTTCAATTATGCACATTTGATATTTCGAGCTGAGTTTAACTCGCATACATATTTCTCGAAATATATGTTGGTAAGCTTTCGTTTTAACCAAGTTCATCTTATATTCTTGACGAAAGTCAAAAGATGATTATGTGAAAATTGCCTGGTAACATCTTACATGATTTGTGTGAGATATTAATTTGATGTAGACTCGGAATGTTTCGTATTGATCATTCAATCACTTCAAAATTGCTTTGAAACTAAAAGTTTGTGTGAGACAGCTATTCCCGTCTTCCAAGAATGTTTCAATGGTTGAAATGAGAGTGTAAAACAATTGGATTTAAGCATAGTGTGCGTACTTGCATATACGTAATCCATATCCGGGAACCATAGTATGCATACCCTTATGCGTACATCGTTGGTTTGTGAAAGTCCGGGATCCTAGTACACATACCGGGACGCGTACATGCGTAAGGTTTAGGTCCGGGAATTTTTGCTGAGTTTGGAGGTATGCGTACATGTTCGCATACTGGCGAAACCAAACTTAGTCCCAAGACTAAGGTATGCGTATCCGTTTGCATACCCGAGTGGGTATGTTTTAAAATCGGTTTGTTCATGAACTAATACATTTATATAATAAGGAATCCAATTTTTTGCAAACCGTGGCAATAATGTTCATGACTTGATTTGAGTGAACCAAAATTGATTTTGCTTCAATTGTGTCTTGTATACTTCTATGAGAATATAAACAATTGAACAACTCTAGAAACTAGTTTCATTTGAGTCATTTGAACTAATTATGGTTAAGATGAATAAGGTTGATATGAAAGTGTTCATATGGCTAACTTCGGTTAACTATTGTTGAGCCAACAAGGTGTACACGTTTAGGTACGGTTACTAATATCTAAATGAAGGTACATTTCATTTTTGTATAACAAGCTAAGTTCGATCTAACGGTTAAAAGATATTAGCTTGAGTCTAATCAGGTTTTCATCTAACGGTGAATATTAAAGACTATATAAAGGAGAACTCTAGCAACTGGGAAACCTAATCCCCACACCTTCTGTGTGATACTAGTAGCGACTAGAGTTCATTCCCATTTAACCTTAGGTTTTTCTAATACCAAGTAGGTTAACGACTGTTAGAGCATAGCTCGGTTGAACCCACCAAGCGTTGGTATGTCAAGTATGGTTGTCATATTTTAGTGAATCAAAACTCATTTTAAGAGTCGCTTGATTATGTACTAGAGTCAACTTCGTATAGGTTAGCTTGAAAGTATTAGGATATGAGACATTACAAGTATTGCGAAGACTTGAAGAAGTGAAGAAGTAAGAAGCTACAGCGACAACATCATCCTTTCACTTGAGGTTAGTGATATTTGAATTTAACTGTTTCATTCCCTAACATATCTTTCAAGTCGTGCATATTAAAAACAAAACTGCGAAGCATGAACACTCTAGATAGACATAGTATTAAGGAATACAATACGAGGTTTATTGCTTAACCATTAAAATTTGTAGATAAAGACATCGACATAATCGTTTGAATGCTATTGTGATTATGTATGGGTATGAGGTGAGGATTTCATCCTAGGAAACAATGTTTATACATGTGCTTTAAGGAAGTAAGTTCATAAAATTGTTTATGAATCGAAAAGGAAATCGTCAGGCGTTATTGGTATTGTTATTCATTGCATATCTTGTGAACAACCAATATGTGTGATTTAGTATAACCGCTCATGACTTGTTTGTGTTCTTGGTAAAACTATTCACAAAGGCCTGACTTATGTATTGGTATGACTTTTATTAGTGAAACCGATCTTAAGTAATCACCTGAGATGGTATGATCGAGTTTGTGATTTGTGTATGACCAACTCTGGGTAAAGGGGAACCGATCCTATGAAGAGGTGCAACACATCACAAAGGGGAATCGATCCTTGTATGAGGTGCAACAAGTTTTTAGCAAAAAGGGGAACCGATCCTATGGACATGTGCAACACGTTTTTAGGCAAAGGGGAACCGATCCTATGGACATGTGCAACACATATAAGTTAGAAACCATATATATGTGGGGAATCGATCCTAGTACCTAGTCAACCAAATTTTGGGAAGCTAGTGTGACTATGCACAGTACTCACATGGAGGTAGAACGAAACTTGTTTTGGTAGAACCATTAAACCCATGATTTGTGATTGATTGTTTCTTGATCAATCGCGATGAACCAATTCTAAACTTGTTTGAAAGTGTGGCAAATCGGTTTCAAGGTTGTAAGTATGAAAGAGGACTTACAAAGTAAGGATGTCGGCATACTTTGAACACGTGCAGTAATGTTTATCTTTTATTGTTAAAAGTTATTCCTTAATAGCTACAGGAAGGAAATCCCAGGATCGAAACATAAATAAGTTAAGAATCTTTTATTTAAGGTTTTTAATTTTATTTTACGAAAACGAGAATTAGTAATGTGCATTTACTAGTTGAGATTTTCCAAAGAGATTTTCGGTCAATATTTTGGACAGAGCATGTCGACGTTGCTTATATAAAAAAATGGACAATTTACCACGTTTATTTTCGTTGCTATGAATTTAAGCAACGCTTATGTATGTTGCTTATACGGCGTGACAAATTATACGCAACGTCTACAAACGTTGCTTAAATAAAAAAAATACGTTGCTCTTAATAATTAAAGCAACGTATGTAGACGTTGCTTTAATTAATTTAAGCAACGTTTTCCCATTTTAAGCAACGTAATATCAATCGTTGCCCAAGTTCTTTGCCACGTGTCAGTAGGTCCCACCGCAAATGGTGACACCTGGTCAGCATTGTGCAACATTTATATACGTTGCTTATCACTCGACTGTCAGCAACGCTTTAATTACCAACATTTATATACGTTGCAAACCTTTAATCAGGTTTAATAAAAAACTGGATTTATGCTGATCCGGTTTTCCAGATTTCTACACCTACATAATTAGCAGACCCAGATACACATAACAAGGATTGATTTGTCATCACCACCCATAACACTGGTTTTATGCAAATCGTAAGAGAGACGCCTAAATTTTAGTTACACAAATTCTTGTCAAGAACCCTAGTTTCTAACCAACTACTTATGCAAATCGTAAGAGAGACCCCTAAATTTCAGTTACACAAATTCTTGTCAAGAACCCTAGTTTATAAATTTGAGAAGGATCAAACATCAATACATATTAAAACTAACCTTCATCAAGAATAAGCTCTATAATGACCAAATCCTTCCAACTCCAAAGACTACCAACGGTACTTGATCCACTACAAAAATCAACAAACACAAAATGTAAGCATTAAATCGAATATACAGATACCACATACGATAGCCGTAGATAGAAGTAAAATTGCAAATGTTACCAAGAATGTCTCCATATTCTACCTTCCAAAGTGGTCAAGGCTAAATGTATTTTACCTTACAAGCAAATTTAAGAATAAAAGCAAAGCCTCAGTGTGTTTTAACTTGGAAATGGTTTGTGACATAGAATTGATGATCGATCAAATTAAGGTCGAAGCAAATTGCGACATATATATGACTTACCCAAGTCACCAAATAGACATCTACAAGATCTTCCCATTTGATCTTTATCTTGATTGAAAAAGAGGACTCGTCCAAGTACTTAACCTAAAAAGTAACACAACCAAGACAATGATCAAACCATGCAACAAGATGGCAAACAATCAATAAACAAAACACCTAACATTAATCTTAACCAAACAAACCAATTCTTAGTTGTTTCCATTTGAACAAATAAATTACCAGTGACGAGAATATATTTCGGACCTCAAAGCATCTTCGCAAATCGATCCAACTTTCCCACACACTATTGCCTACAAGAAGACAAAGGTAAGAGTTTGATTACTTAAAACGATTTTTTAAAAGAATGTTGCCTCTATTAGTGACAATGGTAGTGGTTCGGTTATGTTGGTGGAGTTGAAGTTCGTGATCTTTGCGGTGAGTCGGTGGTGGTAGTAACGGAGATGGGTATGGTAACGGTTCGAGTTTGATCTAAATCTATTAACTATTCCTGACAAATGACAAGCACCAACAGTTTTTCCAAATAACAAATAGTAGATATTGCAGGAGATGGATGTTATTTACCTGAACGAAAGGATGGTCCTAAGAGCAAGATGGAATGTGTTACAAAGGGGAGACACGGAAATTTACTTCCTGCAAGAAGAGATTCAGAACATAAGAAAGAGATCTTCAGCAGTGACTTCGTAATAACGTTGATCAACAACAGTAGAGGAGCAAATAGGACCTGTAATCATCCTACATAGAAATGTTGTGCATCATCCAACATCTGTCAGACGCCTTGTGAAAAGAACAAATGAGCCTTGTATGTTAATGTATTCAATTAAAGCTAGAAAGAAATACATGGTACCGCACCTTCCCCCTCCTCCTTTACCCGGGCTTGGGACCGGCAATGCATTTGCATTGGCGGAGTTAAGAAGGGGTTGACTATTGAAGTCAGGAAATAAATAAATAAATATATATATATATATATATATATATATATATATATCATTAAGATAGTTACAAAATCTATTACAGACAGATTAGACAGATGCATAGTCTGTCTAATCATCCTACAAAGAACAAAAATATCAAAACGTAGTCCTGTAGGATTCACCAAGTGTTTATAATACCTAAAAAAAGAAGTCAGCTTTGATCTAATCGCCGTGTTTAGTTACCAAAAAAGCGATCCAGAGGATTTGCTATGTCTTTGAACATCCGATAATCAAAAAACAAATTAGTTCATCACCCGATATTAAACATGTCTACGCACAAAAGTGCACCTATCTCGGCCCATCTCACCCAATTAGGCAAAGATATCGACTCAACGTACACCAACCATCTCCTTGAGGGGCATCCCCAGATAATAGCAGGTTTGCTCATACACTTGCTCGATGTAGACCTTCCTATCATTCGGCTTGACTTTTTATGATGAACGATATCACCACCGACTACGTAACCCAATGCAACAACCCTACCTCCATTGTCTAGTAGCTCAACTAGCCCAATAGCGTGCCCATTACTTGCACTGACCTCATTCTCCGAAACACGACCATTTTCACCACTAGGATAACAAGTGGACCCTTTCTCTGGGCTAGGAGTGCCTACTCTAGCTGTTGTAGATCCATTAACCTTCAACATCTGTAGTATCGCCTATGAAAAGAACAAATGAGCATTATATATCAATGTATTTGATTAAAGTGAATTCAGTTTTTCCACTGATGCTGAACAAGTCAGAATTGAACACTTACATCGAATTTAATACCCACGTCACCATGAAGTGCCTCCACCTTACTAGCCAAAACACCCACTTCACTTTGAATTGTGTCCAATCTTGCCTCATTTTGGGTGTCTCTTTTTTTTTAAGAGCGAGAATATGCTATCGCGCCATCTCAAAGATGCTTCTTCGATACATTGGATGAGTATCCACGAACCCCATCTTTTCTAAGTTAGGTCCAAACACCTCTACTAGTTCCCGTGAAACCATATGATCGTTGCTACTACGGCTCGTTTTGTTCCTCTCTTTAGCATCTTTAACTTTCTTTCCGCATTTTCGTATTTAAAAGTTGGTGGTTAGCATCAATCACAAATACTACAACAACCAAGTAGGTGAGGTGTTATGCAAGTTACTCAGAGTAAGAAACAGATTGAGCTTACATGTGTCTCAACCGCACTGGGATGCACAGACCCATATGCTCGTTGGTGTCCCCACAACCACTTGTCTGTAGTGTTTTCGGGTATAGCTTTGACATTCGAATCATTGTCCTACGCATTCACCACATTATATTAAAAACAGAGCATACTAACCATTAAAACAGAGCATAATAACCATTAACAGAGATGCTTACTAGTGTATGATGGATCTTTTGCTTTTTTCGAATTCTGCATTCTTAGCATTCCTTGCAATCTTTTCAACCTTCCTCTCATTCTCAACAAATTCTTCCCGGATATACCATCCATCCCAAATGGAACTTTCTTTTTTTGCAGCTTCCCATTGTTCCGGAGTCACTCAACTGCACAGCCCTTCCTCCTCCTCATCCTCCTCCTCCTCCTCCTCCACAGTCATCGCGGGTCTCTTTTGGCTTTTTTTCCAAGCGTGGTCCAAAGATGATGGCCCTTAAGTCATACTTATATCTCCTCCACAAACCTGGAAATCCTGTTTCTATAACTGAACGGACATGGTCCACATCAAATTCAAATTCCCCCCTATGCAAGATATAGATTTAGGTCAATAAACATAAGTACGATCTCCTTAATGGTAGTCAAATCACATAAATGCAAAAATTAGTAACAATACCATCAAATAATTCCAAACATCATCTTTAAAGTTATCGGGCACGATCCTCCAAACGTAGTTTATTGGAATATGTCGGCATATGATTTCTCCCCGCTCTAGTAGCAAATGGGCAAAGATTAGGTTTTAGGGCCTGCACAAAGGTCCAAAGTTGACTATCATCTTTGGCTTCACCGCAGAAGAGCTAGATCCATTTTGTCATGAAGTCGTACCTAGAGAATATGAGCTTTGTCACTGTTCCATTATACCTTGTAAAAAAAGGAGAAGTATTAGTACAATAATACAACCGGTCAATACATAATAACACTAGGCAATCAAACATCAAATTATCGACATTAGGCAAAATCAAAGAACATTAAGAACACTTCATTACACCAACACATTATCAAAAATAACAAAAACAGATCCAGTTACAAGCACAAGTACAAACAGATTAAACTCCCAATAAAGACTAATCTGATAACCAAATACAAATTTACAACATAATAGTCGTTAATCATGGCGTAGTCTTAGCAAATCTCTCAAATGGGGCTCATCAAAAAAATCGACTGGAATTCTTCGAACTGCGGTTTTATCGAGTCATCTGCTTGTACAGTGAGAAGCTTCTTTGAGTGCATTACAACAGACCAATCAGGGTCCATCAAATCTGTGGAATAGAACACTTGAGAAGCCTCAAAGTCAAGTATCGCAGGTTCATCAAAGTAACTCTGTGAACTCCTGAAATTTTTCAAGTTAACCAATACAAGGTTGCCATCAACACTTAGTTTACACCCACGACTTTTACTCTCCACCTTCACCCAGTCACAATAAAACACCACCTCCGTAAAGTCTGTGTAGTCAAGCTCCAATATTTGATTCACCACACCATACCATTTGGTCACATCATCGATGGGGTTTTTATCTTTACGACTTGCTCTATATGTTGTAGTTGCTTCCATGCAAACACCGCTATCTTGCGTTACGTGACCTAGCTCATCGACTTGGGTACAAAGGTAAAACCGTTAACCCCGTACTTGTTATATTCTTTCGCTCCAACAGTCCTTTTACGTAATGCCACAATTTGGAGTTCATTTTGCCCTCTTTCACCAACTCGGAAGCATTAAAGTACTTGTCACCTCCAAGGCAAATAACAAACAATGTTTACTGAGTACCACAATTATTTACTATATCTCAAAGATTATTACCTTTTTATATAACCACCTTACGAAATCTGTCATGTGCGCTCTACTTCACCGCTAGTGCTTGATATCCCATTTGTATTTAGAGAAATTTCATCGCAGTATTCACTGCAAAACAGTAAGACATTACATCATAATTAGTACAAACAAAAGAACAAAATACATTAATTGACAAAATAACGAGCACTCACACATAGTAGTCTGCGAGACCTTCTACTTCACGACGAAACAGAACCCATCTAACTATTTGTGTGAACTGTACACTAGACAAGGTCACGGTCTTATCTCCATATCCCATAGGGCCTTCGTCGATGTACTCGGAATTACCATCTAAGAACGCTTCTCGTGTAGCTTTGTGATTTCCATCCTTAGAGTTCGCCACATGTTCCATTGCATAAACCACTCCTTCAACTACAAGTTGTGATTCTTTGATGTTACCTTCTACATAACGATTGTTACTCTAATGTTCTTAAAAGATTTCATTGCTCAATCACAACATAGTTGTTAGATATTATAGCAAAAATTAATGTAACCACAGTGAAAAAGAAGGTTTGAAGTATTACTGCTTCAAAAAGGATACATCCATCGGTATCTAACTGGTCTGCAAGTTAGAGCTTCATCGGCAAGATGCACCACCAGATGGATACTGATAACAAAGAAAGAAGGTGGAAAATACTATAGGATCATAATATCGCAACGGACAAGGTTCGCGGGATTAATAAACGACGGTGTCGCGAGGGAGTCGCAGGGAGCTAAAATAAACGACGCGATGAATAACGACAAACAAAACAACTGGAAGACATGAAACTCCGGCGAGGGTTAAGAAGTGTCGCGAGAATGAATATTCGTACACTTGCGACACTTCGCGAGACATTCCCGAAAATAAAGGATAGCTTAGCTGTCATCCACTATGTATTACCCTATATAAAGGGCTAAATGAGTCTGTTGAAGGAGGAGGAGGTCTTTTGAATTGTGGAGCAAGTCATTAGGAGAGAGAAAGTTTAAGAGCACTTTAATTTCCAAGTGTAATTCTATTGTACTGTGTAAACATTTCATGGAATCAATTAATAAATCTTCTTGATCACATATCTTTCAATGGATTAGTCAAGCAAAACTGAGTAAGGGGTGTAGTGTGGGATTTCCCGCAACTACATATGCGCTAGAAACAGGAGAGAGCAGAGATTGACGTAGAAATTGGAAAGAATTTGATTAACAGAGAAAAGGTTTGGAGAGATACTCAAGAATTCATTGAAAAAGAAAAATGGCTAGAAGAAGAAACGTACAAGGGCAACCAACGATTGTAAGAAGAAGTGGGAGACTTGGTGGAGAAAGGAGGAATGAAACAGAGAATCGGCAAGGATGAATATGAGAAATGATGGAGAAAATCAAAATCACCACCGATCTCCCCAAGAGCAAACGCGGCTGTGGATTATGATAGAGTAAGTGTACATACTTGGAGGTCTGATTCTCAAGATGAGAGGGAAGAGGAGCAAAGAGATGGTGAACAATGGACAAGGAGGAGGAGAGCAAGGAATGAATGGAGAAATGAATCCAGAAACGACGAAATCGCAAGCGTTAGAAAGATCACAGAAAACAATACATGAAGAGAGACGACTAGAGGCAGAGGAACGAGCAAACTTGACAAGACAAAAGAATCATGAATTGAGGATGGAAAATATGAGATTGCAAAATAGGAGATCAAGAAGTAGTGAGATCAAGTTCAAGATCGATTAGGGAGGAAAGAAGAAGAGTTTTACCAATGTAAAGTACCGAAGAAGAAAACCAACAAGAAACACAAAATCCAAGCACAAAGAGCATGGCGAGAGAAGAGGGGAAATGGAAGATCGTTATATTCCTCACCAAAATCTTCAAGATGAGCGAAATAGGAAAATCAAGGAAACATGCAACTCCAAGGGCTGAATGACCCAAATTGCTCAAGGAGAATAATCTTGCACTGAGAGAAGAATTGAGAAGAAACCGAGAGATTGAGGATGACATTGAGAGGCACTACATTGAACAAGCACCTAAGCTCATGAGAGAGAAAGGATAAGAGCAAAATGGAAAATCAAGAGATGGAAGAGGCAATCCTAAAGTAATAACCATGACAACCGGAAAGAAGGAGGGAACAAAATCGTACCAATAGAAATATTAATGAAGAATATGAGAGGGTGCAGATAGAGAGCCGAGACAACCAAGAAGAAGAGAGAACGACCGATATAATGGTGTGCGAATCAAGAAAGAAACGAAGAAGAGCGTCGCAGGGAAAGGAGAGAAGAAAATAACGAGCAAGAAGGTCAAAACAGGCACGAGCGTAGAAGGAGAGAGGCAGAGCTAAAAAGACCAAAGAGAATCAAATTCGAGGCAAATGAACAAATCTTAAGAGAACTGGGCCGAAATGAGAGGATTATTGAACAATAGAAGGGAAGGAGGAAGGAAACAATTGGACGGGCCATCAGTTGGTTACAAGAATCCCTTCACGCTAGAAGTACAAATGGGAGGAATACCTCCTAAGTGCAATCTACCCGCATTAACCAACATCTTTGATGGAACAACTAAGGCAGACAACATATCAAGGCTTATATGAGATGTATGTTGCAGGGGGAGAATCATGATGCTATACTGTATAAATATTTCGCATCAAGCCTAATAGGAGAAGCACTAAAATGGTTTGAAGGTCTGCCAAGGAACACAATCACATCATTTAACCATTTACAAGCCACATTCCTGGGAGCATACATAAGTAACAACTCTTCACGACTGTGTATTGAAGATGTATTCTGTTGAAACAAAGGGTTGGCGAGAGCTTAAGGCAGCTTGACAATAAGATGGAGAACCATGTGTAGCGAAATGGCAGGATCGGGTTGAGGAAAGATATCTCATCCTCTCATTTGTGAATGCTCTTTCGCGACTAACTTGTTATACATTCAAATTTTTAGAATCAAAAATACAATCACGATGGCAGAATCAGAGTTACAGAAGAATATATTGCCTTAGAAGAAAGATTTAATGAAATGAATTCTTATCCAAATCGCGAACACAAGCTCGAATGTCAAACGCAAGCTTGTTGCCTCAATTCATAAATACAAATGGCGAGCACTTCGCAAGGACAAGAAGAAGGAAGGTCGATGAGGGACAGCTAAGATAGTAGCCATGGGAAGCCACGACCAAGAAGAGTTTGAACGAGAAAGGAACTACTACAACCGTAATGAAGAATAATAAGATTCGAGGCTAGATCATGTACAAGAAACTTACTGGTGGACGAAGGCAAAATAATCATGCAAGGCGTAGAAGTCGCAGAATAGTATGGGAAGAGATTAAGATGCCTCCACCGAATGCTAGTGTGGAAAAGATCCGGAAGCTATACTTGTAATGGAAGATGTACCAAAGACCTTGGAACGTGGGGATGGAACCACCACCTGCGACATGTGGCCATGAGTTTTGTTCTTACCATCGCTTCCATGGGCATCAAACAAACGATTGTAGAAACATAAAGAGAATTATTCTCAGGATGCTTGATCGTGGAAGTCAATCACTTTCTAAAGGGAGAAGAAAAAGACCGACATTACCACCACCACCAGAGATGCACAGAATCTGTCGCAAAGGAAAGGAAACATTTGTGATAGAAGTTGGAACAAAAGCTAAAATTTGAACCGCAACTCTATCGTCCACTCCTATCGCACAATCGAAGATTTTCATGACAACGTGCTCGAGAGAGTCTTTGCGAGAGATGCTAATGATAAAGAAATAATGAGTCCTGGCGAACGAATCCAGCTTAGAAAAGTGGCAGCCAAGACTATTTCTTTCTCTCGCAGATGAAGTGCCAAAAGGAAGAGAAACACATGATAGCCCGTTGGTTGTGAAACTAGAGATTAACCCAAAACCAAATGATGGAGAAGATGATGAAGCGTAAGCTTGTCGGGCGATCAACCGAATCCTAATCGACACCTAAGTTCTATGAATATTCTTTTACCATACTTACAAGACGATGGGAGGAAAGGATGAGGATTTGATCCCCTCGACATACAAGATATATGGCTTTAATGGCACTGCAAACAAGCCAAAGGGAGAGGTTCACATGAGAATACCTCTTCAAGGATTATCAACTCGATATTTTATTCTCGTGTGGTCGACGGGAATCCCCGTATAATGCACCGATTGGGAGGCCATGGCTTCATGAAATCTTGGGGTCGCATCAACATACCACCAATGTATAAAATTTCCACATCCAAACGGCATTGGTATTATACATCGAGATTGGAAGGAGTCGCAACAATGTCATGAGGTCGATGTAGAAAGTCTGCAAGAAAGAAATGCCAAAAGAAAGGGTTGGAAACAACATGTGAGAGATGAGCAGAGAAAGGAAAAACTAATGGTGGATGCTATAGAAGTAAGGACTGAACATACCTCGCGAGGTGGATGCCTAGAGACAGGCGAATATTATGATAATAAAGAAGCGAAGGATATGAGGAACAAAAGGCATAAGAAGTGAATAATCAACAAAAGCAGGAGGAAAAGTAGCAATTGAAGTAATGATGTGCGAGAATCTCGCAGCCAAGAGTACATGAGAATTCGGTTAAGAAAGAAAAATGAAAATACAACAAATGAAATGGAATTTTGCGAATACTTCGTAAACAAATATCGGCAAATAATGAAACATGAATAATTGAATGATTTAACAAAGATGAATGAGTAAAAGAATGGGACGAACCTTTATGGCGTACACCCTAGTTCGCGAATAACATTTCGTAAGAGGCAAATGTAAGACCTAAAGTGCGTTATATAAGGGGGTATCTCTTGACATGGCTCAGGGGGAAGGTTACACCGCCTCCCGAAGCCCCGAGTCATGAAAATTTGGGGCCCATGAAAGCCTATCCTAAGAGGTACCTTGGATTCCCAACTATATATATAAGGTTATACTGCTTGGGCGACCGAGGGTCTCTTCCTAGAGTCGCAGTGTATGCTCAAGGCGCCGAGGTACACCTGGCTGAGCCAGAGTGCCCTGGGATGGATGAACCTACCCGGCCATTCTTGGCAAGTCTTGGCATATGTTGCACTCGCCCAAGAAAACTCCACTTAGGGTGCGCCTCGTAACCATAAACCCTATAGGTATAAGGGATAAGAGGTCACAAAACAATTGGTTGTTGTTAAGACCGGATGGGAGGAGCTAGTCTTGTATGGCCGATGTTTCGCCTCCTTGAAGGGGCAACCGGGAGATGATAAGGGCGATGCTCTCCATTAGGGGGAGTGTCAAAACAGACGCAAATGTCATGAGGCTATGTTTTCGCAAGAGAATTTAGGCTTGTCATATTTGTGCAATGATCCCGCAGAGGCAATAATACTAACGCGAGGGTAAGACGAGATCAATGGGTCTTTACACGACAAGGTACTACGGTCCCGCGATTTCGTCGCAAGACGGCAATGTCATGGGGCTTTATGTTCGCAAGGATATCTAGACCTGTCATATTGTCGCAACTAAAACATCCCGCAGAGGCAAAAATACTTGGAAAATGATAAGGCAAGATCAATGGGTCTTTACATGCAAGTGTAAAGACGTCCCCGCGATTTTGTCGCAATGAAAGGTGGCAGGAAGACCTCTAATTAGGGAGGTCTAACTTGGAAGACCACACGAAAATGATAAGGCAAGGTCAATGGGCCCTTGCTTGAAAAATGTAAAAGGCGGGCCACACCTTGTCGCAACAAGAAGAGATAAAATAAAGACTACCGAAACGATAAGGCGAGACAAGCAGATTCTTGATTTATGAAGATACCCGCGATCTCGCCGCAACGATACATTTAAATAACAATAAAATTAAATACATGATGACAACTAAAATCTTCCATCTGAAGATAAATAACAGAGGCAAGTATGGGAATGGAAAAGATGGAATATTGTTATTCATCTTCTGATGTAAGAGTTATACATCAATAATGTTAGCCAATTATATTACAAAGAAGAACTACCAAAAAAGGGGAGTGAAGACTTGAATTTAGGGGGACAATCCAAGAAGTACACTATAGTAAAGAGATACGTAAATGTACGTATATTAGAGGCAAAGGAAGAAAACAAAAAGAATTATCTCTTTGGTGATTCTTCTACTTCATCTCGATTCTTCAAATTCTATTATTCTCATCGCTGAAATTTTCTTCTTCGCTAGCCTCACTATCGAAACGTCCCGAGACAGCATTCTCAGAACCTTTTCGAGAAGCCGGATATGAATGCAGAGGGATATTGTGGTCCTTACAAACATACTCCATGGCTCCATTGCATAAAACGAACGGCATCATTATTAAAATTCGCCACGTCGTTAGAAATTGTTTCTTCAACTTGAATATTTATTCTCGCGAAGGGAGAGATTCTTTATGAAATGTTCTTTTCGCCTGTTCTTCAATTCTCGCTTTGAAAATTCCCGGGCGAGTTGTTCTTTTTCGTATTCAAGCTCTCTAATTCTAACTTGAAGTCTCTTCTGATTCTACAAATAAGTAACAACAAGTTAATAATTTACAAGCAATACTACGTAAGTAAGAAGCAAGAAGGTATAATAAGTAACCTTCTATCGTATATCATATCTTTAATCAAGGAAGTATGCTCGGCATGAAGACTAACATCAACACCTAGATTATTCCCGGCATTATCTAAAACTTTCGCAGCCCGTGCGAATTCATCATCACTATTAATAACAAGAAGAGAACGAACTTGCTCTTCTCGCCGCTTAAGTATGGTATTCTCGATGAATGAGTTCATCTCGTTCGACTTGCACACCAAGAAGATATTTGTGGAATTCTCGCTAACGCCCGTGCACCTCTCGTTAGTAATGCGATCGTTCTCATCTATGAGATCACTAATTTTCTTCCTTAAAGTCTTGATTTTCTTCTCGGAATCAAGGTACATTCGCTTAAAGCGATTAGTTAAATTTAAACTAGATCTGTTCGGCCTCTAAGAGATGATATTTGGATTGAAGATCCTTTAATGAAAGGAGGTTAGTTTTATTTGAGAAACTACTTAGAGATTGATTGAGGTGAGTAAGAAGGACATCATCATTCATAGGCTCGAAATGAATGGAGAAGAATGGATTCTTCTGAGAGATTATATACGTCTCGCGAGAATAATAGTCGACAAAGAAAAATAAAAGATAACGTGAAAAGGATTTGAGAATTGAAAATTACTATACCATAAAGTTGCCGATTTGAATTCAAGAGTAGATACTCTCTCCTTTTGGGAGTCCAGACGGCTTCTAATTTTTGAATCTTATCGCGAGATGACGCGGCTTCACTTCAAATTCTTGGGTCTTCTTGTTCAATTGTAAATTTCTCTTTTCAAGATTGCCGCGTCTTCTCTCGAGATCCGAGGCAACTACAAAAGAAGTTTTTCCAACCTATGAAAGAAGATGGAAAAGTCATAATATATATATATTCAAAAATTTAAAATTAACAGGGAAATATGACCGCATGCATACCAAAGACCCAAGTGCGTTCAAGAAGTCGAGACACAATTCTAGAGGCTCCATTGAAAGAATTATTGCCCTCTAGTAAAGCAAAGATTACACACATTTGCGAGAACCCCGCAAAGGGAAGCTAGGGAGCATCTCCCATTCCTTGGAAAGAGTCCGAGAAGATGCTAGATAACCGATCCATGGGAGAACCGCCAATGAAATCTCTTTAGTGAGAGAGGGATTCAATCATGGTTATCCTCGCCGAAGATTCGGAGCTTGAACTAAGGCGAGAAGAAGACAGAGTCTTTCGCTTCTTAGTTAATGGAGCAGAGGATTTATCTTTACGAACGACGGTTTTACCCTTACTTTTAATCTTCGCGGCTACAGCTTCTTCAACTCCAACCTTCGCATACAGTTAAAGATAAGAAACAGAGGCAACAATATTGTTTCAAATAACAAAAGAAATGTTTCTTACTTCACCCGTAAGCGATCGAAGTATTGTCGAGTACTCTCCAACGGATTATCCTTGTAGCTTCTTCAATTTGGCGATCCGAAAATTTCACAAACTCAAAGAAATATAAAAAGAAAGTTGCTAAGGCAAGATTTGAAGTGGAAAACATACTTTTTGCCTTATCGTGCCATTTGAATTCCCAAGGATGATATCCTCGCGAGATTCGCAGGAAGAATATGCGAGCCTGCGATGTAAGGGCCATTTAAAATCAAGGGTACAACCCACCACTTCTCATCCTTGAGTGGCGAGGAGTAGTATTATTGCCCTGGGTGCCAGTCAATATCTTGCATAAGTAATTTATCCTCGTGACATTATCCTTCTTTTTTGAGCGAATGCCCATTTGGATTTCGCATTCCTCATCTTTATCACCGAATAATTTTCAAAAAGTTCTCTACAAAATTATTTCTCATTTCCAAGTTTTCAAATCGGGCTTTCTAACAAAGATTAGGGTATAAAGATCCTTTGCCAAGACTACTGTTCGCGAACTCAAGCATTAGGCGAATGCAATCGCCACTTAATTGATAAAATGTGACCGAGAGAATTTTTCATGGGCCAAGATTTCATAAAATAAAGGCATCTCAGATTGTATAAGGGAATGGGAAGTCCTGCGAGAAGTTGACCTAGCGAGACTATAATTTTTTGATCATCACATTGATGATCATAAAACAACTTTGCAGAAAGAATAGATGAAGATTCTTGATCGGGAATGGTTGATAGAGTAAAACCCTTCTCGAGCAACTTCGTTGAATTTCATCAAAAGAAGATTTGTATGCACGACTAATGAAAGCCATTATCAATATGGGAATGGATGGGAGGTTGAGATTAGGATCGACGTTAGAAGGGATGAAGAAAAGAGTTGCAAGAGCGTGAGCGCAAATTGCGGAAGGAGAGAGTCAAGAAAAGTTGCAGAGAGAAACTAAAGGAAGAAAAGAGGAGGAAAAGAAAGCTATATATAGAAAATCAAAAAAAAAAAGATTCTCGAGAAAAACGAGGGCATTTAATGCGAGAAGAGACACGAACGGTCGAGAATAAACTATTGGAAGAGACGTGTCAAGAAAAGACTTTAATGGTCAAAATCGGTAATAGTACGAAGTCAAACAGATAAAGATAAGTAGTCGGCAAATCAAAATATTGATTCTCATGACATTCTCTCCCTCGCAGAGGAGATGTAAGGAGAGACAGAGACTAACTTCATATATATATTACAAAGAAGCTTCTAACTTCGCTAAAAGAATAGAGGCAAGTACGTACTTTTCAAGAAAAGTATTCTTTCGCTCGTTCCTTCACCAATTGAAACCGGGATTATTACAACAATGAATTTTTCCTTCAAATCGCTCTTCAAGCAATATTCAAGGAAAAAGAGGCAAGATGTAGGATCATAATATCGCAACGGACAAGGTTCGCGGATTAATAAACGACGGTGTCGCGAGGGAGTCGCAGGGAGCTAAAATAAACGACGCGATGAATAACGACAAACAAAACAACCTGGAAGACATGAAACCTGGCGAGGGTTAAGAAGTGTCGCGAGAATGAATATTCGTACACTTGCGACACTTCGCGAGACATTCCCGAAAATAAAGGATAGCTTAGCTGTCATCCACTATGTATTACCCTATATAAAGGGCTAAATGAGTCTGTTGAAGGAGGAGGAGGTCTTTTGAATTGTGGATCAAGTCATTAGGAGAGATAAAGTTTAAGAGCACTTTAATTTCCAAGTGTAATTCTATTGTACTGTGTAAACATTTCATGGAATCAATTAATAAATCTTCTTGATCACATATCTTTCAATGGATTAGTCAAGCAAAACTGAGTAAGGGGTGTAGTGTGGGATTTCCTGCAACTACAAATACTTTTCAAGGATGCACATTGCCTCCGCGACCATGAATTTTGCTTCTTGAAGTTCACTTTTGATCAAAACCTTCGAGCATAAGATTCTAAAGAATAAACTGATCTGTTGAAGAGCCCTCCGGAGGTCTGGGTAGCGTGGGAAGGCATGTTGAAGCAAAGACCAAAGCAAAATACTCCATAATGACATGATAGTCATGTGACTTCAAACAATGCAGACCAGGAGGTTCAATACTGACATTGTTTCCAAGATTTGAGCAAAATCCGGTTGGAAACTTGATGTTTTTCAATATTTGTAGAAAGTTTTTCCTCTCCTCCTTGTTCAAAGCATAAGGAGCATCAGGCATCACATCTTTTCCTGTTCTCGAATCTGTAGTGATCCACTGCTCTCTTTGAGTATTCAGATCCTTCATATCTTCTCTTGCATTCACACTATCTTTCGATTTCTTCTTTAAGTCGAGAACTGCATTTACTAAATGTTCAATAAAATTCTTCTCACAGTGCATTACGTCGACACAATGGCGATAAGTGTTAGAGACCCACGTCGGAACATCAAACAACTTTGGCCTCTTGTAAAATGCTTTAGTTGTTGCATTGGGTTCATCAGTACAACTTCATAAAAATCTTTCTTTTCTATTCTTGTCGTCTTTGGTAAGCTTACCGGAAGAAAATGAACATTGCTAGTCTTCATCGATTTCTTCTCCACTTAACCGAGTTGGCGCCAATCCAGTCTCCACTGTTTTGAGTCCCAAGTACTTGCCTTTCCCGAAAGGATGAGTCGACTTCGAAATCTTCGAAAATTTGGACACAATCTTTCTCGAGTGATATAACCAATTGCTTTCGGGCCTCATCTCCACATCGGTCACACGCTTTGTACCCATGAAATACACAACTGTAAACATTACCATACGCAGTAAATCATGTATACCCCACATTAATATAGCTCTCAACTTGAATGACTCGCTTTAGATGCATATCTACCGCATCCACTCCTTCCCAAAGTTTATTCAGTCATCTATTAATGGATGAAGATAACGCAGATGTCTTGACCCGGTGCCTTAGGTCCTAGTATTAGTAGTGACATAATCAAACTCCGGCTTCATACACAAGTGACGGCAGATTGTAAGGAACCAAGATGACCGCCAACAATCAGAATCGTATACACTGGATGCCGCGAGGATTAAAACCATCCGTTGAAATGCCAAGCCACATTTCGCGCTTCCCTTGCAAACTCGGGCCACTTTTTTCTTCATGTTCTCGCCATTGTGCGAGTCGATTGGGTGTCGCATATACTCGGAAAAAGCTTCGCACGATCATGCCATGTCATATCTTCAAATCCATGGTATAGTATAATATTTCTTAAGTCTTGGAGGAAGTGGAAAATGTCGCAATACTAAAACAGGCTCTTTAGTTACTCTTTGAACTCCATCTTTCCCTTGTCCAATTTATACCTAGATGCTCCACAACTTGGACATTCTATCTAATCCTTCAAATCTTTTCTAACAACACACAAGTGGTTAATGCAAGCATGAATGTTATCTCGCCTTCATTCCCATATCTTTCAACATCTCTTTCATTACCGGGTACTTTGCAGGGAAAGTGTTTCCCTCTGGAAACCATTTTCTTAGTAATCCCAAGAGGTAAGTGACGCTATTTGTGATAGGTGTAGAATACACCTAATTTACTATCTAGTAGTTTATGCTTTCTCCGCTATTTTTCTTGTAAATTATGTATTTTACGCTTGTTTTGAGTTTTATAGCTACTTTGGAGTCGCACTGAGGAAAAAAAGAAGAAATCACCCAATTTGAGCCAAAAGGGCAAAAAAGTCATTTTACATGCGATTGATATACTGAGCCAGTAGTGGTTAAGGGGTTCTCATTCAGGTACCCCTTATCAATCGGCCATGGGTGTTATTTACACTGGGTAGCCCTTATCCGGAGGATGGTCATGCTTTGGGTAGCATCCAATTGGCCTGGCCCTAACTCAGTACCGGATCCAAACCCGACCCGGATCCGTGCAATTAAAACTTATCGAGAGAACCATTTCTCAATCATTATTTCACCAACTTGAGAAACCAAGGTGATTGAGTTAGCAGGATCGAGAAGAACTCTGTTAAAGGCGATGGTCGATGGTAATTCAAATTTAGGGTTCGAATGAGTCAAGATCGATGGGGTTTTAAGTTCGATTCAGCTATTGGTGAAAGCTTACACAGGTGATGATTCAAGATCTCAGTTTAGGGTTTGGTTTTGAATCCGTTTAGATGGAAGAAATATTGAAGGGTTTGGTAGAAATTGTGAATATAAAGGGTTTGCTGTTGATCTGTGGTATCGAGAATGGATGGATTTTGGATTCGAATTCTAACCGAGATTCGAGAAAGAAATGGAAACGGAAATTGAGGGTTTGTGTTGGTTTCTTTAAGAACTGGAATTGTGAGAAATCAGAGAGGAAGATCGATTGAAGGGTCTAGATTCGATAAAGAAAGATGGGTTTGAGCCAATTGTTCTTAGCGAAAGATTATTTGAATTGGAGGAGCCGGTGAAGATCGAGATGCGAGATGTTGATGTTAGCCTTGAGATAGAAGAAGGCAAAGTGATGTTGATTGCGGTTCGTGCTCTGCGATTTCAAATGGTGAAGCCAATCAAGTTGAAGTGGAGCAGAGATTGAGAGATGTTGTGGCCGCTTTGTTTGAGCTAGTGGAGTATACAATGAACTTCGGGATCTTGGGAGTGACTACATTGAGATGGTTGAGACACAACAGGAGGCACAGAAGCTAATGGAAGAGTGCAGCCGCAAAGTAGTGGAGCAAAGTGGCTAGCATGGGATGGCGAGAAATGAGAGTTGGACTGCAGGTGTTGAGAATGAAGATGAAGCTCAACAGGTTGAAGTCTGCGGGATGGGTGTTGGCGCTTCATGGAGAGAAGCTACGGTCTTTGGGATTGAACCGAGCCGCATCTCGGTTATGGTTGCGTTTGCACCGATTTGTGGCATTGAAATACAGGAATGATTTTTTATGAACTCAGTTATGTGGTGAAGCTGCAAATGCTGCTGATGTTGTGATTAATGACAGAGAAGATGCAGCTGTAATGAAGGCAACTGAGATTGATGCTGTTTGCCATGGAGATGCAGGGGATGGCATTATGGTTTGTAGGTGTAGCCGGGTAATTGTGGATGTGTGTGGCTGTTCAAGGAATGGCTCTGTTGGTTCAAACTGCCGCCGAGTTCGTGGGAGTTGTGATTTGTCTTGGCATTAGAATGGAACCGAAAAGGTGGTTGAATGAGCTACGGGCGAGTTGGAAGTGCTTTGGTGATGATGAGGATTTGTCTTTGGTGGATGCAAGTGCAGCTCGTAATGAGATGATGGTCGGCAATGATGGTGCAACACACGCTCGCCGAGCAATGGCTTATGCCATGGCAACTTTGCCGAAGTCGGCCTCGCTTAGTCGGACTCGAGATGCCACCTCGCTCCCGACTCGGTGATTCCCTTTGACATTTGACTAACGTTGACTGACGGTTGACAGGTTTGACCGTTAGTCCTAATTCAGACTCGACGGAATATTCCGTCGAATATTCTCCCGACGCGAGAAATTTCCAGGTGGCCGGCGGTGACGTTTTCCTACCAAATTCGGCCATAATCCCAGCTTTTCCTACGAGCAAAAATTCCGAACTTTTCTATGGACTTCTCTCATGGGTGTGAAGACTTGGGCTAGGAATTGGATGGAGAATTGGACTCAAATTTGGAAAGAGAAGGTGGAAGAGAAGAGAAAGACTTGAATTTGGAAATTGAATGGCTAAAGGAAAAGGATTCTACTCCTTAGAAGATTTGGAGAATATTGAAGCCTATAAATAGAGAAGTTTTCTACAACTTCTACACACCTCTCTACACACACATCACTTGTGTTTTTGCTTGCTTTTCTAAGATTTTTCTTTTTAATTACTTGTGTGAATTTGAAAATTCTTCTTTTAATTATTATTATTTGTGTGAATTTCAAAACATGAGTAGCTAATTTTCTTATTGATTGAGGATGAATTCCTAGTTCTTAACATGATTTGAGTTTTTGTTTTCAATTCTATCTTGAGATTTTTCACATGATTATCGATTGTTTTTACTAATAGGAGTGATCTTAAAGACATTCATGATTGATTGATAGATTGTTTGGAGTGCACGCTAAATTGATTTGTTAATTGATCTATATCTAGTATAAGTTAGGGAATACGTAATCGTTCTCGACACTTTACACAAGTAGAAAACACGAGACCTTGCGGAGGGATTCCGTGGAGCAATTGTGTGTAGAAACAACGCTAGAAAGTGAACCAAGCGAACCGAGTTTAACTACTAGTACTAAACCTAAATTCATAAATCTTAATGCATTCTCGAAATTACATCTTGTAAGCGGACCTCAAGGTGGTTCTTTTGAATAGAATCTCGATAACTAAGCGGACTGTTACTCGGTGAAATTAGGGATTTTGGGGCTAGCTAAGCGGACATGCTATCCTATGGTTGGTGATAATCTGTGACTAATAACAAATAGAAAAGAACATAACTTTAATCATTGTTTCGTAACGAAGAAGGATTCCTTGATCTTGTCTCTCATATTGCTTTCATCTTTCAACTTTCGATTTTAATTGTTTTGTTTATTTTCTTTTGCTTTTTACACCCCCTTTCGTGACAACTTTTACAACTAAGATCTCTTGCTCCTCGTGGGAACGAACTTGACTTCCATTATATTATTTTTAATTGAGTGGAAATTTTGAATTAATTTGATTGCACCTACGACACGCATCAATTTGCAGACCAACCAAATCTCTTCTTGACATGATGCAGTTCCACAATCACAGAAAGAGTTGTCGCACCATTCTCACATGTTGGATAAATCTTCTCTTCCGCTAACTTTTGGTACTTGTTGTATTTTTCACCTACGTTAGGCTCCTGGAAGGGATGTTCAGAATCACCAGCATTGACATCCTCATTTAATCCTTCGAATATCCCAAATGCATTACCAACAAAGTCATTTAACCTATCATCTCGACGACTCTCTTTAACGACTTCCTCCACTATTATTTCTTCTTCAACTGTATCTGTTGCATTCTCCTGACTCACATATGACGCCGACGCCGATGCCGATGCCGATCTCGGTATCGACTTCTCTCCGTGTAGAGACCAAACTACATATGAATTAAGCATGCCATATGATAGTATATCATGCCTGACCAGTGCAAAAGTCATGGATTTCCTATTACGACAACGACGACAAGGACAGAACACAAATCAAGCAGTTTCTAATTCATTCTTGTATGCAAAATCAATGAACTTAGCCACCCCTTCTCTATAAGATGGACTACACCTATCTTCAATAGTCATCCATCCTTTCTCACACAAAGCCTACCATTCTACAACCGTCAACACAAACTAGATTATAAATAATGACAAGAAAAAAAAAGAAAAGTGTGACTACGCAAACTAGATGGCACCAAAAACAGAAAACTCTAGCTTATGGCATATTATGACATACATTCTCTCACAATAGAAGTTTAACTTTATGGCATGGGATCAATAACTTGAGAGAATATTTTAACTAACATGGAGCAATAATATCTTCACTACTTTCCATTTGATTCCAGAAACATATCATCTTTACCAAAAAAACCAGCATATAACAAATTATCAAACACCATGGCATAGAATCATTGACAGGGATACATGTCCATTTCACTAAACCGATTACCTGGCCTTTTCAATTCTACCCCAATCGTATTCTACACTCTCTGCATAAAAAAACAACAAAATAATGAGTGCTCAAGACCAACTACAAGTTAGAAACAAGAAACCTTTACAGTTTCTTATATAATACTGGACATACAACAAATCTGGAAGACCAATCCAAAACTTAATAATTCAGTTACCACATGATTATCCCCAACTAAAAAACTGAGAAGTCATCAAACCATTCGGAATTCAGTGAAAATGTAACGATGTATTTGATAACCGTACAACTATGTACAAGCTTCTTAACATGTGCAGATACACATATAGGTATGTGGTGAAAGTATGTAATACAAAATATATGTGTAAGCAAAACATTTGAAGTAACATTATCCCAAAAAAGTGTACCAGAAAACCAGGCAACAACTTCTATCCCGCAACAGGTCAGCTCACAAGTCAGTCAAGCCAAGTGTAGTATCCGTCTTTCCCCGCCTCGCCTTCCTTTTCGATATTCTAACCTGAAACTTAAGCAAACACACGATGAACACAGACCAGTGGAATTTTACAGAAACTAAGCAATATGAAGACATGCTAACGAGAACATAGTCGATTCTTTCTTAGTATTCATCTAAAGTAAAAGTGTTTGCATGCTCAACACACTTAAGAAATGCGGCCTCTAACAGCCCTATAGTCACGGAATTCTACTTGAAATGCGTTCGGCATTGCCACGACAATATCAACATTGTTTGTAAGAACCCATTGGGATATGAATTGAGTTTGTGAAGAAAACAGAGAAGTAAATGCTCAACACTTGCGCAAAGAAATTCTAACAACAAATGATAAAGACCGAACACCGAAGATGTAGATTATCGATCATAACTTCATGCATGATGAGGGAAAGCGATCTCGATGAGGCCAATGGAAATGGACAGAGAAGCTTTTACATGCCTTTCAAGAACTCCTAAGGTGAGCATGGTACTTGGTGCCTATTTGATTAAAAATTTAAAAGACACTAAACCCACTTCAAATGCGTCCAAATTGTCCACAATAGTCTAATAAAGAAAAAGAAAAATTGTGAAGCCGCTTATGGCAAAAGACAAAAAAATTTGAACAAGGAAAATGGAAATAAAATTTCCCGTCTATGGCCACCGATCAACCCATGAGGACTATTACCGCCTCAATGAAGTATTTATAATAGAGCAAACAATAATCGACAATGCATTTGTTTCCTTTTCCACTAAGGATTTTACTATAAAACTTGGCATTTCTCACATCAAAGTTATCTAGCATGTAAGACAAAATCATTATACAAGTCAATCGCATAGCTATCTCAAAGATTTCCCTTTCGGATGAATACTATCACTATTTTACCACATATACCTAACAAGCTAACATACCACTTTACAATCAAAATACATCATCTCCACCAATAGAGTTAGTATCACTCATAAACCACTATGAAGACCCTAATTTCATGATTGATTGAAAACCCATGATTTAAAATGAGTGAAATATCCAAACTGAAACCCTTAGCTTTAAACCAAAAAAGAAAAAACCCAAATAAGAACAAAAATTGAATCAAAACAACACAGAAGAGAAATAGAGTTAGGGTTTGTGAAAATATACCTTAATTGTAGTAAGACGTCTTCTTCTAGTTCATAAACTCGATCACTTGCTTCAATTAGAAAGCGTAAACAAAAAAACAATTTTTAGGTCAAAAAAAAAAAATCATCAAAAAAAATAACATCAAACTGAGTGAGAGTGAGAGATTGTACCGCAACTGTTTGCTTCTAGATTTGAATACAATTAACTATCACTGAACTAGGGTTAGCAAAATCAAATTTGTAGGGTTATAAAATCTCAACTAGGGTTATTTTTCGAGGTTTTGATTCAAAGATTAACAAGCTAGATAAGAGTTCGATTCAAAGTTCACAAATTCTGTGAGAAATAGTTGTAGTTTGGTCTACATATTAGTGAATTAGTGAGAGATAGAAGGGTTTCTTTTCTATTCGATCTGCTCTGTGTAAGAGAGAGACGGATTTTTTTCAGAAGGGAATTTTTTTTCACTAAGTAAAAGAAGAGACCCGACGAGTGGTGTTATAAGGTGTGAGAGAGTTAAAAGACACGTGTTGGACAACTAGAGAAGACACGACATTAACTAAAATCTCACTTCAATTATTACTCTGGGTGGAAATTCGGTCAAATGGGGGGAATGAAAATTAAAGAGGGAAATGTTTTTCTTTTTTGAAAATGTGAGGGAAATGTTATTTAGATAAGAAACTTGGGAGGGAAAATAATTCTTCATTTTTGTTTTGGGGGGAAAGCAATTATTGATGTAATATTAGAAGGGATGTGATTTTTTTAGTGAAAAATAAAGAGGGAAAAATTTGAGGGAAACAATTCCATATATAGTTTTTTTTTTTTTTTTAAATAGAATTAAATCAAATATTATTTAACCAAAAATAGAAACCTACCTAAAAACCCTTATGGTGGGTTTGGATGTAGAATTTTAAAGGTGGAATTTATGGGTCCAGATTTGGTAGAATTATCTTTCCCTTTGTATGTTTGGTTACCAGAATCCTTGGAATCACGTTTCCTACGGGATTCAGTTTTCCAAGAAATCCTCTATATGGAGTCCCACCCTCCCCTAAGATTTGTTTGGGAAACTTATCAAGGATTTGTGGACCCACTTTTTTTTAACTCTAAATCCCATATATATGCAATTTTAAGATTTGAGCGTAATACCAAACGGTACAAAGACATTAATACAAGAAAACTATATAAATCCTAGGAATTTTAATTGAGTTACCAAACACACAAGGAATTTACATGAATCCTTAATTTGTAATCCCATGGGATTATAAATTCCTGTGAATTTCGCAAAAAAAACCCACCATTAGATAACTGGTAATTAACTTAGTGGCATGATTTGCAACGTTTTATAAATGTTAATATACGTTGCTTAATTATTGCAGAATTAATCGCAATTAAAGCAACGTATAATCTGGTTTGCAACGGATATTTTCGTTGCACAGTAAGCAACACCTATATACGTTGCACATCCAAAAACGGAAACGTTGCAAATTAGCTGATATGGTGTAGTATTGAATATCTTTGAGCATATTTTCGGTTTTGGAAATTACTTGGTGTCCAAACTTCCTTGTCTATAAATACTTGAAGTTTGCATTTCTAGCAAACTAATCCTTCGTAATAGCAAACTTCCTCGGTTGTGTTGTTACTGGTGTAGCCGCCTATTCGGAGAGGAAAATAACCTAATTAGGCGAAATCTCTTACGGCCGCTCAGTTTAAAGTCTTCTTTAGGATTGAGAAGCTCTATTAGTACCGTTGGTGGGAAACTAGATAATTGCGGTTTATCTTGTGTTTTTGATTGATTTGATTGACGAACGGTGGTTGAACTTTGATTGCACCTAGTTTGTTTATGCTTGAGAATCTTCTCTTCTGATATAATATTCACTCAAACTAGATCGAAGTTTCGACAGAGATCTTTAGACTATTGTTAGTTCTAAAGACGATCTTGTGATAATCCATTGTTAACAGACTCCGTTATGTGCGTGATTGATCACAAGTGATTCAAGTTGTTGTGTGCAGGTGTTTATTGAAGATCTAAGAAGATTTGAAGATCTAAAAAGATATTGAAGATATTGGGGTTCATAATCTTTGGTGTGCACAATACTTGTTTCGGTATAAGAGGATCCAACTATAATCGGTTTATCCTTGTGATAGATTGGATTGATTAGTTATGTAGATCGACATCAATACAATTATTTGTGATTAAAAGTATTGATTGTAAAATCTTAAAAATTACCTTTGGTAGTTGAACATAAGATAGATCTAAGAACCTGACGAAGGAGTTTATTGAGATAAACAGTAGAGTCCTTGTCTAACTCACATCACTTGGTTGAAGAGAGTTGATACCAAACAGATATGTTGTTCCTTTACTGTTTGGAATACGAACCAAAGGAATTGTTCCAAGTACGTGACTTATTCATAAGTTGGAGGCGTGGGATACAAACGTAACTAGGTGAACTATAGGTTTAGTTTCTTGGTCTCAACTATACGAAGTTGGTTTAATTTTGTGTACCGGCTTAATCCTGAGAGTATTCAATTCTAGACAAGGTCCCGGGGTTTTTCTGCATTTGCGTTTTCCTCGTTAACAAAATCTTGCTGTGTCATTTACTTTTATTTTCTGCATTATAATTATTTTATTATAATTAAAGTAAATAACACAAACTGATGCGTGTCGTAGGTGCAATCAAATTAATATCTTATTTCCACTCAATTAAAAATAATATAATGGAAGTCAAGTTCGTTCCCACGAGGAGCAAGAGATTCTAGTTGTAAAAATTGTCACAAAAAGGGGGGTTGTGTATAAAGCAAAAGAAAATAAACAAAGCAATTCAAAGATAAAGTTGAAATCAATAAGAGAGACAAGATCAAGGAATCCTTCTTCATTGCAAAACAATGAATCAAGTTATGTTTTTCATCCTCATGTTATTAGTCACAGATTATCACCAACCGTAGGATAGCAGGTCCGCTTAGCTATCCCCAAAATCCCTTATTTCACTGAGTAACAAGTCCGCTTAGTTATCAGATTCTATTCAAAAGAACCACCTTGAGGTTCGCTTACAAGATGTAATTCCCCGAATGCATTAAGATCTATGAATTTAGGTTTAGTACTAGTAGTTAAACTCGGTTCGCTTGGTCTACTTTCTAGCGTTGTTTTTACACACAATCGCTCCACGGAATCCCTCCGCAAGGTCTCGTGTTTTCTACTTGTGTAAAGTGTCGAGAACGATTACTTATTCCCTAACTTATACTAGATTTAGATTAAACTAACAAATCAATTTAGCGTGCACTCTAAACAATCTATCAATCAATCATGAATGAATAAACATTCCTATTAGTAAAAACAAACGATAATCATGTGAAAAATCTCAAGATAGAATTGAAACAAAACTCAAATCATATATTAAGAACTAGGAATTCATCCTCAATCAATAATAAAATTAGCTACTCATGTTTTTGAAATTCACACAAATAATAATTAAAAGGAGAATTTTCAAGTTCACACAAATAATTAAGAAGAAGAATTGAAAGCAAAAACACAAGTGTTGTGTGTGTAGAGAGGTGTGTAAAGATATAGAAAACTTCTCTATTTATAGGCTTCATTATTCTCCAAATCTTCCAAGGAATAGAATCCTTTTCCTTTAGCAATTCAATTTCCAAATCCAAGCCTTTCTCAACTCTTCCATCTTCTCTTTCCAAATTTGAGCCCAATTCTCCATCCAATTCCTAGTCCAAGTCTTCACACCCATGAGAGAAGTCCACGAAAATTCTGGATTTTTTGGCTCGCCGGAAAATCGGTATTATGGCCGAATCCGGCGGAAAAAGTCACCGGGTCACCAATTCTTTGCCGTCATAGGTATATTCGACGGAATATTCCGTCGACCCACCGTTAGGACTAACGGTCAAACGGGTCAACCGCGGTCAACGGTCAAGGCGAAGGAGGAGTTAGCTACCGAGTCGACTTCGATTCGCTTCTTGTCGGGTCCGGGTGGGTTGGGTCGTGGATGGATCGGTCCTAGTTGACTCGTCGGGACAAATATCCTAGTGAGTTTTTGGCCATTTCTTTAGCATTTCTCGTGCCAATTCGGCCGTTTCCTTCTTCCCTGTAACAATCCTACACATTCATCTAACAATTCGAACACCATTCCATAATTCCCTGTAACAGAAGCAGCACTACCACCTTCAGAAACTCATTTTACCATCTTTATCGTTAACTCTCAAAACCCATTCGAACTCGACAACAACAGCCCCAACAAGATTTGAGCTGTACCTCTTCAATCTCTACTCATTTTCGATCTGCCTCAGATGGGTTTCACAACAGCAACCCTAAGTTTCTTTCATCAGCAGCTCTATCTCCTGAATCGATTGCAGCAACAGCCATCAACATTACCTCCAGATCGAACCCATCTCAAGCATCAAATTACAACAGCATCGAACCCATCTTGCTCCCAACTCTCGATTCATCTCAAAATTACCACCAGCTTCCTTTTGTTCTTCATAACCCTTAATCATCACCGTCTCAATCTCTGTCAGCAGCTTACTCTCGATCTCTTCTTCCAATTCATCAGCAAACCCATCTTTATCACTGATTCCTCTTCAAATCGAAACCTTGATTTACCACGGATTCATTTATGAACCGACTTCACCGATTTCCTCATAACACAGATTCTTTCTTTCCCTTTAATTTCATCTCTCGCCTCTCTGTTCCCGATCTCAATAGCGGCGGGAACTCGGATCCATTGTTCCTCTCAATTTCAAATTTGGAGTAATGATTTAGAGAAACGCCTCTCGAGTTTTAGGGTCATGTAATGATTTGGGATTAAGATGCCCAACGTAAGAACCACCCCCGATGGGTGCCTATATCGGTGGTCGCTTTGATAAGGGCTAGCCAAGTTTCCGGCCCCCTTAACCTTGGACTCGACTTGTCTGTAGTGATCCTCCCAAAAGAGTTGCCCCTTAACATTAACTCGAGCTCCATATATCAATCGCACCGTAAAATGACCTTTTTGCCCTTTTGGCTCAAATTGGGTGATTTCTTCTTCTTTTCCTCCGTGCGACTCCATAGTAGCTATAAAACTCAAAACAAGCGTAAAATACATAATTTACAAGAAAAATAGCAAAGAAAGCATAAACAATATATAGTAAATAGGATATATTCTACACCCTATCAAATTCCCCCACACTTAGACTTTGCTAGTCCTCGAGCAAATCAAACTAAAAATCACAACTTCAAAGCGTTCAAGCGTCCCAAGCATCCAAAGAGTTATGAGGACATAGAGTTTTTGCATGCTAGTAATAAGAAGTTAGAAATACTAAAGAACATATTCTCATTCTTAAATGTTGAGTGAGAAATAACCACACCATAATGAGAGAACGCGTGTTTGAGAAACGATCAATAAGCATTTCGCCTCGACTTCGCCTCACCAAAAGGATTTTATGATAATTGCACTCAAAAAGACGGATTTTTTATGGTTCTCACATGTGTGCGGTAGGAATGAAGAGAGAAATCACGCACCACATTGAATGGTGGGAAGGACAACTTCCGAAATATTTTTTTTAAAAACCCACATCTTTTAATATTTTGAAAAACCATTTTTCTGACGATCTCTACGAAAGGAAATCAACCACTATTATCGAGGATGAGATTACTTACTCACCTTCACATCCGATCGCCAATTATGATAACACCACTCTCACGGCATCCAATAGAAACATCTTCCGCTCCTCGTCTTTATCTTCTTGGTCTTCGGTTTCAACTATTGGTGATAAACTCTTGAATTTCATAAATCCTTAACAATTTATAACTCTTTTTACCTTAAATCCTTGTCGCTTGAAACTTCCTTATATATTTTCCTTCCCCACGGCTTATTAACAAAACAAATATTTCTCTTGTTTTTTTTTTTTTTTTTTTTTAGCTACAAACAAGAGAAATTAAATACAAAATAAACCATGGCCGTGGGAGAAGTATTTTACCGCTTGATTCTTCACAACTTGTATCGTCTCGAAATCATAAACTTCAACAATTCTCACCTTTTGATTTTCTTCGCTCTTGTGAATAAGTCTTCATACTTGTATATAGAATTATGCTCATTGTATTGTAAGTCCTCAACATATATGTAAAAATCTGCTCTTTGTATGTTGCTTTACTTATATTTGAAATTTGCTCTTTTTCTCATTCCGTTGCTTGTAAACCGTGAACTTTTTCCAACTTTCCTTGTAGATTTTGATGTCGCTCCTTGTTGATGATGATGGTGTTTCTATGGACCCGTTGTTGTCGAGAGAAAGAATGATGCTAACTGCAAATCGAACTACAAGAAGGAGGCTTTCATCTATAGACATCACCCTCATGATTGACAAAATTAGCACTCAAGAGATCAAAGAGTAGTGCTTCTATTGGTGGGAGGTTGGGTAGCTCACCATTCTACCCGGAATTAACGTACGGTGACACACACTCAAAAGAAAGCTCTTTAGTAGATGGAAAAATTTCCGGGTCGGTGCCTCACATGATATGAATACGGGTAGTCTCCACTAATGATTGATCAGCAACTCTAATAATGCATTTCTCCCTGCACCAAATTCGCATCACCGGCATGATTAAATCCATTATTTAACACTCTAACAAGCAAGAAATCCGAATGTAGTTCTCTAACATTTCCAAGTTCAATTATGTCGGTCAAAATCTCTATGTAAACATACCTAGAAGTATGCTAGTGACTCTAAAATCTCTAAAAGTTGAAGGTTTTATGTAAAACTCTTTTTTTTTTTTTTTCAAACTTTTTAAATTTTTTTGTAATTTTTTTAAATACATGCTTAACCACTCCCCCACACTTAAACCTTACATTGTCCTCAATGTAATTGAATCGTCCTAGTAAAGTCAAGATGGGAAATTTTAACATGATATGGAACAAGAAAAAGAAATAACAAAAAACAAAAGGATAAGAAATACAAAACCGATGGGTTGCCTCCCATTAAGCGCTTGTTTTAAAGTCGACGGCCCGACTTAGCTTTTGCAAGATTCATTAGCCCGGATCAATCTCTTTCACGGGAAAACATGACTTCACATCACTAGGGTATCGCGTTGTCTCAAAGATATTGAAGTGGATGAGTGTACCATCAAACTCCATAGTTAAGGTGCCATTTTGGACATCAATCTTTGTTCGTGCGGTGCTTAAGAATGGGCTACCCAATAGCAAAGGTGTAGACTTGGAAGAATTCTCATCATTCATGTCTAAGACATAGAAATCGGCCGGAAATACAAGCTCATTAACCTTTCACCAAAACATTCTCAACAATCCCTTTCGGGTAAACATTAGATCGGTTAGCAAGTTCAAGAACTACCCCGGTCTCTTTAAGAGGACCAAGATTCAAAGAATCATAAATCGAGGAAGGCATAACATTAACCGATGCTCCCAAATCTAGTAAAGCTCGAGTAAACCTTGTTTTACCAATTGTGCAAGGTATATTGAAACTACCGGGGTCTTTCAATTTTGGTGGGAGTTTCTTGAGAATGAACGCATAGAAGCATTCTCCCCACACTCATGACTTCATTCCCTTTTAACCTTTTCTTCTTCATGCACAACTCCTTTAAGAACTTTGCACAACGAGGAATTTGACGAATAGCTTCAATGAGTGGAATGTTGACTTGTACTTTCTTAAGGATATCCCACATATCCTTGTATTCCAAGTCTTTCTTTGAGTTAGCAAATCGGCTAGGAAACGGGGGTGGAGTTGTGAAAGTAGGAACCGTCTCCTTGGGTAAGTTGGTTGGGGATGTATTCTCCTTTGGTGCGGTTTCAATTTCCTCTTTCTCATCATACATCTTATCTTGTTGATGTGGTTGCTCCACTTGTTTCCCACTCCTTAAAGTAATCGCATTAACGCTCTCTCTTGGATTAACAAATGGTTGTGAAGGAAGCTTTGTAGACGCTTGAGCTTTCAATAGATTCACATCGGTCGCTAATTGCCCCACTTGAATTTGTAAATCCTTGATTGCCAAATCGGTCTTTTGTTGGCTTTGTTGGAACATAGAAGTAAGACCTTGCATACCTTGCATTAACGCATTGAGCTTGTCATCATTTGAAGAATCACGTTCCTTGACTTGTTGTGGTTGAAATTGTTGTTGAGGTTGGAAACGTGATTGTTGGAAACCACCTTGTTGCTCATATGGATTAGGAGCCACCGCTTGCTTATTTGCATAACTAAAGTTGGGATGATCCTTCAAACCGGGATTATAGGTATTGGAGTATGGATCGTACCTTGGCCTTTGATTTGGATATAAAGCATTTACTTGTTCGGTCTCACCATCCGGGATAATTACCGCGACCATACTTTGAATCATTATCTCCATGTTACTCATCCTTTGATCAAAATGTGATGATGAATCACTAACTTCATGCACTCGCCTAACCATGGGTTCATCTCTTGTGTAGAATTGTTGCGAGTTCGCAGCCATACTTTCAATCAACTCGGTAGCTTGGGCGACCGTCTTGTTCATTAGTGCACCACCACCCGCGGCATCAAGAAGAGATCGATCACTTGGGTTGAGAGCTTCGTAGAAGTATTGGAGTATCATAACCTCACTAAATTGATGGTGTGGACAGCTTGCCACCAACATCTTATATCGCTCCCAACATTCATACAATGATTCTCCCACTTGTTGTTTCAACCCACAAATCTCCTTGTGAATTTGAGTAGCTTTGGATGCGGAAAATATCTCTCGAGGAAAAGTTTCTTCATCCCATTCCATGTTGTGATACTTCCTAAGGCAAATAATATAACCATTCCTTAGCATTGCCCGCCAAAGAAAACGGAAAGCTTTCAACATTGCTCCATCCACATTAGTCTCCGGTGGAAGCATAGCCATAACTATGGTATAGAAGTCCATAAGATGTTTGTTTGGGTCCTCATTCACCATACCATGGAACTTTGGTAACTCTCTAATCAACCCCGGCTTGATCTCGAAGGTTGAGTTAGTTTGGATACACCATTGTTGTGTATCAAGCTTTGTGAGAATCTAGGTCCTTGAGTGTACGATCGGCCATCGTTTCTTCCTCTTTGTCCTAATCACTGAAATCACTTGATGAAGAAGGAGGAAGTGGAGTGTTAACCGCTCGAATGAAATCCTTTAGTTGAGTGCCGGATCGAAGGCGTATTGGACTTAGTCGCCCTTCTTAAGCATTCACCAAAGGATTACACACAGAAACAAGATTCTCAAAACTAAGTTAGATAAGGTATAGAATCTAACAAAGCAAGAATATAGCAAAAAGAAAAATAAAAACAACTAAAATCGTCCATTTGCTCCCAGAAGAAGGCGGCGCAAAATTGATGCGTGTCGTAGGTGCAATCAAATTAATATCTTATTTCCACTCAATTAAAAATAATATAATGGAAGTCAAGTTCGTTCCCACGAGAGCAAGAGATTCTAGTTGTAAAAATTGTCACAAAAAGGGGGGGTGTATAAAGCAAAAGAAAATAAACAAAGCAATTCAAAGATAAAGTTGAAATCAATAAGAGAGACAAGATCAAGGAATCCTTCTTCGTTGCAAAACAATGAATCAAGTTATGTTTTTAATCCTCATGTTATTAGTCACAGATTATCACCAACCGTAGGATAGCAGGTCCGCTTAGCTAGCCCCAAAATCCCTTATTTCACTAAGTAACAAGTCCGCTTAGTTATCAGATTCTATTCAAAAGAACCACCTTGAGGTTCGCTTACAAGATGTAATTCCCCGAATGCATTAAGATCTATGAATTTAGGTTTAGTACTAGTAGTTAAACTAAGTTCGCTTGCTCTACTTTCTAGCTTTGTTTTTACACAATCGCTCCACGGAATCCCTCATAAAGGTCTCGTGTTTTCTACTTGTGTAAAGTGTGAAACGATTACTTATTCCTAACTTATACTAGATTTAGATTAAACTAACAAATCAATTTAGCGTGCACTCTAAACAATCTATCAATCAATCATGAATGAATAAACATTCCTATTAGTAAAAACAAACGATAATCATGTGAAAAATCTCAAGATAGAATTGAAACAAAACTCAAATCATATATTAAGAACTAGGAATTCATCCTCAATCAATAATAAAATTATCTACTCATGTTTTTGAAATTCACACAAATAATAATTAAAAGGAGAATTTTCAAGTTCACACAAATAATTAAGAAGAAGAATTGAAAGCAAAAACACAAGTGTTGTGTGTGTAGAGAGGTGTGTAAAGATATAGAAAACTTCTCTATTTATAGGCTTCAATATTCTCCAAATCTTCCAAGGAATAGAATCCTTTTCCTTTAGCAATTCAATTTCCAAATCCAAGCCTTTCTCAACTCTTCCATCTTCTCTTTCCAAATTTGAGCCCAATTCTCCATCCAATTCCTAGTCCAAGTCTTCACACCCATGAGAGAAGTCCCGCGAGAAAATTCTGGATTTTTGGCTCGCAGGAAAAGCTGGTATTATGGCGAATCCAGGCCGGAAAAATCCTGCCGGTCACTGAATTCTTCGCCGTCATAGGTATATTCGACGGAATATTCCGTCAGTCCACTGTTAGGACTAACGGTCAAACGGGTCAACCGTCAGTCAACGGTCAAGGCGGAAGGAGGAGTTAGCTACAGAGTCAGCTTCTGATTCGGCTTCCTGGTCTGGCTGGGCTGGGTTGGGTCGTGGATGGATCGGTCTAGTTGACTCGTCGGGACAAATATCCCAGCCAAGTTTGACTGTTTCTTTAGCATTTCTCAGGCCAATTCAGGCCGTTTCCTTCTTCCCCAACAACAATCCTACACATTCATCTAACAATTCGAACACCATTCCATAATTCCCTATAACAGAAGTTGCACTACCACCTTCAGAAACTTATTTTACCATCTTTATCTTTGACTCTCAAAACCCATTCGAACTCGGCAACAGCAGCCCCAACAAGATTTGAGCTATACCTCTTCAATCTCTACTCATTTTCGATCTGCCTCAGATGGGTTTCACAACAGCAACCCTAAGTTTCTTTCATCAGCAGCTCTATCTCCTGAATCGATTGCAGCAACAACCATCAACATTACCTCCAGATCGAACCCATCTCAAGCATCAAATTACAACAGCATCGAACCCATCTTGCTCCCAACTCTCGATTCATCTCAAAATTACCACCAGCTTCCTTTTGTTCTTCATAACCCTTAATCATCACCGTCTCAATCTCTCGTCGGCATGACTTACTCTCGATCTCTTCTTCCAATTCATCGACAAAACCCATCTTTATCACTGATTCCTCTTCAAATCGAAACCTTGATTTACCACAGATTCATTTATGAATCGACTTCACTGATTTCCTCATAACACAGATTCTTTCTTTCCCCTTTAATTTCATCTCTCAGTTCACTCTGTTCCCGATCTCAATAGCGGCGGGGAACTCGGATCCATTGTTCCTCTCAATTTCAGTGGAGTAATGATTTAGAGAAACGCCTCTCGAGTTTTAGGGCTGTGTAATGATTTGGGATTAAGATGCCCAACGTAAGAACCACCCCTGATGGGTGCCTATATCAGATGGTCGCTTTGATAAGGGCTTGCCAAGTTTCCAGCCCCCTTAACCTTGACTGACCTGTCTGTAGTGATCCTCCCAAAAGAGTTGCCCCTTAACATTAACTGAGCTCCATATATCAATCGCCTGTAAAATGACCTTTTTGCCCTTTTGGCTCAAATTGGGTGATTTCTTCTTCTTTTCCTCCGTGCGACTCCATAGTAGCTATAAAACTCAAAACAAGCGTAAAATACATAATTTACAAGAAAAATAGCAAAGAAAGCATAAACAATAGATAGTAAATAGGATATATTCTACACCCTATCACAAACGTTAATTCCTATTTACTTGATAAGCAATCCTATTGTGTTTGGTTAAGTCCGAACCTTTTTATCAAGTAAACATACTTCGTTGTTGTATTGTATCGATCTCGTATCCATAGACAATCACTTTCGGAGAAAGGACTTATAGGTAGGAAAAGTTTTAGCTTGAGGTATATTTGGGTACCCTCGCCTTTACAATTGGTATCAGAGCAGGCAAACACGAAAAGATATAACAATCTGTGTTTGGTGCGATCCAACCTATAAGAATGAACTCGAGTTCTCATGAATTGACTTCAATTAACGTACCACCAAGATTTGACGGAACAAACTATCTGTGGTGAAAATCTGCTATGAGATCTTTTTTTCAATCACGAGACTTTAATACTTGGCTATTAGTCGTCGATGGTTATATTCGTCCAAAGATAGAAAATTCAGAAACTGAGTTTAAACACTTAGTACATTTTTCAAACAAAGAAAAGACGCTTGCAAAGCAGAATTCAGATGGTTTGAATGCTATAATACATGCTTTGTAAGTCGTGATCTACAACATCATGTATCAACATGTCAAACTTCGAAAGAAGCTTGGGATAACCTTCAGATCGTATTCGAAGGAAACACTTCAGAGAAAGAAGCTAGACTTCAAACTCTTACTTTCGATTCGGAAAAACTTCGAATGGATGACAACAACACTTTTGAATAGTTTCATCTTAAACTCTCTGAGATAATTAATGCCTCTTTATGTCTTGGAAAGACTATCTCTGAAAAACATATAGTGTGCAAAATTCTCAAATCGTTGCCACTAAGATACGATTTTAAGAAGCATGCAATCATAGAAGCAAATGATCTCTCAACTCTCTCACGAAGCACACTCGTTGGAAAGTTAAAGATCTTTGATCATGAATCACAGTCTATTCAATATAAACGAATTGTTTTTAAAGCTGTAAAAATTCTGAAAGCTCCAATGGAGAGGAATAGAAAGATGGATGATTCAAATGAACAGATTGCAGAAAATTCTGATGATGAAATTGAACAATCATTATCATTGATTACCAGACAGTTTCGAGATCTCTTAAAGAAAAGAAGTAAGATATTCATAAAGGATACTCATCGATCTTCTCGTCCACATGATCGAGTTCCTGTCAAAAAGGATCATGAAGAAGATGATGAATATCAGCCGTAATGCTATAAGTGTAAATGGTTTGGTCATATTTCTAAAGACTGTCCCAATCTTAAGAAATACACTGGAAGCAAGGCGATGGCCGTAACTCTAGATGAGACCTCTGATTCATACGATTCCGAAGAAGAGGAAACAACTAATATTGCATTAGTTTTCAATCTTATTTATTCCTCCTCCAAAACTGATTTACCCATTTTAAAAATGGACATGTCTTCCGATGTTATTAAATCATCTAATGGTAAAGGGAAAAACAGGATTGCTAAAAGTTGCATAGGCAACCCAAGTCAATCTCAAGGTACTTCGCTAGTTCGAGGTAATAAGAAGAGAATTTCCCATACGATACTAGATCAAGGACAATATTTTTTTTCAAATTTCCATAATGAGAGAATCTCAGACTAATACCACTTGATCGGTATTAGAATTCTTTCCTCACCATGTGTGGAAAATTTTGAGTAAGGAAGAAGAAAAATCAAGGCACTTATGTGTAGATTATGGAAATAAAATCTAGTATTTGAAAATATTTGATATATTCATATTTTAGGAATATTATATTTTCGGAAGTATGAAAATTATAAAAAGATCCTTCTCCTTCTTTGGTCATTCCTTGTCCGAACCATGAGTCTGGATCCAACATCTTCTTTTGGCAAGATGCTAGATCAGAAAGATCAACTTAAGATTAAGTCTGAATCTTCTCTTGATATTAAGAGTAAAATTAGAAAAGGAGATTGGCTTAGCAAAAAGGAAAGAGAGAATACTCCGAAGAAAGATCAGTGTATTAAAGCATTGACACACTTTTGTGTTCAATCAAAGACATAATTATATGCTCTTGCAGAATCCTTCTCGAAAATTTCTCACCTGCAAGAAATTCTGGTCAAGCAACAAGGTTTTCTACTTGAAGAAATTCACAAGCTGAAGTCCGAAAGTAATAATCCACCTTCATTTAGCACTGATATGAAGGACTGAGTTACAAAAGAAAATAGACATCAATTTTGGATTTCTTTCAATGATTGTATTAAGTTTATTATGAATAAAATTATTTGATTTATAATTTTTCTTGTGGTGGTTTTTGATTTACATAGCCTGTGCTTGAATGCTTTATTATTGCTATGGATGTTTATGGGATGTTTGATTTCGGTTTTATTACCTTGATATTCGATCTCATAATTTTGTGAACCCTTATGGTTTGGGTGACTTTTTGATTTAGCAGGATTCAGTAACTGGAAGTTTGATGGTTCGGGAATACCTGGAAGTTTGATAGTACCCTTTTTGCTAATAAGACAACTGCTTCCATCTCCGAAGGTTACTGATCCTCCTTTGTAGTCTTCTGTTTTTGTAAACCAAGAAAGATCACCTGTCATATGTCTACTACACCCACTATCTAGAAACCATTGGAATGGTGAAGTTGTTTTAAGTGCAAATGCTCCAAGACATTGTTCACCAGATTTAGGATGGTTTGTTAAGTTCTTAAAAAGTTTCTTAACACGGTTAATCGGACATTTTGTAAAACAAATCTTTTAGAATTGTTAAGCAAGTCAATAGGAGAGAGAGAGAGTGGAAGAGTGTTTTAATTTCTAAGTGTAATTCTATTTTCTGAATTAAACAATTCTATCCCTTTTGAAAACGGTTCCTGGTATGACTCTTATTAGACTGTTCAAGATGTCTGGATGAAAGAATTGAATATCTTTGAGAATCTCTTGTTTTAGATTCTTCTGTGTTTTTCACTAGTTCTCTACCAATCATTATATTATTGATCTCATCAGTATGTGACTGGTTCTGTTCAATCTCTTTATCTAACATTTTAACAAGAGCAAAGAAATATTCTTCAGAGTCTTCTTTCAGACCATCTAAAATCTTTAAAACGTTAATCGAATCGTTTATCTGATTCAATTTCTTATAGGTTGGATCGCACCAAACACAGATTGTTAGATCTTTTCGTGTTTGCCTGTTCTGATACCAATTGAAAAAACGAGGGTACCCAAATATACCTCAATCTAAAACTTTTCCACCTATAAGTCCTTTTCCCGAAAGTGATTGTCTATGGACTGAGTAGAGACAATACAACTAATCGGTTCACACTTCGTGTGATCGTCTATGGATACGAGATTGAGACAATACAACAACGAAGTATGTTTACTTGATAAATGGTTCGGACTTAACCAAACACAATAGGATTACTATCAAGTAAATAGGAATTAACATTTGTGTAATTTACTTTAAATTATAATAACGACAATTATAATTGCGGAAAATAAAAGTAAATGACACAGCAAGATTTTGTTAACGAGGAAACCGCAAATGCAGAAAAACCCCGGGACCTTGTCCAGAATTGAATACTCTCAGGATTAAGCCGCTATACAAAATCAAACCAATTTCGTATAGTTGAGACCAAGAAAATAAACCTATAGTTCACCTAGTTCCGTCTGTATTCCCACGCCTCCAAATTGTAATAAGTCACGTACTTGGAACAATTTCTTTGGTTCGCATTCCAAACAGTAAAGGAACAACAAATCTGTTTGGTAGCAACTAATTTCAACCAAGTGATGTGAGTTTGACACAAGGCTCTTCCGTTTATCCCAATAAACTCCTTTGTCATGTCCTTAGATCTATCTAATAACAACTACCAAAGTAATTGTCTGGATTTTGCAATCAATACTTTGAATAACAAAGAATTGTATTGATGCCGATCTACTCAACTAATCAATCAAATCTACCACAAGGATAAACCAATTATAGTTGGATCCTCTTTAACAGAAACAAGTAATGTGTACACCAAAGATTATGAACCCAAATCAGAAATCTTCAAAGTCATATTTGTCTTCAAATCTTCTTAGATCTTCAATAAACACCTGCACACAATCAACTTGAATCTCTTGTGATCAATCATGCACAGAACGGAGTCTGTTAACAATGGATTATCACAAGATGTCTTTAGATATACAAACAGTCTAAAGATCCCCGTCGAAACTTCGATCTAGTTTGAGTGAATCTCATATCAGAAGAGAAGATTCTCAAGCATAAAAAAACTAGGTGCAATCAAAGTTAAACAACCGTTAGTTAATCAAATCAATCGAAAACTAATACTAATCCGCAATTATCTAGATTACCACCAACGGTACTAATAGAGCATCTCAATCCCAAAGAAGTCTTTAAAGCGACCGTAAGAGATTTCGCCTAATTAGGTTACTTTCCACTCCGAATAGGCGGCTCCACCAGTAAAAACACAACTAGGTAGTTTTGCTGGCTCTGAGGATTAGTTTGCTCGAAATGCAAACTTTGATATTTATAGACCAAGGAAGTTTGGACACCAAGGAATCTCCAAAACCGAAAATATTCTCAAGATATGCAATATATTTCCAAATTCGGTTTTGATAATTCCTGGAAATGATTTGTCCAAACATTGACCGAAAATCTCTTAGAAAATCTCCAACTAGTAAATGCACATTACTAATTTTCATTTTCCAAAAATAAAATCAAAAACCTTAAATAAAAGATTCTCAATTTATTTTTTTCGATCCGGGATTTTTCCTTTAGCTATTAAGGAATATCTTTGAACAATTAAAGATAAGCGTTACCGCACATGTTCAAAGTATGTCGACATCTTAACTTAGTAAATCATCTTTCATATTTACTATCTTGGAATCAATTTTCCACACTTCCATACAAGTTTAGAATTGGTTCATCTGACTTCCAAGAACTATGTGATTGATCAAGAACACTCAATCACCAATCATGGGTTTCACGGCTCTACCAAAACAAGTTTCGGTTCTACCTCCATATGAGTACTGGATTTAGTCACACTAGCTTTCCAAAATTCGGTTGACTAGGTACTAGGATCGGTTCCCACATATATATGGTATCTAACTTGTATTTGTTGCACATGTCCATAGGATTGGTTCCCAATATCTAAAAACGTGTTGCACATGTTCATATGATCGGTTCCCAATATCTAGAAACGTGTTGCACCTCTTACAATGATCGATTCCCCTCTTGTGATCGGTTGCACCTCTTACTAGGATCGGTTCCCCTTTGCCTAGAGTTGGTCATACCAATAACACTAAATCGATCATACCATCTCAGGTGATTACTTAATATCGGTTTCACTAATAAAAGTCATACCAATAAAAAAGTCAGGCCTTGTGAATAGTTTTACCAAGAACATAAACAAGTCATGAGTGGTTATACTAATCACACATATTGGTAGTTCAAAAGATATGCAATGAATAACAATACCAATAAGCCTAGCGATTTCCCTTTCGATTCATAAAACAAGTTCATGAATTTACTTCCTTTAAACGAATGTAAAATATTGTTTCCTAGGATGAAATCTTCACCTCATACCCATACATAATCACAATAGAATTCAAACGATTATATCGATGTCTTATATACGAAGTTCAAAAGATAAGTGTTATACTTCGTATTGTATTCCTTAATACTATGTCTAACTAGAGTATAATCATTCATGCTTCGCAGTTATGTTTTCAATATGCACGACTTGAAAGATATGTTAGGGAATGAAACAGTTCAAGTCAAATATCATTAACCTCAAGTGGAAGGATGATGTTGTCGTTGTAGCTCCTTACTTCTTCACTTCTTCAAGTCTTCGTAATACTTGTAATGTCTCATATCCTAATACTTTCAAGCTAACCTATATGAAGTTGACTCTAGTACATAATCAAGCGACTCTTTAAATGAGTTTTGTTTCACTAAAATATGACAACCAAACTTGACATACCAACGCTTGGTGGGTTCAACCGAGCTATGCTCTAACAATGATGATCACATAAGAACCAGGGAGTTCAAAATAACAGCGTAAACCACCGATCAAAACAAAAAGAAAAGCAAAGAAGAAGAACCATACCATCTTGTTCAAGATGGAGAGTTTCTTCCAGAAATAATGAACTTCTTTATAGGAGACAAGAAGTTAAGAAGGAACAACAAAAGACAGAGGAGAAAAAGAATGAGAAAGTTATGAACTCTGAAAACAGAAAATAAAGACATCATTCTCTTCCCCAAAAATATTTTATAAGAAACCCGTGGACAGCCAACCGGCGCCTCAAGTCCAACAGGTAAAACCGTACTAAATGTGCAGACGTGGCGAGAATCTCGGACGTGGCGATAAAGACGGGACGGTTACGAAGTTTTCTTCCCATCATGCCCTTGGAAAGATGCAAAGAAAAAGAGCAAAATGTGAGGGTAAAATACCCGATGGCTACGTGTCAACATCTCAAGGGATGGTTTCAGGATAAGGTGATGAGATAGAAGCATCGAATCATACTCTAAAGGTGATTTCGTCTGAATCGAGACGCCTGTTACAACATTACATGAATGACGCGTGTGAGGAGTGGTCTAATCGACTCAAACGGTCAAGTCAAAAAAGAAGGAATGCATTTGATGAAGGATCAGAAGAGGCGTGGACGAATCTACATCATATCAGAAGGCTCGGACGATATATATTATGACTCGAGGATGATGCAGTAAAAGATCCCCTAGAAGGAGAAGCACGATGACGTACGAAACAAGATAACCCGGAAGGAGAACCGAGCTGGGCATCACGAGGAATAGTATAGAGCTAGTCCGAAGTAATGAGAAGATGTACGATAGCACCAACTCGGCGAGATCAAGTCATACCTTCACGAGTCTAGTTTGCCTATATATACCAGTCCATGTAGAAGGAAATGGACATGTAATCTTAGATGGTATTTCTACAAAGAATTCCTAAGAGAGATCTAGAGAAAGAAAGAGTGAGAAATCTAAGTGATATTTGTAACTCTTTTAAGGGTAAGACCTTAATCAATAAAGAAAACATCTTCTTTCCCATGGACGTAGGTCTTCATGGCCGAACAACGTTATAGGCTTGTGCTAATCTTTACTTTTCATGTTCTTTACATCTTGTTTATTGATGATTATTTTCAATGATGTTGTAGTAAGAAAGGTTATCGTTCACTCGGACTTGATGAGATTGATTTTAAGAATTAATAAAAGAAAATAAAAGAAAAATATATACAAATATTGTCACATGATGAAGAGATGTGCTGGGACTCAGGATTCGGCCAAACTTATAACAAAAGGTTCAAATATTAATTCTTTTAACAATTATCGCTCAACAAATAAAAACATGGACTCTTATTTTTGCCAAGATAGATTCTCAAAAGATTGGTTGTAAATCCTAAGCATGATGTATCAAAACATTTAAGCTAAGCATACCTCATCAAATTAAATGACAACCAATTAATTCAAATAATATTTCAATTAAAATTAATGCAAAAGTCTTAAAAAAAAATTAAATAATTTTACCCATGTATGAAATTCGTCTTCCTCCGTCGTCCCAGTAATGGGGTCTAGCTCATCATGTTGGAAACACGCTCAAAATATGATTTTATTGCTCAAAGATGCTTACAAGAGGTGAAAATAGAATGAATATTGAAAACCGGGTTTGTAACAATTATATTTGTTACAAACCAAACTGCTTATCTGCAGAACGATATATATGATGTGTCACCGCACTTGTTCCAAAACGATTGTCTCTGAACTACGACCCTCGGTTGTGAGTCGTTATTACCGTAGCGAGAACGATCGCTGCATGTGGGTCTTATGTTCTTTGTGTTCTTCCCATGCAGCAGCAGAAGAGTTTTCTCTGCAACTCGATTCTCGCCTCTGTTCTCGTCCCAACTCTCCCTAATCTCTCTATCCCCCTCTCTGATACTCTAACACTCTTTATAAAGCAAACATGATCAAGAAATCTCGCAGTAAAGTCTCCAAATCTTCTCATTAATCGGAAATAATATCTCTTCATATTTACGGGTTTTTTTCCTTCTTTATCTCTTTCTTGCGTTTCATACAGGCTAACACACTCCAAACAGACCACAACACGTACCAGAAATGTTGTATACTGATCAATACTCAATGCGATTGATTTCTATTTCTCGTTATCGTGGAATTCGTCATCTAGAAGGATCGCCCTTACGTGGGCAACGAACTCACACTAATGCGAGGACATCCCGCAAGCAAAATCGGAAATGAAAGAAGTACCAACAATGATCCAATCCTAAAGGTTCAGAAGGAGTCTTAGGTGGGCGATCCAATATAGTTTAATTTAACTTTCGTTAAAAGCGTACTTCTTTGATTTTGATCAAAGCAAGATGTTGCAACCACACGAAATCCCATGTATTTCTCCTCCCATAACCATGCGGCTCTGGTTTTCTTCATTCTGATGATTCAACCACTTCTACTCGAAACCGTTGGTCACACAATCCCTGTTTAGCTCTACCAAGTCCAGCCCATCAAATTCAGCCCTTTAGTCTTCTCAAAACCGGTCCAAAATGCCAACCCTAATTCTGCCTGTATTAAACATGCTTTCCCGCCAATTTTAATTTTCAAACGAAGAAGAAGGAGGTGCCCCTTATCCAGACCAGGGGTGCGAATAGCAGCAAGTACCCCTTATCAATTGAGTGCCCCTTAACCAATAGTGAGAGTCCGAATAACACGAGTCCTCCGGGGTGCCTTTTAACACTTTTTCGAGCCGAATTTTCCAAAAATGTTTATTCCCCAAAAATACCTACACACACATAAAACACCATAATAAGTACAAAATCGAGTACCAACAATGCAGAAAATTGAGGACAACTTAGACACAAAAATGTGTTTATCATTTATCTTTGAATCTTGAATGTTAGTAGCTTTATAGCCTTTAGATCTACTTGGGTGTAGTCATCAGAAAAGATGCAACTACAACCGCTTTAAATCTGTTCCATAAATTGTCTAATTGAAAATTCAGTATTTCTCTCAGGGTTTGCATGGGAAATTTAGCCAGTGCACAATCAATATTACAAATATATATAAGTAAGTTTGTTTTATGTAGTGTTCTGAATTTTGTCCTTGAATCTTTGTTTTATGATTCATCCTCTGATAAAGTAGATATGTATGAGAACAGATTGTGAAGCTAACGTTAACTTTGTGATTGAATATGGGTGTTCATCTATTATATTTAAGAAGCTTCTTTTAGATGAGTATGGTTAGAGCCTGGATGATTAGTGGTGGGTAATTATGTATTGCTAGAAAAATGATACAACTCATACTTATTGGTTTAATTGATGGGGATTATTTTGTTGACAGAATAAACAAAATCTCGAGGTGGTGTTGTTGCTAAGAAGGAAAACTAAACAACTTCATGTATGGTTATTTAATTGTCCCATGAGTATCAAAATTCCATCCAACTTATTATCAAAAGAATTTCTCATAGTCAAAAAATAAGAAAACAAGCAAAGGATGTGATCCTTCTAATTCTCAGAGTTTCATCTTGCTGTATAACTGTTTGCTATTTTGTTTCTCTTGGGAGCTTCTGTTCCGAGTCCAGAATATATATTGTTTGGTTCATATTGTTACAGGATTCAGAAATGATGTTCACTTCGATATCTTAAATTAGAGATTCCCAGGAAATAAAACCACAATAGCTTTTTCTTCTGTATCTGATTCCTGTAATGAGTAAGCTACTAAATTTCTTAAGCAAGTTCAATTTTACTTATTTTGAAAATTTTGCAAACAGTGTGCTGAGATTGGGAATAGGCATATAAATAAAAGATCTATGCTACTGCTGCATCCTTAGCCATAAATGGTTTTTTTATCAAGGTAAAACACCCTGGTCTTTAAACTTCACCTGATTATGTTTACCGTTTTCTATGCTTAACATGGATAGGAGAATTAGTAAAACACCCATTACCAACCTATATATCCTTTCGATCCTTTCAGATTTTGTTAAAATATGTAAAGTTTAATTCGCAACGGACATCATTCCTTTATAAATAAGATGCACTTATTGGAGTCGGAACTTAAATTTCAATTAATACACAATATGGTCGGTAAAGATCCCATGATGAGGATTTTTAGGTTTAAAGTGGTTATCTTGCATACTCACCTTCGAGGTATGTTCCTTTTCTTTTTTAAGAGTTATTTTCATTCCACAGAAATCTCTCCACATACGCCAGCATCAAAGAACAGTTTGAAGAAATCTGATGTCACAGGGGAGTATAATGGTCTTTATATCAATCATGATTTCATAAATCCAAATATAAAAATAAGTTTCAAAATGGCTTGGGGATACTTACTGTAGAATAATGAGTTTGCTTTGAATGATATATATTTTACATATGAATTTCTCTATTCGCTAATATTTTTTCGTAAGGGATACTGTTGAGGGGAAATGAAAAGTTTCATATTGTCAAAGAAAGCACTGGGAGATCTTACAAACTTCAAGAAGTTGTCTTTTAATCAGGAATTAAAAAAGAATAATCCCAAGACATTGAATGACATTTTCGAAAACGATTTCTACGCGATCATCAGAAATGTACACTGCCATTAAAAAGTGAAACATTGCATATAATGGTGAAAATGGTAGCAGAACTGTCATAACTTTTCTATTATATTTTTTCCATCTACAGTTTGGAGACTACATTAAGGAACTTTTCCTTATCTTTCTTCACTGATCAGCAAATTTCTTTTGGTGGAGATTTTAACTCTTTAATGTGTGTACTAAGAAATATAATACAAAAAAGATAAAACATATATTACACATTGCCATTCTGCCAGTCTTATTTATATAGCTGGTGAATATCAGTTGGATCCTTGGGTTGGGTATGTTCGACATTACATGAACTTATTTTCTTGCAGCTGTGTGGTGGTTATTTGATAAATATTGGTAAGTCTTAAGATATTTATGACTTTCTCTAAATAAGAATCCATCCGTAAGTCTTGATTTTCCGTTTTTTTTCTCTGCTAATTAGTTTGCAGGTGATCACTGAGTAATCAAGGCTGGAGTGAAGGTATATGAACTGAGAAGTTGTTATGCAATTGAACGGGAATGTATATTTTGATATTCACTTGCATATATATATATATATAATATTTCACCAGTCTGAACAGTTATGAGTGAATTTTGATCACCGATGACAACATTGACAAGCCATGTACGAAGCCTCAAGTAAGAACCTGAAACTGCTGCATATGTATGTAATACCGAAAAAGTTGATTGTACTGTATTATTTTAAAGTTATAAAATTGAAAGTTTATGGATTGTTTTATTACAAATGATAATGCCATTAGTTTACATGTTCCAGAATTTGTTTACATTTTGATTTACTCAAGTGTAAATTACAAAACTATAAGTTACAAGGATGGGATTTAGACTACTTAATTGTATTTTTCACATTTACACGTGATAAAATTCGAACTTCAAACTTACTTCTGTATGTTGCAATCCTCATCTCTTAGTCTTTCAAAGTTTAGATGATTACTAACTTGAGTGTGTATATGCCAATGTTTCATACCCTTGCTTTGAGTTCCAGAAGGATGTACGTAATCGACTCATTCTAAAAGTTTCATGCAATGTCAACATTAGGGAACATATTATAAAGAACACTTCCGATTTTAAACGAGAAAAGAAAGCTACCAGTGCGAAGCACGGGTTACTATCTAGTCTATTGAAAGAGTAAACATTGACTAAGGGGGATAAACATATCATATTGTTGTGTAGTAATTATATACTACAAAAGGGGAATAACAAAGATGTTCGGATTGAATATCTACCTAGCTTGCCTTTAGGGGGAGTAAAAGCTTTGTTAATCAAATGTCAACATCGACATTTATTGATTGAATATATGCACCTTATGATGATGTTGAAACTTAGAATCAAGCGTATGTAAAATGAATTCTTGTAATTTGTTTATCCATATGTAATAAGAGTTTTTTCACTAAAATTGACAAAGGGGAGATTGTTAGAGAATAGCTCGGTTGAACTCACCAAGCGTTGGTATGTCAAGTTTGGTTGTCATATTTTAGTGTGTCAAAACTCATCTAAAGTCGCTTGATTATATACTAGAGTAAACTTCGTTTAGGTTAGACTAGAAAGTCTAGGAATGTTGAGACATACAAGTATTACTCTGAAGATCTGAAGAATGTGAAGAAGAAGCGAACTACAACGACGACATCATCCTTACTCTTGATATTAGTAATATTGACTTGTACTGTTTCATTCCTAACGTATCTTTCAAGTCGTGCTATATTGAAAACATAACTGTGAAGATGTATATACTGTACATATTGTATAATACTTGTATGATCATATTTGTATGATCATGGTATTAGGGAATTAGACTACGAAGTATAACGCTTATCTTTTGAACTTCGTAGATATGACATCGACATAATCTTGTATATACTGTTATGATTATGTGAATGTGTTATGGTGAAGATTTCATCCTAGGAAACAATGTTTTACATTTGTTTAAAGGAAGTACATTCATGAACTTGTTTATGAATCGAAAGGGAAATCGCTACGCTTATTGTTACGGCTATTTATTGCAAATCTTTGGATTACCAATATGTGTGAGATGGTAGAACTGATCGTAACTTTGTTATGTATCTTGGTATAACTAATCACAATGCCCGACATATGATTTGGTATGACAGTTTTTATTAATTGGTGTAACCGATCCTAAGTAATCACCATGAGATGGTATGATCGATATTTATAATTTGTGTGACCGATCCTAGTAATTGGTGTGACCGATGACAGAGTGTTGTGTAATCGATCCTTGTAATTGGTAACTGGTCTTGGTAATTGGTGTAAACGATCCTGGTAATTGGTGTAACCAATCCTGGTAACTGGTATGATCGATCACAAGCAATATCATGAGAATATGGTAACCCTACACGGTAATTGATGTAACCGATCTAGCATGTAACCTATCCTAGTATGTGTGACCGATCACAAGTATTTCCATATTGAGGTATAACCGATCCTAGTGATTGGTAGAACCGATTGAAACCATGTGTGTGATTTGATATTTGATTAATCACATAGTTATCTTGGAATATAGGTGAACCAATTCTAAACTTGTTTGGAAGTGTGGTATAACCGATTCCAAGAATGTAAATCCATGTGAATATGAATAAGAATTTACAGCGAAGAGATGTCAACATACTTTGAATACGTACAGTAATTCTTATCATTTATTTTTCAAAGATATTCATTAGTACTCAAGGAGATCATGTGCCGAAATAAATTAAGAATCTTTTAATTAAGGTTGTTAGTTTTATATACATTAATTACCAGCAATTAATGTGTAGCTATAGAAAATAAAAGTTAGTAAATGTTCATTTACTAATTGGAGATTTTCTATTGAGAGATTTCAGAAATTTTGGACAAGCATTTATTGGAATTATGAAAACCGAGTTTTGCTATTGCATATCTTGAGAATATTTTCGGTTTTGGAAATTCCTCGCTGTCCAAACATCCTTGGTCTATAAATACCTAAGTTTGCATTTCTAGAAAACTATCCTAAGAGCCAGGAAAACTTCATTCCTGTTATTTCTGGTGGATCCGTCTATTCGGAGAGGAAAGTATCCTAATTAGGTGAATCTCTTACGACTGCTCGTTTAAAGACTTCTTTGGGATCAAGAAGCTCTACGAGTACCGTTGGTGGGAAACTAGATAATTGCCGTTGAAAAAGCGGGGGTCTAACAACCACACCCAGTATTTCGTTTGGGAAATCTGTATGGACTAACTCAAATATACTTTCAAGAGAATCGACTAGAAAGTCAGACTCAATCAAAGAAAAGTATATCCGAGAGTTATATCTCTGTTTCTCAATGTAATCATGTTAGAGCTTAGCTCGATTGAACCCACCAAGCGTTGGTATGTCAAGTTTGGTTGTCATATTTAAGTGATTCAAAACTCATCTAAGAGTCTCTTGATTATGTACTAGAGATAACTTCGTTTAGGTTAGACTAGAAAGTCTAGGAATATTGAGACATACAAGTATTACTCGAAGACCTGATGAACGTGAAAAAGTAACGAGCTACAACAACGACATCATCCTTCCTCTTGAGGTTAGTAATATTGACTTGAACTGTTTCATTCCTAACGTATCTTTCAAGTCGTGCTATATTGAAAACATAACTGCGAAGCTATGTATTGGATATATTACTCTAGTAGTGAGACATGATCATATGATCATAGTATTAGGGAGTTAGAGTACGAAGTATAACGCTTATCTTTTGAACTTCGTAGATATGACATCGACATAATCTTATGAATGTTGTTATGATTATGTGAATGGTTAATGGTGAAGATTTCATCCTAGGAAACAATGTTTTACATTTGTGAAAAGGAAGTACATTCATGAACTTGTTTTATGAATCGAACGGGAAATCGCTAGGCTTATTGGTACGACTATTCATTGCAAATCTTTGGATTACCAATATGTGTGAGATGGCAGAACCGGTCGTAACTTTGTTATGTATCTTGGTACAACTAATCACAATGCCTGAATTATGATTTGGTATGACTAGATTTGATTAATTAGTATAACCGATCCTCAGTAATCACCTGAGATGGTATGATCGATATTTATAATTGGTGTGACCGATCCTAGTAATTGGTGTGACCGATCACAGAGAGTTATGTTATCGATCCTTGTAATTGGTGTAACCTGTCCTAGTAATTGGTGTAACTGATCCTGGTAATTGGTGTAACCGATCTTAGTGACTGGTGTGACCGATCACAAGCAATACCATGAGTATATAGTAACCGGTCCTGGTAATTGATGTAACCGATACTGGTAACTGATGTAACCGGTCCTGGTAACTTGTGTGACCGATCACAAGTGCTTCCATAAGAAGGTATAACCGATCCTGGTTATTGATAGAACCGATTGAACCTATGTATGTGATTTGATATTTGATCAATCATATATTTTCATTGGAATACAGATGAACCAATTCTAAACTTGTTTGGAAGTGTGGTATAATCGATTCCAAGATTGTAAATATGAAAGAGGATTTACAAAGAAGAGATGTCAACATACTTTGAACCCGTACAATAACTCTTATATTTTATTGTTCAAAGATATTCCTTAGTACTCAAGGAGATCCTGTACCGAAATAATTTAAGAATCTTTTAATTAAGGTTGTTAGTTTTATATGCATTAATTACCAGCAATTAAATGCATATCTCTAGAGAATAAAAATTAGTAATGTGCATTTACTAATTGGAGATTTTCTATTGAGAGATTTCGGAAAATATTGGACAAAATATTTACTGGAATTATGAAAACCGAATGGGCATTTATTGCATATCTTGAGAATACTTTCGGTTTTGGAAATTCATTGGTGTCCAAACATCCTTGGTCTATAAATACCTAAGTTTGCATTTCTAGCAAACCATCCTAAGAGCCAGGCAAACTTCATCTTTTTGTTGTTTCTGGTGGAGCTGTCTATTTGGAGAGGAAAGTACCTAATTAGGTGAAATCTCTTACGACCGCTCGTTTAAAGACTTTTGTGGGATCAAGAGGCTCTACGAGTACCATTGGTGGGAAACTAGATAATTGCAGTGTTATTAGTTTTCTATTGATTTGATTGACTAATAGTTGTTGAAACTTTGATTGCACCTAGTTTGTTTATTCTTGAGAATCTTCTCTTCTGATATAAGATTCACTCAAACTAGATCGAAGTATCGACGAGATCTTTAGAACTGTTTGTAGATCTAAAGACATCTTGTGATAATCCATTGTTAACAGACTCCGTTGCATGCGTGATTGATCCCAAGATATTCAAGTGGTGTTGTGCAGGTTTTAATTGAAGATTAAAGAAGATTTGAAGACGAAGAAGATTTCTTATTGGTTTCTCATATCTTTGTGTTGCACAAACCTTGATTGTTTGGGATCCAACTAGAATCGGATTTATTCGATTGATTAGTTGCATGAGATCGGCATTCACAATATATCTCTTTGAGATTTATTTGGATTGAGTAAGAATCTAAACTTTTTTACTTCGGTAGTTGTTGGATAAATTGATCTAACCATGCAAAGGAGTTTATTAGCTTAAACGGAAGAGCCTTTGAATATGACTTGAGATATCTTATCTTAAAGAATCAATAGAGTTGTTACCAAACAGATTTGTTGTTCCTTTACTGTTTGGAATACGATCCAAAGGAATTGTTCCAGTGCGTGCACTCATCGAAGTCGGAAGCACGGGGATACTGAGGAAACTGAGTGAACTAGGGGTAGTTGCTTGGTCTCAACTATACGAAGTTGGTTTAGATTTTATATATCGGCTTAATTCTAAGAGTATTCAATTATGGACTTGGTCCCGGGTTTTTCTGCATTTGTGATTTCCTTGTTAACAAAATCTTGCCGTGTCATTTACTTTACCTTTTCGCAATTATAATTGTTGTTATTATAATTTAAAGTAAATTACACAAACATTAACTCCGTACATACTTGATAGTGATCCTATAGTGTTTGGTTAAGTCCGAACTTATTATCCAGTATCATGCTTCGTTGTTGTATTGTCTCAATCTTGTATCCATAGTCAATCACACAAGTTATCTTGTTGTCGTATTGTCTCGATCTTGTATCCATAGACAATCACACGAAGTGTGAACCGATTTGTTGTATTGTCTCGACTCAGTCTATTGACAATCACTATCGGTAGAGGACTTATAGGTGGATAAATTAAAGATTGTGGTGTATTTGGGTACCCTCGTCTTTTCAATTCAACAAATCAAACAGATAGAATACGCGAGCCTGATTATTATAAGAAACAACTTGAACGGTACCAAAGACCAATGTTCAAGTGTAAATCAATTTATATCAACAACCAAAGGTTGGATTATCTAATTGATTGAACTACGCACAACCTGTGATATTTCAATTATATAGAAAATATAATGTGGAAAAGAAATAACACAGACACCAGAAATTTTGTTAACGAGGAAACCGTAAATGAAGAAAAACCCCGGGACCTAGTCCAGATTTGAACACCACACTGTATTAAGCCGCTACAGACACTAGCCTACTACAACTTAACTTCGGAATGGAATGTAGTTGAGCCCTAACCAATCTCACACTGATCAAGGTACAGTCGCATTCCTTACGCCTCTGAATCCCAGCGGGACTCTACGCGGTTGATTCCCTTAGCTGATCTCACCCACAACTAAGAGTTGCGCCGACCCAAAGTCGAAGACTTGATAAACAAATCTATCTCACACAGAAAAGTCTATTGAATAAATAAATCTGTCTCCCACAGAAATACCTACGAATTTTGTTCCGTCTTTTGATAAATCAAGGTGAATACGAACCAATTGATATACCAGACTTATATTCCTGAAGAACAGCCTAGAAATATCAATCACCTCACAATAACTTAACTATATGGTAGTATAACAAGTTATTGTGGAACCACAAACGATAAGACGGAGATGTTTGTGACTACTTTTATATCTTACATATCGGAGATAAATCTCGAGCAAATTTTAGAGAATATAGTACTCAATACAATAGAACAAAGTAAGATCATAACACGTAACTACAGAGAAAATAGTTGGGTCTGGCTTCAGAATCCCAATGAAGTCTTTAAGTCGTTAACCTATAATGGTTTTAGGAAAAACTTAGGTTAAAGGAGAATCGACTCTAGTCGCAACTAGTATCACACATGAGGTGTGGGGATTAAGTTTCCCAGTTGCTAGAGTTCTCTCTTATATAGTCTTCAAATCAGGGTTTGATAACTTTCGGACAAAGCAATCAATATTCACCGTTAGATGAAAACTTGAGTTACTCACATCTAAATCCGAGTCACTCAAATGAATCAAGGACTCAAAACGGTTCGATTCATGAACATAAGTAAAGGAAACCATAAGAGACTTTCTCAGCGAGTCATCCATATTAGTTGTTCCACCCATATGGTTCATATTTCTTAAAACCCGATTCACCTTTTTGTTTCTAATGGTTACCCAAGGAATGTGGATATCACCACTTAGACCCGAGTCACTATCCCCATCATTTAGTAGATCCTGTACGGCAGATGTGCCTCTTAGTTGAGCTTTGGACACTCTTCTCCATACCTTCTGTAGTTTATTTAGCTCCTTCTTAGAATTATGAAAATTCAAATTTGAAGTTTCTGCATGTTCAGAATGCTGAGACTTATTCTTTGGGAAAAAAAATCAGCTGATGAGGATAAATCGGCATGGGGATCTGGAAAATCGGTATTAATCAATGAAGGAGATAATGCATGGATATTGTTATCCTCAATCACCATCTCTACTGTTGACTTGAGTAAAGGAACAACAATAGAATCAAGATCATCATTGATTAAATCTTGAATCCACTCAATGCACAACCACATACCTTGAAAGCAAACAACGGCTGGAATTTTACTAAGATCAGCATATACCTTAATCTTACAACTATTAAGTTTAGAAAAACTAACAGTTGATTTATGAATTCTAATTAGATTTCCCCGTGGATGAATGATGTTCTTAATAAAATAATCACTCCAAAAATGAAATGGTAAACCCTTAATACTAATCCAGTGAACATGATCATTATTCTAAACTTTGTTGATATAAGAATCTGAAGGTGGCCATTATCGTAATGATAATTTTGCTTTTCCAATATTGAGAATTTGAACCTCTTTGAATTGATCAAAAGTATCTCTTGATTTAGCATTTAAATAAGGAAGTATATCACTTATTCCTCTAAGTCTTAGTCCTATGTGATAGATATCTAGCTGCTAGATTGGCCATCCACGTCATCTTGGGCAACCTACTAACCTCTATGGCATGGCGAATCTAGCAGCGAAACGCTGAATGAAACAGCGTTGAGCGCTGAACGGTAACACGCTAAACCCAAACGCCGAACCAAACAGCGTTAACCAATTTAATTTTTTTAATTTCCATCTTCTCTCTCTCCCCCCATATCCTATCACACCCTACCACGTCACTCTCTCTCTCCACCACACTCTCTCCCACGTTCTTTTTCTTTTCCCCTCAATTCCAAATATACAAAAAAACAAAAATTCTCTCCATCAATCCCTCTATCTCTCTCCATCACATCCCTCTCTCTCTCCATCAGAATTCATAAATAAATGAAATAAAATCATCAAACCCTGAACCATTCGGTGTTGAGATAACTTTTTGAGCGCCGAACGGTTCAGCGTTTCAATCTCACTGATAGTTGGACTGCGAGCACTTGCTAGGTGAAAGAACTATCAACTATCACTGTTAATTTTTTTCCAACACTTTTTTTTTGATTTGCAACACTTTTTGGCCAATCTAGCACTCCAATCTAGCCCATAGGGGTTAGCCTAAGGCCTAAATTCCCAGAACAATGAAAATTCCTTGAAAAACAAGCAACAATACGATTCCAGCTAGAAAAAGATATGGTGATCTCCACCACAATACCATAAGAATAAAATCCAATTAAGTATCCACTGAAGGTGTAGATTCCAAAGATGGAAAATCATTAGGACTTTCCAAAAATTCAGCTATAGGAGAAAGATCATAATAAATTGAGGACCAGAAAGATCTCCAATACGTGCCATCAATTCCAGAGGGGATGCAGATAAAATGTTATTTTAAATCCTTAGCAGAATCAAATCTTGAGATTTATAGAAAAGAACCATAAGAGTTGGAACACATCTCAATAAGAAAAACCATTTGATTAAAGCGTTGAGTCCATCTTTGAGGTTTCTTAGACAAAAAAAACAGATAGATGCAATTTAAATTTTATAAGCCCATTCGACTGCAACTTCCGGAAGAAATATCCGGTTGCAGAAACCTTTGAATCTCTCCAAAATTTTAATTCTTTTGCTTTTCCTCTAGAGACCACAAGAACTCAAAAGATTTGGATCCCAAGACTACAAAGCTGGTTGATTCATTTCGAAGGATGAAAACTTAGAAAAAAGATGAAAATGGCGAAAATAAAAAAAATCCACTAATCAAATAATCTCGGCCCCAAGGGGGAGGATTAAAGATCCGTCCTTGGACAGCGAAGAAGTTCAGTTAGCGCGCTGCTACTGATTGGATCAAAGATCACAACGAGTAGGAGGCTGAGCTTTTCGAATAGGAAATCGCCAAGAGAGAGAAGCTCTATATTTTCGCCTAAACAGCTTTTCATCTCACGCCAATAGAGATAAGATATTTGGATTATTTATTTAGGAGTGCAATGTTCTTTGAGTTTTTTCTATTACGTGAAATTCAGTCCAATTATGATAGGATACATCTTTCAAATTAAATGAATTGAATTGAATTGAATTGCATGTAAATTCAAATGTTTTAGAATTATTTCTAAAGATTATGAATGGTTACTAATTCATTCAAGTTCTTATTTTAATCAAAAGTCAAGTCTTCAACTGAGTTTCAAAGATAGCCCATCGCATGTTTGTGAAAAGAATCTGAAATTTCTGGAAAAAAGTAATTTCTGTCATGTTTGGTATAGACTTTGCGACACATATCAATCTCATTATTGTTGCTTATCATTTTTATGTTTAGGAGGATTTCCTAAGATTTCTAAAGAGACCAAATTTGCTGAATTCCATACCCTAATGAATTTTCTATTAGAAATTTTCAAAACTGATTTTTTTTAACATGTGTTGATGTCCTGTTTTGTAGAGACTCTTTGAGATAGCTAAAAATCCCTATACTTTCTCCTATCATTTTTGTGTTAAGGAGAGATTTTTTTTCTTTCTAACAAGTCCAAATTTGACGAATTTCATCACCTAGTGAATTTTGTACAATTTTTTGATTATGGGCTACCGAAACTACAACATTCAGAAAAACGTTAGTTCCGTTCTATTTTGTCAAAACCTTTCAACACATCTACGGACCTTGTTACTTATGTCTATTATTTTATGTTAAAGAGGGGCTATCTCTAGTTTCAAACGAGACCATAATTGTCGAATTCCATTGCATAATGAATTTTTTACAAATTTTTGATTCAAGACACTCAAAACTATAATATTTACACAGTTTTTTGGTTAATTAGACCTTGTAATTTAAATTCCTGGGTCTAAAAGACAAGCAACCTATGACAACCTTTCAAATAACCATACATTCAAAAGTCATAGTTTTAATATCCTTCACGGACATTCTATCCAAGTTTGAAACAAATATCTAATACCTACGTTACTATTATGACCCTAAAGACAAAATATAAAAACCAAATTTTTTTGAAACTTCGTTAAAAACGGATCTTCTATCACAGGGGAGAAGAAGAACACGAGCTCTAATCTTGAACCCTAAAGATATCTTTGAAGATCTTAGATCATCGTCGTTTTAATTAGGGATCGAATTAAAAGATATTATCCAGGAATACACTAAATGGTAAGTTTGATTTCTAGGTTCTTTAGTTTCATCTTAAAGCACGTTAAATAAGAAATTGAAGTTGTGATATATGTAGGAGGTTTCATTCGATTTTCAAAGTTTGAGAAGAAATTGGAGTTGGATTCGGTTCGAGTTTGAATCTCAACAAGAGAGAACACTAAATAAGAAATGTACAACATTGTTTGTTTTCATCTTTTACCCGTCCGTACAGTCAAGAAACGATGTGCTCTTCCATGTATTTAGGCTGATAATGGGTGAGAAACTGAAATTTTTTGAATGATTGAATGTCTTAGTAAACATGGGTTACTATCAAATGCATGAAAGGACATGATGAATGGCTTAAAAATCAATAGAGAGAACATCTCTTCAAACCACTAGTTGTGCATATATAGGGCTTGATAGAATGCTTGAACCACCATAGTATGATCTGTCAAATGAAGAGAACATGTTGCTGCCATTTCAGGAATTCTTGCCCGAACGCCTTAGATTTAACCTGTAGTATGATAGGTAAATGACTTATGTACGTTTCTGGTTAGTGATCAGTTCTTCGTTGATTGAAATGTGTTACTGTTGTGATTGAAATTGTGTGAGTATGGGTAAGTTTTGGTTGATATACCAGTCAAGAAACAAGTGTTGTTGCAATTGTTTATGTAGGTGTGCCATCAATTTAATAATTAATGGAGGTGATTTAAGTGCAATTTGAGTTCATTTTGAAGCGTGGAGTAATGGGTTTGTGTTAGATTCATGTATTGCAGGGAAGGAGAGTCAATAAAAAAGAGAACAAATACAACATAGTTCTCTCCATTACCAGTTTGCGAGTTGTTATTATTGTGGTGAAATGTGCAGACTTTGTGCAGGTGTTTATGGGTGAAAACTATTCCTGCAGGATTTGGTAATTTGGGGTGTGTGGATGAAGTATGAATCTAAACCCTAAACAAATGCACTGCGCGGTGAGTGCTTTTAGATTCGGAAATCAATCTGTGCAAGTCCGACCTAAACCAAGAAATGGCCGTTCCATACTTGTTTCTGGCCACAAAGTGAAGGAGATGGGGTTGATCTTAGGGAGGGAAGCGAAGAAGGTGTCGAGATTGTGAAGGTGTTGGATTGCTTATGACTTGTAACGTAAAGGTGAGCAAGGCTTACGATTGATGCAAACAAGCTCTGGGTGTTTGAATACGTTGTGTATTAACACTTGGTTTCTGTCTTGTCCGACTTGTGTGGTTTTTCTCCTGTTTTTCTCTTGTGTTGAAAATAGGGAGGAGAACCTATTTATACAAGTCATTTGAGCCTTATTCACGTCTCTCGTGGGAAGTGGAGGAAGTGGAGTGATGGAGTAGTGGAGGTGTGTGTTGGTGTTACACGACCAGTCTTGCCCACTTCTCCGTCATCTCTAACCGTCCATGACTTCCTAACACGTTCTTGTGATGGCGTTGTTGCACGCACGCCGTAAACCGCCAGACCAATACCCCCCGTATGTATCCTCCAGCTTTGTGACATGATTGATGTCTCGAGTGTGTGGATCGTGGGATCCACAAAAGGTAGCACGTAATGCTAAATTGAATAACTGCGTTATTCGGTGAAGTTGATACTTGTGAAGTATCATGTGTATTTTATGCGGTACTACATCCCGGTGTGGTAGAGTGATGGGTGGTGATTACCATGATGCCTCACCGACCAATTAACTCCCGAACCGGGTTGTATAACCAAGCCGGTGAAGTTGGACTCCGACGAGATGATCTTTGAGACACTCATCCGCGACCGTTGGTGGAATTAGGGTTTTAGAAGAGGTGCGCAAGCATCCCTCTTCACTGGTCGAATCCCGCCTTGGGATATGACTTTGGCCGAGCCGACCGTAGATGCGTGTAGACGGCATGACGGTGTAGGCGCCTATACCCATTACTCACGAAAGTATGATCTGGGCCACTCCACCCGTCCTAAGTGAAGTTGAGTGGTCGAGATCAATTTGTGACAAAAAACCATGCCGCAAGAGCCGCGCGTCATGCCCATTTCGGGCGCACGTTCCAAGATGACCAATCTTGGCCTGGTCTTGGACGATCGGTCTGGTGTGAAGGTGGTAGGCTGGTGTTCATGCCTATACCTGAATATCCCATGAAAAAGTGATTTGAGCCATCCAAATCGTCCGGCGAAGTTGAGCGGTCGAGATCAGTTTGCGGTTTGGGAGATGTGACCACGCTAGTTTGGGCGCGCGTCTTGGAATAACCAGGCATGATATGCCTTGGCCGATCGGGTGAGGGGATATATGGTTCCACGGTGGTCATGCCGGGTATGACCGGACCGCTTAATCTAATCTTGGACCCTCCATTCGTGCCGAGAAGATGGACGCTCGTGATGCTCAAAACCCTAATTTTGGGTTTCAAGGCCGTGCGTCAATGCCTCGATTCGGGTACGACCGGGATGACCAACCATGGTTGGTCCCGACCGATTGGTCGAGGTATGTAGGCGGCCCACGGTGATTGTGTTGACATGCTCGGGGCCCTTTGAATCTATATCTACACCCTCCATCTATACCCGCGAAGATGGATGGTTGAGACTGTTTTGCGACACATGTAATATGCCGCAAACCCTAATTTAGGGTTTTCCGCCCATACGCTATGGCTTGGACGTTTTGGCAAGCTAGGCCAATCTTCGGGGAGGCCGACCATGCGGGATCCGCGTTGGTTCTAAGTGGATATTCCATACCGCTTGGGGGTGATGGAATTGATCCGGGTCATCCAATCATGCTTGTGGAGTTGGATGACATGATCATATCCGACCGATACTGGCCAGTCCGATGCTCAATCGGGCTAGTATAACACACCGAGAGGGGCTCAATCGGGCTAGTATAACACACCGAGAGTCAGCCTCGTACGGGTATTTCGTACATGGTTTCATTATAATGCTTGGAGGTTCGTGTTGCTCGTAAGAGTAACACTCGATCGTCATGCCGCACCGATAATGAGTATAGGAAATACAAGGCCGATTGCGCATTAATTAATAATGCTAGAAATTCACAGGGTATATGGGATTGTTGCTACATGCTCCAACCTGGATGAATTTTGTGTATTCACAGAATGGGATTGTTGCCGCATGCTCCATTCTAGGTGAATTAAGTGAGGGAATATCCAACACTTATTGATGGCCTTATCTTTACAAGATGTCAGCGCATAATTTTATGGTTTTTACGATTTTAACCTTAAATGAAAATCCACCATCAACATTAAGTCCCCTGCCTAGCACATAATGGTTACGCTATTGTGGGGTAGGCTTGAGATGGTGACATACATATGTGAGAAAGACAGGATAAAAGAAGTTTACTCGGAAGAGTATTGACCGACCGCTAGTCGCACACGCCGTTGTGCTTGTATGGAATCCTTTGGTGGGACCTGTTTCCTTCTTTGGGTATTTGAATCAGAAAAGGAATCCAAAAAAAGAGGTATCCTTGTTCTATTGGGATTCTTCTAATTTTTTGTCTATAAAAGAGACCAACCCCTTTGCTTTTTCTCACGATTTTTTTTTTTTGTTGTTGAGCAGCTCCCGTCCGTGACTGCCGCTGCCGCTCCCGCCAACGCTGCCGCCGTTGCTGCTGCCGGAGTTGCCGCCGTCGTTGCCGGAGTTGCTGCCGTCCAAGGTAAGTTTTGTTTTTTTTTTTTTTTTTTTTTTTTTTTTTTATAAAGGTAAAACCCTTGTTTACTAGGTAAACACCTTTTGTAAGATGTGCATATGCTTAGTTTTTTCCACCGAGGTTGATACGCCAATATTTTCTAGAATTGCTTAGTAAAACAACCCGTGAATCCATGATCATGTTGTTTTTTGTTTCTTTCCACCATTGCATGCAAAACCTAGCTTTTAGGTTGTATCTTGAAAAGAAAAACCTTGGCTTTAATCTCGTAGACACGATTCCCATGAATAAAGAAAAATCATGTTATGATGTGTGCGGATGAACGCGGGCCCGCCGTGTATGCTTGATTGAACGTGGGTCTCACCCACATATGCTTGACTGAAAGTCGACCTTATATTAGTCTTATGCCCGGGCTTGAAACTTGAGTAACACCGAACTTGAAATTTATACCGGACTTGAAACCAATACCAGACTGAAACTTGTATCGGACTTGAAACCAATACCAGACTGAAACTTGTACCGGACTTGAAACCAATACCAGACTGAAACTTGTACCGGACTTGAAACCAATACCAGACTTGAAACTTGAGTAATACTGGTGTTTGGACCTAATCCCATCTTTTGTGCATTTCAACGTGTCTTGTCGTGCGTGACTACACGCTTCATGCGCTTTTCATACAAGTTCTAACTCCTGTCTTTTATTTCATTGTGGAATGAAGAAAAGAATTCCTGTTGAGATGTCTTCCGGAGATAATGCTGGTGCCAAGTCGGGAAGTGTTGACAGCTTCAAAGATATGCCGAACATCGATGATGAGTTGTTCACCTCGCCTTTTCCAAACATTAGAAAACATCCTTCTCATAAGATAGTCCCGTTTCCGATTCGTAAAATATGGATGCCGATCCATTTTCTTCTTCAAAGACTTGTGATGAGATTTTGTCTCCGGAGAAACGAATATCCGCCTTACCCTATTGACTTCAAGATTTGTCATACTCCACTGGGTTCTTATGAAGGATGGATGAGACGCATGTTGAGTAATAAGGGCATTAAAGATAATTTGACCAAAGCGCAAATCCTCAATGCGGTCATGGCATCTGCTGCTCTTGAAATTAAGAAAGACACTGCGGGTTTGATTACCTTCATTTCTCGATGGCGTCCTTCTACTCATACAACCATATCTAGGTGGGGAGAGATGACTATTACTCTGGAGAGTGTAGCTGCATTAATGAACCTGCCTGTTGCTGGAAGTCTTTCTTACGAGCTCTCTGATACGGAACAACGTAACTATGATGCTATACTTCAAAAGGTGGCGGGTTTCGACAGTCTGGACAAGGAGGAGAAAAAAATATACGAGATGCTTTTACACCTGGTGGGTGTCGGAGTGGTCTCCTACAGACCCAGAGCCGAATCAAGAGTTGGAAAATGAGCTCAGCGTGATTTCGTTCCTGTCTTTATGGCTATCCAGAGATATATTCGACGACGGTTCTGGAAAGAATACCATTAGAGGTGACCTCGTTAAGATCGCTACAAAGCTGGAAAAAGGTAAAGTTCTTCCCCTAGGTGCTTTGTTCCTTGGATCGCTGTATTATCATCTGGACGCCTTAGCAATGGACATGCATGTTTCTAACGGGTACAAGAAGGTGGAGTCATACGTTCACTTCGCTTTTCTTCAGGCATTCTTATGGGAACACTTCAAAAGTTATGCTCCTACTCCCGCTCCCGCAAATTCGCTCAAAGAACTTGTATGGTGGCTCAAGAATACTCCGTTGGCATAGGAGGCGTCCCAGAACCGGCGCGAGACTTGTAGACATATTTGACAATGTGTCTTTTGTAGTTTTCCGTCCATGGGGGCCGATCCACCCTTCCATTGTTCAGCCAAAGACTTTTGCTATTGCTTCTGATGGTCCTGATGCTGTGTTGCGTACCGATGTTAAGACTATGAGATTTGGGGAAATTATTTACCTCGCACAAACATCCCAGATATGTCCCGTCTTTATTCAACGAAGAATTTACTATCAGAACTCCGTACAATATTGACAGTGGCGGCTCGTCAAATGGGATTTGATCAGGGTGTCCCATTTATCCGTCCACCAGGGGTTCCGAAAGAATTCCTCCCAAATATTCTTAACGCTGACGTGTTTTTAGAACGGGTGAGCCTTCCCTTCTGGCCTATTGGGAGAAACCCAGTGGTAACCGATAATTACAAGGAATTTTGGAAGAGGCAACCGTTGATTTTCCAGAATTCTCTGAGAGTGTCAGGACAGTTCCCGTGGTGAACCATCTTCGACGTTTTGAAAAAGCATTTCCTAAGAAGCCACTTCCACCAAATGGACCAGAGCCGAGGATTGCAGTCCCCTGCCAGAGAGAGATCCAAAAGGCAGGCATGTGGTTCTATGATCCTCAATTCCTCCAATATGCAGTATTTAAATATCTTCTCGTTGGTTCCTTCATTTCTCCCGAGTAAATTCTTCTAAGAGTGATCCTTGCTTGAAATCGTGGAATTCCGAAAGAGAATGTCTTCACAAGGTTGGCGCGCATTCGAATGAGAAGGTCGGTAATGTTGGCCTTCATGCTGAAAAGTATGGCGGTACTGATCTTCATGCTGAGAAGTCTGGCGGTACTGACCTTCATGCTGAAAAGTCTGGAGAAACCGCTTCTTTTCCCGACCATGACAGATGATGCAAGCTCGGTTGGACAAGGCGCCTCCCTAAGTGATATTGTTGATGGGGCCGTGATGGAAATTATCACCCAGAGCGAAGTAGATATCGGGAGGAATGTAAGAGAGGCAACATCCGCTATTGTTGAGGTGGCTCCCCTTGAAGAATGTTCTGAGCATGTTCCAATCAATAAAGCTGTCGTGGCGACTTCTTCTGAAAGACCTCCTGCAACTGACAAGGCTCCTGTGACTGGTGAAGTATTGGCAGCGCAACCTGGAGCTTTGTTTGATCCTCCTTTCATTGTTCCTTATCCAGTGCCATGTGTTGGTTGGAGGATTCAAAGGTGCCTGGCCTCGGTTCAAGGAGTTGTACACGGAAATATGGGAGAAACACGGCCACATTGCTACCACTACGAAGCTCAAAAGTCGTCTTGCATTGGTCAACCGCGTTCAGAGGCTTTATTTTCTATCCATGGGATGAGCGTCACGACTGGTCGAACAGTTTCTGAGGAGATGATTGAAGACTGGAAGTGCCATCGAGATGTGTTTGTGCAGTACGACTTCAATGCTCCTTGGTTCCTCAAAGGGTTCTCCTAGATTCAGAGCTCCATAAATTACAAGGTGAAGCCCCTTCGCAGAATGTGTTACTCGCCAGAAGAAGAGGTTGAAAAGTTGTCTCGAGGAGTCAAGCCGGCAGGTGTACTTCAAAGGATGAAAGTCGCTCTTGCCCGAAGACGAGTTGCCGCCAAGGACTTTCCTCAAGGATTCGTGCCCATATACTTGTCTCTTCTTTTTCTTTTTGAGTGATAGTGAGGATTTCTTTTCATAACTTGACTTCCGTTTTGAATTAATAGGTAATTGAATTGGTTTATTTTGAGATAGTTTTGTGAATAACTTTTCTGAAAGAGGTTATTTTAAATGGAATTTGCATCTTGGTCATGAATGATTGCACATGTCATATTAAATTGCAAATGTCGTGTAAAAGGGAGGTATGAAGGGAAAAAAAAATGCGTTTGATCACTGAGTCTCTTTCTCTATGTATGGGATGCTAAGTCCCTAGTGAATTCCAAAACTATCTTTCTTGTAAAATTGCTGAATATAACTTACTTGTTTTTGAAGTCTCACTTGTATCAAACCGAAGTAGCCTCTCCAAGGAAGTCGTCCGCATTAATTTTTTAGAGAATGAGAGCTATCCCTCTGAACCAAGTTTCTCCCGAACAATGCGCTTCAAAGCGTTGCACTCACCGGGTAGGGTGGTGAAGGAAGCGGTGGAAATGACAAGACCTCGGGTCCATTATTTCTTGATCGGTTGGTGGACGCCATACGGGAGGTAGTTCCACCTCTCTATTTCGTACCCACATCTCCAAAGAACTCCAAAATCTTTTCCATCTAGAATGGAAAGTGTAGGTACTTCGAGTCCAAATTTTCCCGCGTTAGTGGGCGTTGTGATGTCTCTACGTTGCTTTGATGTGGAGCACGTTCCTGAGATGAAGTTGGAAGATTTGCGAGTGCCATCATATCCGCGGATCGCTTGCCTGGGTAAAGGGATGTGGAAGGTGTCGTAATATCACCGCTGAGTGATCGAATTGAACGCTCCCATCCTCTCGTATTCACGTATTTCCCGATCGATCTCTCCTTCCTCAAGCATTTCTTCGCTTGGATAAAAGGCCGATGCGGATTGGACAGCCTTCCGGGGTTTAACAAGAGTTTTGAGATATAAATCTTCTAACAGGGCTCCATAGGCCGCAGGCTCCCTTTCTTTATCCGGTAGACGTTGTAGTACTCCGTACAAGTCCTTTCCTCTCGTGGAGTTGCCTCGGTTCTTCATTGTTGACTGGACCATGTTGTTCATCTTTCATGAGTCTCCCGCGGTTACGCGCTTCTTTTGCCTCTCCACCGGTAAAGGTGTGACTCATGACTAAGGATTCAAAGATTTCTTGCACCGCTGAGTAGATGCCCGCCGACCCTTCTTGTAATTATGTGCGCTATATCATTCAAAAGGCGAAATGTCTCGCTCTCGCCTTCCGTGATACCGGCTTGATTTGCCAAGACATCCTCCAAAGATTCTAGCTACACTTCCCATGATATCCGAACCACCCGTGGTTTTGACACATTGCGAGATGGAAACCGAAAAATTGAGAATTCAATTTTGTGCAACCGAGAGATCAACCTCCCGCTCGTGGTCGCCAATTGTTTATGGGTGAAAACTATTCCCGCCGGATTTGGTAATTTGGGTTGTGTGGATGAGGAATGAATCTAAACCCTAAACAAATACACTTGCGCGGTGAGTGCTTGTAGATTCGGAAATCAACTGCGGCAAGTCCTACCTAAACCAAGAAATGGACGTTCCAAGACTTGTTTCGATCACAAAGTGAAGGAGATGGGGTTGATCTTAGGGAGGGAAGCGAAGAAGGTGTTGAGATTGTGAAGGTGTTGGCTTGCTTATGACTTGTAACGAAAGGTGAGCAAAGCTTTACGATTGATGCAAGCGGTGCTCCGTGTGTTTGAATACGTTGTGTATTAACACTTGGTTTCGTCTCGTCCGGACTTGTGTGGTTTTTCTCCTGTTTTTCTTGTGTTGAAAATAGGGAGGAGAACCTCTTTATACAAGTCATTTGAGCCTTATTCACATCTCTCATGGGAAGTAGAGGAAGTGGAGTGATGGAGTAGTGGAGGTGTGTGTTGGTGTTACACGACCAGTCTTGCCCACTTCTCCTGTCATCTCTAACCGTCCATGACTTCCTAACACGTTCTTGTGATGGCGCGTTGCACGCCGCATGCCGTAAAACCGCCTGACCAATATCCCGATGTATCCCCGGCCAGTGACATGATTGATGTTCTCGAGTGTGTGGATCGTGGGATCCACAAAAGGTAGCATGTAATGCTAAATCAATAACTGCGTTATTCGGGAAGTTGATACTTGTGAAGTATCATGTGTATTTTATGCACGCATCGCATCCCGTGTGGTAGAGTGATGGGTGGTGATTACCATGATGCCTCACCACCAGCTTAACTCCCGACTGTGGTTGTATAACCAAGCCGTGAAGTTGGGACGGACGAGATGATCTTTGAGACACTCATCCGCGACCGTTGGTGGAATTAGGTTTTAGAAGAGGTGCGCAAGCATCCCTCTTCGGCTGGTCGAATCCCACTTGGGATATGACTTTGGCCAGGCCGACCATACATGCGTGTAGACGGCATGACAAGGCAGTAGGCGCCTATACCCATTACCTCACGAAAGTATGATCCGGGCCACTCAATTCGTCCGGTGAAGTTGAGTGGTCGAGATCAATTTGTGACAGAAACCAAAGCCGCAAGAGCCGCGCGTCATGCCCATTTCGGGCGACGTTCCAAGATGACCAATCTTGGCCTCGGCCTTGGCCGATCGGTCTGTGTGAAGGTGGTAGGCTGGTGTTCACGCCTATACCCGAATATCCCATGAAAAAGTGATCCGAGCCATCCAAATTGTCCTGGCCAAGTTGAGCGGTCGAGATCGGGCCATGCGGTTTGGGAGATGTGACCACGCTAGTTTGTGCGCGCGTCTTGGAATAACCAGCATGATATGCCTTGGCCGATCGGGTGAGGGGATAGATGGGTCCACGGTGGTCATCCGGTATGACCGGACCGCTTAATCTAATCTTGGACCCTCCATTCGTGCGGAGAAGATGGACGCCGTGATGCTCAAAACCCTAATTTTGGGTTTCAAGGTCGTGCGTCAATGCTTGATTCTTTGGTACGAATCGGGATGACCAACCATGGTTGGTCCCGACCGATTGGTCAGTATGTAGGCGGCCCACGGTGATTGTGTTGACATGCTCTGGGCCCTTTGAATCTACATCTACACCCTCCATCTATACCCGCAAAGATGGATGGTTGAGACTGTTTTGCGACACATGTAATATGTCGCAAACCCTAATTTAGGTTTTCCGCCCATACGCTCCGGCTTGGACGTTTTGGCAAGCTAGGCCAATCTCGGGGAGGCCGACCATGCGGGATCCGCGTTGGTTCGGCAGTGGGATATTCCATACCGCTGGGGGTGATGGAATTGATCCGGGTCATCCAATCATGCTTGTGGAGTTGGATGATCGTGATCATATCCTGACCGATACAACAACCCGGATGCTCAATCGGGCTAGTATAACACACCGAGATGGGCTCAATCGGGCTAGTATAACACACCGAGAGTCAGCATGTATGGGTATTTCGTACATGGTTTCATTATAATGCTTGGAGGTTCGTGTTGCTCTGTAAGAGTAACACTCAGTCGTCATGCCGCACTGATAATGAGTATAGGAAATACAAGGCTGATTGCGCATTAATTAATAATGCTAGAAATTCACGTGGTATATGGGATTGTTGCTACATGCTCCAACCTCGGATAAATTTCGTGTATTCACGAGAATGGGATTGTTGCCACATGCTCCATTCTAGGTGAATTAAGTGAGGGAGTATCCAACACTTATTGATGGCCTTATCTTTTACAAGATGTCAGCGCATAATTTTCTGGTTTTTACAATTTTAACCTTAAATGAAAATCCACCATCAACAGCAGGAAAACAAGAAGGGTTGATGATGTTGTTTCCACGGCTACAATAAGGAAGTTTTATGGGTTGTTGTTGTTGTTTTCATCTCATACTCCTCGTTCACTTCCCTCATATATTGTGTTGTCATTCTTGTTGTCGCGTTGTTGATCCTTAGTTCAGTTTCTCCCCCTTTTGTGGTCCATTTCTCTAAATCTCTTGTTTAGTTTACATATATAATGTGCGTTGTGCTCTTTGGGTTTGTCTGGGTTTGCAATGTTTGTTGTAATAGACTTTATAATGTGAATACCATGAAATAAAATACTACTTTGCAGGAAAATTTGTTTTTGTCAGGAAAGTTGGTTTTTGCCAAAGTTGCACCTGGGTGCATAATGTACAGTCTGGAAAATGTGTTTTGTAAGGTTGCACCTGGGTGCAAAATGCACAATCTGACAAGATTCAGATTTTACAAAGAAAATATATAAGGTTGAAATTATCTGCCAATAAAGGATAATATTAAGTCTATTTTCGAATCAAGTTCTACAAGTATGTTTTTGTTTGGATCATATCAAATGATCCAAAATCACAAACGAAATACAATTAAAAAAACATCAAAAAAGATATAACTTTCACAAATAAAAAACACAGTTCTACACTAAATGGCATCACTGGTCTTCTTTCTTCCAGTAACTTCTTTCATCTTGGAGAATCAATACATCTTGTACTCGTTCTGTCCTCACCTTTTCCATTACAGTTTATTGACTTAGAAATTCATACCCACTTTACATCACCCAATTCATCAAGTACTGAGCATATATTAATGGAGTCGTCGCTACTGCAAAACCATCAGATTATGTGTTTTGACCAAGATGAAAAATATTATTTAACCAAATGTAACCAATTCTGCACTCAGGTGCATCTGAGCTCACTGCAAGGTGAAAAGCAAACTTAACCAAATCTAATCAATATGCACCCAGATGCATCTGAGTTTACTGCAAGATAGAAATTAAATTTTAACCAAATTTAATCAAGATGCACCCAGGTGTATCTTAGTTCACTGCAAAATGAAAATTCGAATTCGATTTATGAGATAGTATGATATGTGCTTCATTTACATGTTTAGAGTGTCAATTTCATACTTGTTTTAGCTATAATTCTTGCATATTACTTGTTATTATGATTACTTCCTAGTTTATGTGTCATATCAGGTGAATCATCCAAAAAGGAGCTACAAAGTGCTAAAATGAACAAAGAAGTGAAGTCTATCAATGAAGGAAGGCAAAAGGCTAAATTTAACTCATTCAAATCTAAGAGTTATTAATACCATCTTGAAGAGAACGAGAATACGAAAATAACTCAAAAATAATGAGGTCATTCCGAGTTCGGACGAAGAAGTTATAGGGAAAACAAGATTGAAAGACTTGAAGTTACAGAGAGAGGTTCGGCTGATAACTTCATCAGCTCGAGTCAGCATAACCTGGAGCTTAAAAATCAATATTTTCGAAGAGTATACAGGAGGATTCTCGGCTCAAAATTAATTTAATCAAGTGAGCCGAACCTGGTGATCTCCTGGAGTAAATTTCACTTGTTAGGTTCGTTCGGGAAAGGTCGGTAAGTTATGAGCCGAACCTGACAACTTCCTGGGACATATTTGGACGCGAAATTGACTTATATCTCAAGGAAACACGGTTCCGGAAGGATTCTAAATCCTAACTTTGAGAGTTTTATATAAGAAGACATCCAGAGCCTTAAGAAAAATATCTTTTATATCTTTTACACCATCTCTACCTCCCATACCACAACTTCTACATCAAAACCTAGGGTTTATCCCTTTAGGGGGAACCCATTCTTTTGTAATTATGTCTAGCTAAACCTTTATTGATTTAGGATGAATTCAATGTTCTATACGTGAAGTCGGATTTGTTAATACAAGTTTGTTTGAAGTTTTAATCATCATCGATTGTCTTTTCTATATCTAGGATTTATGATTGATTCTTAGATTAATTTGGGTACGCAACTAGATTAGTCTATTGATCATTCTATTGCTAGTAGAGAGTTGGAGAAATCCGTAATTGTCGTGCATCTCCTACATAAGTAGAAAACAAGAGACCTTGTAGGGATTCTGTGAAGCAATCGTGTGTGAAGACAATACCAGTAAATGGACCGAGCGTACCGAGTTTAACTGCTGGGATCAAACCTAAATTCACAAAGCCTAAAGCATTCGATTGAGTTAGACCTTGTAAGCGTACCTCAAGGCGGCTCAGTTGGATAGAATCTGATGACTAAGCGTACCTGTTATCCGGTGAGAGAAGGAGTTTTTTGTATAGCTAAGCGTACCTGCTATTCTACGGTTGGTGATGAATGATTCTGACGGAAGATAGATAAGTATACTGATTTGATTAACACTTGGTAACGGCGAATGATTCCTTGATCATCTTTATTTTATTTGTTATTATTTTTATTTACTTTAATTCAACCAAACCCCTTGTCTTTTACTTTATTTTGCTGATCAAATAACCTATCAATTACACAGCTCTCTGTGGTAACGATCTCTTACTACCGCTATATTACTAGTTAATTAGTGGGAAATATCTCGATTAATTTGTTGTGGTTACGACACGCATCAAAATTTTGGCACCGCTGCCGGGGAGCAGTTGCTAATTGATTCATTTTTATTTTTTTGATTTTCTCTTTCTTGTGAGTCATCATGTTTCCTTACGGAAATAACATGTACGAAGCACAAGATCAGACATACAATTGTGCTAATCAATAGGGTTTTCAATCTCAATATTATGAAAACTACCAACCATACCATGGGTATAATCAAAATCAATCTTTTGGTTACGATCAATGCCCCATGGAACCTTATGGATACTCTTATACATATCAACAACCTTATGACATGTATGTAAGTGAGCAACCACAAGGATGAGGGGATAATTATTCTTCTAATAATAATTCTTCTAGTCTTGCAGGTCTAATGCACCAATTTATGGATGATTTGGATCTGGATAATCAAAAGTTGGACCAATACATTCAAAATACGGCAGAATACTGAAAAGGCGAGGGTACCCAAATATACCTCAAGCTAAAACTTTTCCTACATATAAGTCCTTTCTCAGAAAGTGATTGTCTATGGACTGAGTCGAGACAATACAACTAATCAGTTCACACTTCATGTGATCGTCTATGGATACGAGATCGAGACAGTACAACAACGAAGTATGTTTACTTGATACAAAGGTTCGGACTTAACCAAACACAATATGATTGCTTATCAAGTAAATAGGAATTAACGTTTGTGTGATTTACTTTAATTATAATAAAACAATTATAATGCAGAAAATAAAAGTAAATGACACAAAGAAGATTTTGTTAACGAGGAAACCGCAAATGCAGAAAAACCCCGACCTTGTCCAATCAATACTCTCGGGATTAAGCCACTACATAAAATTACACCTAACTTCGTATAGTTGAGACCAAGTAACTAACCCTATAGTTCACTTAGTTCCGTCTGTATTCCAACGCCTCCAACTTGTGAATAAGTCACTTACTTGGAACAATTCATTTGGTTCGTATTCCAAACAGTAAAGGAACAATAAATCTGTTTGGTATCAACTCTATTCAACCAAGTGATATGAGTCGGACAAAGGCTCTTCTGTTTATCTTAACATAAACTCCTTCGTCGGGTCCTTAGATCTATCTTATGTTCAATCACCCAAAGGTAATAGTTTAAGATTAAGCCAATCAATACCTTTAATCACAAGGAAACGTATTGATTCCGAGCTACTCAATTAATCAATCCAATCTACCACAAGGATAAACCGATTATTAATTGGATCATCTTTTACCGAAACAAGTATTGTGCATACCAAAGATTATAAAACCCAAGTCAGATCTTTAATATCTTCTTTGTCTTCAAATCTTCTTAAATCTTCAATAAAAACCTGCACACAATCACTTGAATCTCTTGTGATCAATCACGCACTGTAACGGAATCTCGTTAACAATATATTATCACAAGATCGTCTTTAGAACTAACAACAGTCTAACAATGTCTAAAGATCCCCGTCGAAACTCGAACTAGTTTGAGTGAATCTTATATCAGAAGAGAAGATTCTTAAGAATAAAAAAACTAGGTGCAATCAGATTTCAACCACCGTTAGTCAATCAAATCAATCGAAAACAAAGATAAACCGCAATTATCTAGTTTCCCACCAACGGGTCGCGCTAGAGCTTCTCAATCCCAAAGAAGACTTTAAACTGAGCGTCCGTAAGATATTTCTCCTAATTAGGTTACTCTCCTCTCCGAATAGGCGGCTACACCAGTAACAATCTGTGTTTGGTGCGATCCAACCTATAAGAATTGAATCTAATGGATGATTCAGTTGACGTAAAGCAAGACATCAAGAGTTTTTAATTAACACTTGATGATGGCATCTACGATTCAATATATGAAGAAATCATCTCAAGAGATTCTACTAGAAAAGTTAATCTTGTTAATAATGTAGAAACCGATGACGATTGGAAAATACGTCTACAAGAAGGGTTGGATGGAATTTCCGATGATGACGACTCAGATTTTGAACAAGAAGTAGAAGAGGATATCTCTGAATACTCGAAACTGCTGGATCCTTTGAAAAATGAAAAACTGAGAACTTCAGATTTTCTTGGTTTTATGACTCCTCTTTGTCGTGAGACCAGGAAACTAAGGAGGGTTTTTCAAGGATGTTATATGGGTTACCGCACCAGTGATTATCTTCTTAAAGATCGTACAGACGAGCTAAATTCTAAGAAATTAGAATGTGAAAATCTTCGAAGATATCTCTTTTTGTCGAAAAAGAAACTTGCTGAATCTGAAGCAAGGGTTAATTCTCAACCAAAGAGTTTTGAAGAGAAAGAAGGTGTATATCTCTCACGAGAAAAACATCTTAAGGATGATCTAGCTGGTGCTCTTGATAAAATCAAGACATTGGAAGAAGAAATTCTGGACCTTAAAAAGTTCAATGTTAGCTCAAACAATTTAACCTCAATGTTAGAAGCAAGTAGAAATCATCGTGGTACAAGAGGATTGGGCTATAAGGGAATAGATGCTTCAAATATTAACAAAGAGGTAAAATTTGTTAAAGCTACTAATTCTTCTCAACCAGAGGCTTCCACTGTTGTCAAAATTGGTACAATTTCTTGTAAATAAGTAAAGCCAATCAAGCCTAAGAATTGTGTTCAACCAGTAGCAATCAGAGAGAGCACTTCTGCTAATGTCAAGAAAGCAACAACGTTGAACAATGAGAAGAAGAAGAAGAAAACTCGTCGAGCTCCAATGCAATAGGATCCATAAAAAGGTAACACTAAAACTCATACTTCGTATGTTTATACTAAGCATTGTTATTATTGTGGTATTAAAGGACACTTGCAATCGGTATGCAAAGTTCGTAAAATGCAAGATGCACTTTCTTTTGTATCAAACGAATTAGCTAAGATTGCTCCCCAAAGGAACTCAGACCGGTATTGTCCTAAGTTTAGGCAAAGAATTATTATAATGATAGTTCAAATTATGCATATCACTCGACAAGGTCATTTCATAAAAGACCCAATTATAGAGAGAGAGATGAATTTTTAAATGCAAAAACAAGATATGATGTTCCAAATTGGAGAAAGGGTCTTTCGCAAAATATTCAAAAGGAAAATGATCCTAATGGTATGAAGGAGAAAGCTGCTCATGCGAAACCCAACTCTAAATGGGTCCCGAAGTCCTCCATAGCCAAGAAGGGACCAAAAGTTAGTCACAAGAATGACTCTCAGATGTTAATTGTTGGTGACAATAATTACAAGAGTTTTCTTGAAAGACTAAAGAAAGACATCATGTCTGAAATCTCTTGTACCAGTGGACGTTGTGATAATGACACTCTTCATCACAAGTCAAAGAAGAAAAATAAGAGATGGAACAAGAGAAAACAAACCAAGCAAGAGGTCAAGAATGATGATTATGTCTTAGTCACTCATGACAAACAAGACAAGGATCAACTCAACACAACCTAGTTGTGTCAGAATGTGCATGCTCACCTTGGTGCTCAATCTTTTGAAAGGTGAGGAAGTACATGAAACTGAGCACATGATCTCTCGGTTATTATATGACTAATTAACATCTTTAGGTAGATTGTTTTTCTTCTATACTCATACCTTATCTATCTATATTTGAGATTTTTATAGACATGGTAATTTTGAGGTTTTGATGTTGATATCTACTGATCATATATGTGTAGCTCTTTTTTTGCGGTTCAAACAAGCCAAAAAACACTGAATTCGGACATCGTATGCAAAAGTTATGTCAAAAACAGTTTAGTATTATAATCCTTCACTAGCAACACATGGGTACCGATCCTAGTGAGAGGTGCAATACGAAGGAGTGTAAAACTGTTTTGCCTATAACTTCTTCGTCCGAACTCGGAATGACCTCATTATTTTTGCGTTGGTTTCATAATTCAATTTCCTACGAGATTGAGGATTAAGTTCTAGCCCATGATGGTAGGCTTTATCAAAGGATCATGAGGGGTTCTGATAGAAACAATATGTGAAAAAGTCACAATATGTTGAATCGGTTTTGGTTTAGCATAAAAGCATATGTGTTTCAAGGGTTTTCAACTTTTGCTTGCAATAGTTAAAAACCGGTTTTCGACCTTTCTCTGGTAAAGGTTGGTTGTTGTTATTCTTTTGTTTTGCATAAGGATGACAACATAATGATATTTCGATATCAATTCTCCCTGGAAGAAGATGAAAACATATTGGAGAAGAGGATGTGAAATTTGAGGTAACAATCTTTTAAGTTAATTGTTTTCCTATTTAAGAAAAGCCTGATTTTATTGCGTATATTTATTGCTTTTGCTTAACAAAATTTCGGTACAATTGATGTTTTATTCCATTATATGTGTATGGATGTGTGTGTGATTCAATTGGTTCTGGTTAAGAAAAACTATTGTTATCTTGCTTTATTTTGTGGTATCAATTGTTTAGGCTTACTAAATTTCGGTGCAATTGCAGTGCTTTAATGTCTATGTTGTTTCAATTGCTTCCGGTTGAGGTGAATAATTATGCAAGTTGATTTATTTTGGTTTGTATGAATTGTTTATGGCTTAACGAAAAAAAAGGTTTACGTGATGAATTGTTTAGTCCAATTCGATTCCGAATAAGAGAAACTAAGTTAATTCTGATCTTAGTTAGACTTATCAAAGTGGAGGTTTCGGTTATTCAAGTCTAATCGAATGCCTTAACAAGAAATGCTAGTTAACTAACCTAGTACTTGTGTTGTTTAAAACTGAAAGGTCTAAGTTATATGGATAATTAGAACCTAATGAGAAAAATAGAGTTATTTTTATTTTGGTCTTATCGAACAAGCGATTGTATTTGTACAATCGGTTTAGAAAAGGGACTAAGGTGCTTAGTTGATTTTTGGTTTGCTAAACTATTAGGGAAAATTGTTTCGGGCAATTGTTTCCTTGATAACATATCAAAACAAAATTACTTTGTAGTTTCGGTTTTGATATTGGTTATCAAAAATGGTGTGTGGAACCCTCGTTCTTAACTCTATAGGTTGCAAGTCTATTTTGAGATTTGTAAGATTCTTTTCGGTTTGTCCTTTATTTTTTCGTTTCTTTGTCATTTTGTGACAAAAAAAGGGAGAAATATATGGAGTAAACAAGTGATACTGGCATTGATTTTATATTGATTGGTATCACTAAGGGAAAGGACATTGGTACTTAAACGTTTATCTAACGAAATAGTGAAAGCATAGACTAAGGGGGAGTAGCATATCATTACAAAGTGTAGATGGGGCAAAACGAGTTGCTGGGTTTTGAGGAATTGAGAAGACGACCGTGCGTAGGAAACTCCTTGAACCGAGCAAACTGTCTAGCCTCACGCAGATGCACTACAAAAAGGGAGTGCTTTGAATTCGAGAGATCAACCTGTAGGACTCCGGCCTAAACCAAGACAATGGTCGTTCCAGAGTCAATTCAGTCACAAGAGAGGATGGGTCGATCTGTAGGAGGGAAGCTGAGAAATGTGTGAGATCAATGGTGATCGAAGATTATAGGTGTGTTGTGTATTCTGCGTGAAGAAATAAGATAAGTTCTGATTGATTGAATTTGCTCTGTTGAGAGTAATTGCTCAGACGTCGAGTTCTTAATCTCTTGTTGTTTGTTTGACGAAAGATTGTCTTGTTTTCAATCATTATTAAGAGACTTATTTATATTGCTAGAATTGTAAACACCTTGATCCCATGAAGTGTGACAGTTGCTGGAGTCAAAGAGTGGGGAAGTGGAAATCGTGTTAAAACCAGTTGCTCATCATGCGGAGACTTGGTTGATTTTCCATCCACTACTTTGCTAACTCCTCTAACTGATTGCACGACTTTCTCACATTCTCATCGTGTGTATGAACACACGTGCCGTAGAACGCCAGACCAAAACCCTAGTTAATATCCCCCCATGTGACACGATTGATGTCTCGTAATTGTAGAGTCTGCAAGGCAGACGTGTATTTAGTTAGTTAGTCAGTTGCTGACTTTATGGGACGATGAGTCCTTGTATTATGGAGTCGAACGTGATTTGCAAATGTTCTAAGACTCATGAATTGAACATGTCTGTTGAGACAGAGGTATAATTCTCGAATAAATGTTGATAGTTAAGGTGAGAAAATATTGCTCATTTGATGAATTGTCAAATATTGATAGTTGAACCAATATTCCTTAGTCTGAGCAAACATTGCTCATCTGAGCAAATGTTTCTCGTTTGATGAATTATTGGTAGCAGGACCAAATAAAATATTAATTTAAAATACTGGCGACTGAACCAAGTATAATAATTAAAGTGTTGATTACGGGATCAACATAAAATTATTAGTGCTTGAATCTGGAATTATGAACCTTGGATTCGAAACCCTAATTTCGATCAATTGTCGATCAATTGATGATTTATTGAAAACCAACCACGGAGTGAAGGAGGGACCGGCTACATGGGATGATGGGTCGACCATGTAGCGCCCAGATGCTCGAGTGAGCAAATACCAAAGTCTCTTGAAGACCAGCTGGTGAAAGGATGATTAAATGCTGGTTTAATCATTTATTAAAATAATACTCGTCTGAGCCTTAGGTGATAAAACCTAATTATGACGGAGTGAGGGACCGACCAAGAAGTCATGGAACCGGCCCTGGTTGGTAATAGGATCAATTGACGATCATTTGATGAAATTCCAAGTTATTTGGAAGAGTTTGAACCTAATATGAACAAATTAGGTCAAATTATGAAAATATGTGGGACCGGCTTCTTGCAAGCCAAAGAGCCAACCTTAGTCGGTCAAGGTAATATGCTCATGTCACCAAAGTGTTCGTGTCTCAGTCCTGAGAATTTTGATATTTTCTGGCGCGTTTGAGCAACATTTTGAGAAAATATGAAGAAATCAAGGTTTTTGCTCAAACTGAGGAAATTTCATAAAATGAAGGAAATATTAATAATAAAATAAAGAATCATGAAGTGTGGGACCGACTACGGCTAAGGCATGGCTGGTCGGCCAATAACCCCGGTCCTATGACACTTTTCCTAATTTTATATTATTTCCATGATTTTAAGGAAATATCATGAAATCAAGGAGTTTGTTGAAACTAAGGAGTTTCCTTGAAGTGAAGGAGTTTCCATGAGATGAAGGAAACAATAATAATAATAAAAATAAGGGGCATGTGGGACCGGCCATGTCTAGGGCATGGTCGGCCGGCTAGTGGCCCGGTCCCGTGAACTTTCCTAATTTTATATTATTTTCATGATTTGAAGGAAATATCATGAAATTAAGGAGTTTTCATAAGATGGAGGAAATAATAATAAAATAATAAGGAATCATGAGGTGTGGGACCGTCCATAACTAGGAATAGCTGGATGGCTAGTAAACCCGGTCCCATGATACCTTTCCCAATTTTATATTATTTCCTTGGTGTGAAGGAAACACCATGAAACTGAGGAGTTTCCTCAAATGAAGGAGTTTTGTTCAAATGAAGGGATTTTCATGAGATCAAGGAAAAATAACAAAAATATGATAAAATAAATAATTAGGCGTGGGACTGGCCACGACATGACTGGCCGGCCGGTGGGCCCAGTCCCCTAGCGCCTTAGCTAATTATTATTTTATTTTTTTTTCTTCCTATTTTACATATGTTCATCATTCCTTCGTATTTTTGAATGCTCGTTCGTGCATTCAGGTGCTCGTTAGTGTATTATTGCTGAGTACACTTGCACCATTTTGGTCGGGGCTTACTTGATAGCGGCTCAGATGCCCGTATGTTGAATATTTATCACTAACCCATGGAATTCTGCTGGGATAACCATGAATTGAAGTGATGAAATATTATGAAGAACGTATAATATTCCCGAATATTCAGTTAATGAATTTAAGGATTAGAAATAATTAATTGACGGCTCTATACTAGCAGGCATGCTGTCTAGGAGCATTAATTATTCGAGAATTGAGCGATATGATCTAGTTGAAGCGTCATATTTATTACGTATAGTCAGGGAAAACGTTGTTGCATCCTAAAGACGTGATATCTCTATACTAGGAGGCAAGATGTCTAGGAGCCGTCCAATCATTAAGATTTTATACACATGTCTTTTATATAGTCAGGGAAAACATTGTTACATCCTGAAGACGTTATCGCTCTATACTAGCATGCAAGCTGTCTAGGAGCCGTCCAATCGTTCGATTCTATATAAAAGTGATTACTGAAAATATTCAGTACTCATGAAACGTGTCGTTGCCTCAATTGAGAGACTGCACGTTCATGTATGCTCTGAGAGACAGTATACTCAGTCAGAGGTTCTTGTGGCATGAGTTTTCATGCTTTAATGAGAGACATAAGTCTCAATATTCATCTGACTACTGGATTAGGAATATGTAAAGTTACGATTTTAGCCCTTGCCAAAAATCCACCATCAACACAAAGGAATAAAAAAGACGTGCGGATTGATAAACTCTACCTATCTTACCTTTAGGGGGAGTAATTTTCTTTGTTATCATAATGTCAACATCGGCATTTAAGGATTGAATGTATACAGGTTATTGTGTTGTTGAATTCGGTAATCAAGCTTATGTGTAATGAATTCTTGTAATTTGTTTATCCATATGATGTAAGAGTTTTGTCACTAAAATTGACAAAGGGGTAGATTGTTAGAGCATACCTCGGTTCAACCCACCAAGCGTTGGTTGTCATATTTTAGTGAATCAAAACTCATTTAAAGAGTCGCTTGATTATGTACTAGAGTCAGCTTCGTATATGTTGGCTTGAAAGTATTAGGACATGAGACATTACAAGTATTGTGAAGACTTGAAGAAGTGAAGAATTAAGAAGCTACAACGATAACATCATCCTTCCACTTGAGGTTAGTGATATTTGACGTGAACTGTTTCATTCCCTAACGTATCTTTCAAGTCGTGCATATTGAAAACAAAATCTGCAAGCATGAACACTCTAGTTAGACATAGTATTAAGGAATACAATACGAGGTTTATTGCTTAACCATTAAACTTTGTAGATAAGACATCAACATAATCATTTAAATGCTATTGTGATTATGTATGGGTATGAGATGAGGATTTCATCATAGGAAACAATGTTTTACATGTGTTTTAAGGAAGTAAATTCATGAACTTGTTTTGTGAATCGAAAAGGAAATCGCCAGGCATTGTTGGTATTGTTATTCATTGCATATCTTGTGAACAACTAATATGTGTGATTAGTATAACCGCTCATGACTTGTTTGTGTTCTTGGTAAAACTATTCACAAAAGACTTACATTTGTATTGGTATGACTTTTATTAGTGAAACCGATCTTAAGTAATCACCTGAGATGGTATGATCGAGTTTGTGATTTTGTAATACCGACTCTGGGGTAAAGGGGAAACGATCCTAGTAAGAGGTGCAACACATCACAAAGGGGAATCGATCCTTGTATGAGGTGCAACATGTTTTAGCAGAAAGGGGAACCGATCCTATGGACATGTGCAACACGTTTTTAGGCAAAGGGGAACCGATCCTATGAACATGTGCAACACATTAAAGTTAGATACCATATATATGTGGGAAACCGATCCTAGTACCTAGCCAACCGAATTTTGGAAAGCTAGTGTGACTATGCACAGTACTCACATGGAGGTAGAACCGAAACTTGTTTTGGTAGAACCTTTAAACCCATGATTGGTTATTGAGTGTCCTTGATCAATCACATAGTTCTTGAAAGTCAGATGAACCAATTCTAAACTTGTTTGGAAGTGTGGAAAATCGGTTTCAAGATTGTAAGTATGAAAGAGGACTTACAGAGTAAGGATGTCGACATACTTTGAACATGTGCAGTAACGCTTATCTTTAATTGTTCAAAGTTATTCCTTAATAGCTAAAGGAAGAGAATACCAGGATCGAAACATAAATAAGTTAAGAATCTTTTATTTAAGGTTTTTAATTTTATTTTAGGAAAATGAGAATTAGTAATGTGTATTTACTAGTTGAAGATTTTCCAAAGAGATTTTCGGTCAATATTTTGAACAGAGCATTTCCAGAAATTATGGAAACCGAATTTGGAAAATATTGCATATCTTGAGAATATTTTCGGTTTTGGAAATTCCTTGGTGTCCAAACTTCCTTGTCTATAAATACTTGAAGTTTGCATTTCTAGCAAACTAATCCTTCGTGACAAAGAAACTTCCTCGGTTGCGTTGTTACTCGGTGAAGCCGCCTTATTCGGAGAGGAGGGTAACCTAATTAGGCGAAATCTCTTACGGCCGCTCAGTTTAAAGTTTTCTTTGGGATTGAGAAGCTCTATTTGTACCGCTGGTGGGAAACTAGATAATTACGGTTTATCTTGTGTTTTCGATTGATTTGATTGACTAACGGTGGTTGAACTTTGATTGTACCTAGTTTGTTTATGCTTGAGAATCTTCTCTTCTGATATAAGATTCACTCAAACTAGATCGAAGTTTCGACAGGGATCTTTAGACAGTTTTTAGATCTAAAGACGTCTTATGATAATCCATTGTTAACAGACTCCGTTTCGTGCATGATTGATCACAAGAGATTCAAGTTGTTGTGTGCAGGCGTTTATTGAAGATCTAAGAAGATTTGAAGACAAGGAAGATTTTGAAGATTTCTGATTTGGGGTTCATAATCTTTGGTGTGCACAATACTTGTTTCGGTATAGAGGATCTAACTATATCGGTTTATCCTTGTGGTAGATTAGATTGATTAGTAGTATAGATCGTCATCAATACAATTCTTTGTGATTAAAAGTATTGATTGCAAAATCTTAACAATTACTTCGGTAGTTGATAATAAGATAGATCTAAGAACCCGACGAAGGAGTTTATTAAGATAAACATAAGAGCCTTTGTCGAACTCACATCACTTGGTTGAAAAGAGTTGCTACTAAACAGATTTGTTGTTCCTTTACTGTTTGGAATACGAACCAAAGGAATTGTTCCAAGTACGTGACTTATTCATAAGTTGGAGGCGTGGGAATACAAACGGAACTAGGTGAACTATGTTTAGTTGCTTGGTCTCAACTATACGAAGTTGGTTTGAGTTTGTATAGCGGCTTAATCTTGAGAGTATTCAATTCTGGACAAGGTCCCTGGGTTTTTCTGCATTTGCGGTTTCCTCGTTAACAAAATGTTGATGTGTCTTTTACTTTTCTATTTCCGCAATTATAATTAGAAGTAAAATACACAAACGTTAATTCCTATTTACTTGATAAGTAATCCTATTGTGTTTGGTTAAGTGCGAACCTTTTATCAAGTAAACACACTTCGTTGTTGTATTGTCTCGATATCGTATCCATAGACGATCACACGAAGTATGAACCGATTTGTTGTATTGTCTCGACTCAGTCCATAGACAATCACTTTCGGAGAAGGACTTATAGGTGGAAAAGTTTTAGATTGAGGTATATTTGGGTACCCTCGTCTTTTCAATGTTATCCATCCACTTCCGAGTATAGAAAGGACTAAGTGTGGGGGAAACTTTCAAGGTATAACAATTTCATTATTCATATGTTATTCTAATCATTGTGTGAAGTTGTTACTAGAATTGCAGATTGTTTTCTGGGCGGACTACCAGATTTTTAGATTGTTGGTTTATGGACGATAACCGGAGGGTCAGGTTGAGGACGTTAAACAAAGCGTTGAATGGGAGGCAACCCATTGGTTTTGTATTTTCTGTCCTTTTGTCTTTAGTTTTTCATATCATATTTTTTTTTCTCATCTTATTTTACTTTGGATGACTTAATTACATTGAGGAGAATGTAAAGTTTAAGTGTGGGGGAGTATTTTGCATATAGAGTTTTTAGCTTTTGGAGTGAAACTTTTCAAATTTTTGCATAAAACCTCCAACTTGTAGATATTTTAGAGTCACTAGCATACTTCTAGGTATGTTTACATAGACATTTCTGACCGAAATAACTGAACTTGGAAGTGTTAGGGAACTACGTTCGGATTTCTTACTTGTTAGAGTGTTAAAATGGATTTAATCATGCCGGTGGCAAATGAGGTGCAGAGAGAAATGCATTATTAGAGTTGTTGATCAATCATTAGTGGAGACTACCTATTTTCAAATCAACAGAGGCACCAGACCAAAAATTCTTTGTATATGACTAAAGAGCTTTGTTTTGACTGTGTGTCACCGTACGTTAATTCCGGGTAGAATGGTGAGCTACCCAACTTCACACCATTTTCAGCACTATTTTTGATCTCTTGAGTGATAATTTTGTCAATCATTAGGGTGATGTTTATAGATGAAAACCACGTTATTGTAATTTGATTTGCAGTTAGCACCATTCTCTCTCTCGCCAACAACAAGTTCATGGAAACACCATCATCATCAACAAGTGGAGCGACATCAAAATCTACAAGGAAAGTTGAGACGTTCAAGGTTTACAAGCAACAATACAAGAAAAACCAAAAATTCATATCCAAGTAAAGCAACATACAATGAGTTGATTTTTATATACATGTTGAAGACTTACAAATAAGGAGCGGAATTTTATATCCAAGTTGAAGACTATACAAGAGTGAAGATTATCAAAAGATGAGAATTATTGGAGTTTATGATATCAAGACAATACAAGTTGTGAAGAATCAAGCGGTAAAGTTCTTTTCCCACGGCCATGGTTGTTTTATTATTTTGTTTATTTTTCACTTTGTATTATTTTTCTTGCCTCGGATAAAAAAAATGAAAAAAAAAATTAAGACAAGAGAAAATTTTATTATTTTGTTTTTGTTTTTATTTATAAGCCGTGGGGAAGGAAAAATATATTAAGAAGTTTCAAGCAATAAGGAAATTGAGGAAAAAGTTACAAATTGTCAAAGTTCTAAGAAGATCAAGAGTTTATCATCAACAGATGAAGACCGAAGACGAAGACCAAGAAGATGAAGAAAATAAGCTGAAGACTACGTTTCTATTGGATGTTGTGAGAGTGGTGCTTCTGTCACTGCCGATCATATGTGAAGGTGTTAAATACTCCTATCCTCGCAATAATGGTTGATTTCCTTTCTTAGAGATCATTAGAAAAAGTCTTTCATTTCCCACGATCTTGTGGGGACTCCAGAAATAATTCAGAAGGTTTCCTTCCCACCATTCAACGTGTGTGGGATTTTTCTCTTCATTCCTACCTGCACACATGTGAGACCCATAAAAAAGCCGTCTTATTGAATGCAATTATCATAAATTCCTTTTTAAGTGAGGCAGAAGTCGAGGCGAAACGCTTATTGATCGCTCTCAAACACGCGTTCTCTCATTATGGTGTGGTTATTTCTCACTCAACATTTAAGAATGAGAATATGTTCTTTGGTATTTCTAACTTCTGATTACTAGCATGCAGAAACTCTATGTCCTCATAGCTCTTTAGATGCTTGGGACGCTGGAATGCTTTGAAGTTGGAGTAGGTTTTGTGGGTATACCTCTTGTAAGCCCTCACGAGACTATAACTCATCCACTAGGGACACCTAGGGGTTTAAAGGCATGTTTCATTTTCTAAGTCCATCCGTATCCTCGACGAAATGGAGTTGTTGTATTTTATGTTAGGTAGTTTTCGAGGACTAGCAAAAGCTAAGTGTGATGGAATTTGATAAGTGCTTAATTTACATGTTTAGAGTGTCAATTACATACTTGTTTATCAATAATTCTTGCATATTACTTGTTATTATGATTACTTTATAGTTTATGTATCATATCAGGTGAATCATCCAAAAATGAGCTACAAAGTGCTTAAATGAACAAGGAATTGAAGTCTATCAATGAAACAAGGCTAAAGTCCAAATTTAACTAATTAAAATCCAAGAGTTCTTAATACCATCTTGAAGAGAACAAGAATACGAAAAGAACGCAAAAAGAATGAGGTCATTCCGAGTTCGGACGAATAAGTTATAGGCAAACCAAGATTGAAAGACTTGAAGTTACAGAGAGAGGTTCGGCTGATAACTTCATCAGCTCGAGTTAGCCTAACATGGAGCTTAAAAATCAATATTTTATAAGAGTATATAGGAGGATGCTCTGCTCAAACGTAATTTAATCAAGTGAGCCGAACCTAGTGATCGCCTGGAGTAAATTTTACTTGTCAGGTTCGTCCGGGAAAGGTCGGCAAGTTATGAGCCGAACCTGACAAGTTCCTGGGACATATTTGGATGCGAAATTGACTTCTATCTCAAGGAAACACGGTCCCGAAAGGATTCTAAAGCCTAACTTTGAGAGTTATATATAAGAAGACATCCAGAGCCTTAAGAAAAATATCTTTTATATCTTTTACACCATCTCTACCTCCTATACAACTTCTACATCAAAACCTAGGGTTTACCCCTTTAGGGGGAACCCATTCTTTTGTAATTATGTGTAGCTAAACCTTTATTGATTGAGGATGAATTCAATGTTCTAGACGTGAAGTATGATTTGTTAATACAAGTTTGTTTGAAGTTTTAGTCATCATCGATTGTCTTTTCTATATCTAGGGTTTATGATTGATTCTTAGATTGATTTAGGTGCGCATTTAGATTAGTCTATTGATCATTCTATTACTAGTAGAGAGTTGGAGCGATCTGTAATTATCGTGCATCTCCTACATAAGTAGAAAACAAGAGACCTTGCAGAAAGATTCTATGAAGCAATCATGTGTGGAGACAACACCAGTAAGTGGACCGAGTGTACTGAGTTTAACTGCTGGGATCAAACCTAAATTCACAAAGCCTAAAGCATTCAATTGAGTTACACCTTGTAAGCGTACCTCAAAGCGTCTCAGTTGGATAGAATCCAGTGACTAAGCGTACCTGTTATCCGGTGATAGAAGGAGTTTTGGGGATAGCTAAGCGTACCTGCTATTCTACGGTTGGTGATGAATGATTCGACGGAAGATAGATAAGTATACTGATTCGATTAACGCTTGGTAACGGCGAATGATTCCTTGATCATATTTATTTTATTTGTTATTATTTTTATTTATTTTAATTCAACCAAACCCCTTGTCTTTTACTTTATTTTGCTGATCAAATAACCTATCAATTACACAGCTCTCTGTGGGAACGATCTCTTACTACCGCTATATTACTAGTTAATTAGTGGGAAATATCTCGATTAATTTTTTGTGGTTACGACATGCATCATAGTGTGTATCTTATAAGATGTTATAACTCGAGAAGTGTGGGCACGTGGCCATAACCAACGTCGAATAACATGATGCAGTTGGAGGAAAAATGTGTGAGGGTAGAATTATAAGAAAGTCAGAATAATTAATGCGTGCGTATGTTCTAGGACTACCGACGGATTTCAAAATAGCCATAACAAAAATTCTGGTTTACCAAATATATCACAATAAAGATTCAAAAAATATAGACCGACACATTTGGATGTTTCAAATTTGCTAAAATGAGATTAAAATCTTAATATATAACTGATGGCAGTACATCATTGAGTAGCGTAATACAACATGAACTCCAACAAGATGAAATTCAACAGAAGATACACTCACAATAGATAAAAGTCGTTAGAAAGTTATGAGCAGATAATACACCCAATATCTAAAAACTCTACGATCGTATGAATCTAAAGCAGTGTGCACCACATCTTATAATAGTAAAGAAAACCCATGTTATAAAAAAATCGAATCAAAATGCACCCAGGTGCATCTGATTTTACTGCACGATGAAATTTGACGTTAAACAAATCGAATCAAGATGCACCCAGGTGCATCTGAGTTCACTGCAACATGAAAACCAAACATAGCCAAAAAATACTCAAGATGCACCCATGTGCATCTGAGTTCACTGCAACATGAAAGCCAAACATAGCCAAAAATACCCAAGATGCACCCAGATGCATCTGAGTTCACTGCAACATGAAAACCAAACGTAACCTAATTTACTCAAGATGCACCCGGTGTATCTCAAATCACTCGAATACAAAAGATGTTACATAACCAAGTTCAATTTAATCATGCAGTATTACCAGAAAAGTGTTCTTATTCGAATTTCAATTAAAAAAATAAAATAAAAATCAACCAATTGATACACCCAAAGTTTCATATCAAAATAGATACCCAATTCAAAAACCTAATTTCAAAATAGATACCTAATTGATAACATAATGTTAAATTTTCTAATTCAGAAATAAAAAATTAAAATTAGGTTTGGGAGCTTACAAGTTTTAGGTCCTTCGGTGCTCATCTTTGATGAAATAAATTTTAGGTCCTTCGGTGCTTATCTTTGATGAAATAAACAACCTCTTTGATCTTTATAGAATAATTGAATTGAGAATTTAAAAAAAATTAGGGCATCTCGAAATAGTGTTGGAGTTGATTCATATGATGGTGTCGACGAATTACTTTTTCTCGAAATAGTGGGCTAGTCTTGATGTCGACGTTGATGGTGGAGAAGAAGAATAAGAAGAAGAAGAAGAAGTTGGTGATGGTGTTGGTTGTTTTTCTATAAGCAGAAGAAGAAGTAGAAAAAGAAGATGGTGGCGGAGAGAATACTGTCGATGATGGTGGTGGAAAAGAATAGTTCAGAGGACGACGATATGACCGAAGTTAAAAAAAGATATAAATTGTAAGGGTATTTTGGTCTCTTTATTTGTATGCCTTTGTCTTCCAGACACATTTTTTAGCAGTCCAATGCTACCAAGATTTATGGGTTTTGGGCATATGACCCATTTTTCGGAATATTTACATGATGAAAAAGCGGGGGTCTAACAACCTCACCAAATATTCCGTTTAGCAATCTGTATGGACAAACTCCAATATAATTCCGAGAGCACCAACTAATAAAGTGAGCTCAATCAAGAAATATATCTAAGAGTTGTATCTCTGTTTCACAATGTAATCAGTGATAGGTGTCTAAAACACCTAATTTACTATCTAGTAGTTACGCTTTCTTTGCTATTTTTCTTGTGAATTATGTATCTTATGTGTGAATTTGAGTTATTAGGTGCTTTGGAGTCGCACGGAGGAAAAGAAGGAGAAACTACTCATTTAGAGCGAAAAGGGCAGAATTGTCATTTCACGGGCGAGCACTATCTGGAGCCCAGTCAATGTTAAGGGGCATCTCTGTTTGGAGGGTTTTTAAAGACAGACTAGGCGTGGTTAAGGGGCCGCCATCCGGCTAGCCCTTATCGAAGTGACCATTTATATAGGCACCCAATCGTAGGTGTAGTTAACGGTGGGTGCAAATAACGTCCCACCTTTAAGACAGGAATTAGGTCGAGAGAATTGGGAATCAATTCCCATTCTATTTTTTCTCTCGTTCTTCCCTTTTGCAGCCGAATTCACCTGAAATTTCTTGAGAGATCGAAGTCGCTACTGTTGAATCGAGAGAGGAGCAAATCGGTTTGTTGGTACTGTTCGCTGCTGAGAGTTGCTGGATTTTGTTCAATTAAGAGATGGCCGTGAATTGAGACGATCTCATGGAAGATTAGGGTTTGTATGGAATTACAGATCGAATATGGGTTCTGTTTGAATGTTGTTCTTTATTCAAAGATGAAATCAATGGCGCTGTTGACATGGGTGAGTGACGCCAATTGAATGAGAAGATAGGAATGAAGACTGTGATATGAATTTGAGAGAAAAGTTAATGGTGAATTCACCGGTGGTATATGGGATGGCGAGCTATTGAAGGCGACGGATCAAAATCGGAGAGAAGAGGGTGTGAAATGGTTTCTCTCGATTTGGTTTTGGATCGAGTTTTGTGATGGGTATTGTCTCGCGGTAGGTGTTCTTGAGATGAAGCTTAAAATGAGTTGTGTTGGTGTTGCGGTTGAGTGATGGTTTGAGCTATAGATCGAAAATTGAAGAGCTAATGAAACAATTGAAGCTACAGTACTGAATGAAAACTAGATGTATGCCTAGGTGTGTGGCAGGTGAAGATAACGGCCTGAAATTGGCCAGAGAAATGCTCTACAAAGAGAGGAAACTCTGTCTGAATTTCACCTCCGACGATTCAACTCAGTGCAGTGATGACCGTTCCAGAACAATCCCGATGAGCCGATCTGACCCAACTCAGACCACTCAGCCTGACTAAGAAGCTGACTAGAAGCTAACTCGCCCTCTGACTTGATCCGGCTGACTAACGTTTGACCTGTTTGACCGTTAGTCCTAAACGGAGGACGGACGGAATATTCCCTCGCCGGTGGAGAATCTCAGGTGGCCGGTGATGACGGATTTCAGCCGGATTCCGGCCAAATCCCCAGTTTTCCGACGAACGTTTTTGGGACAGAATTTCTACATGGGTTTATCTCACTTGTGGCTTGGTGGACTTCTATCTAATGGACTTGAAGACAAAACCTAATTTTGGAAGGAGTATCCTTTATGGAAATTGAGAAACATATAAAAGAGAGGACTTTTATCTATCTTATATAATCTTTTTATTATTCTTTTGCCTCTACTTTGTGTTCGAGGGTTTAGAACCATGAAACTTCTCTTTCTTCTTGTTATGAACTCCATGAATATGAGTACCTAGTTTTATTATTGGTTATGGAATAAGTTGGATTTCCAAATATGGGTTTTAATTCAATAAATTAGTTTTCTCTCATATTATCGTTTATGATTCACCATTAATATTGTTACATGATTTGAATGCTTGTTAGTCGAGTCGCGAATCGATTGAGTTTGCTTTCATCTTTATTGCTAGATTAGGGTTATTATACGCAAAAGTGATAATTCCGGATTGCAAGTAGCATAAATATGATTATAGTTTGTAGTGATATATTCTTATGATCATATGTGAACCATAACCTTTGTTAAATCGGATTAGTGCTTTTACACGTTCAATTGCTTTGATTGGCCTGATTTCATAGAACCTAATGCATCTAGGGAATTAAACTTGATTAGTGCTTTTACACGTTAGGTTGTTCCTTTAGATAGAATTCATATTCGCATCTTTTAATGTGTTTGTTGATGACATGAGGAGATTTGCGGGATATACTTGCGATCAAGGTATTCTAGGGTCTTTGATAAAAGTTGAGATTAAAATATCAATTCTAGTTATTGTGTTGAAAACATGTTTGTGAATGAAGATGAAATCCATGACCAATACTTTCTCATCCTTGATTACTTGTTTACTTTTCTTTATTTGCTTTTATTTTATTTTAGTTTATAAAATCACAAAACCCCGGTGTTATTTATAGGGAACCGAAACAACTTGACAACCTAGACCTCTCTGTGGGATCGATCCTTTCTTGCCCTTGCTATATTTATATTTTGAGTAGTAAGAAAGTGTATTATATTTGTGTCGGCTGACAACCGCATCAAATTTTGGCGCCGTTGCCGGGGAGGCAGCGGTTGTTAATTGTTTTTGGTTTCTTATTTTTGTTTTTAGTTTTGTTTTATTTTTTTCTTATTTTCTGGGTTTTAACCTTGGTTTGAGAATTATTTCAGGTGCTTATTTCTATGGAAGGAGCATACTACATGGACGAATGCGGTTTTCAACAACCTCTACAATACGACAACTACCAATTCCATGGGTATAATCAAAACCAATTCATTGGTTATGACCAATATTCCATGGAACCTTATGGTTTTCCTCAACAACCTTATGGAGGGTATGTGTGTGAACAACCACAAGGATGGGAGGATTCTTATGTTCGTGAACAAAAAGTCTCTAATTTTATAGACAAAGTTTCCAACTTTTTACAAGAGGAATTTCAAAAAGCTAAAGAGACTACAAACGAGCAACTCCAAGAACTTCGTGAAGGTTTGTCTAGCTTGCGAAGAGGCATTGATCAATATAAGGAAGATATGGATAATTATAATGTGCATATGGTTTGTGATGAATATTTGATTGATGCTAATGTTGAAAAAGGCCAATCCTTGGGCACTTTCGTGGATAATTGTGTAGTTAACTAAACTCTTGATCGTAATAATGATCATTCACCTATTCAAAAGGATGAGTTAGAGATAAGTAACACTAAATTCAGCGAGGACCAATCTTATGTTGACTATGATAGTGACGGTGATTATGATACATTGCCTAAATCAATTCATGGTGACATCCCCGAGGAGTGTACAACGGAGTCTTTTTGGGATCAAGATGAAGACGAAGAGGAATATGTCGACACTTGTGTAGATTACTCGAGCATTGATCTTAATAATGATCAAGAGCCTATTCAAAGGGTGGAGCTTGAGGATGATGCATTTTCGAGTGTTCTAAAAAAGTTTCTTATGATAAAATTTGGATCCGCAAAAGAGTATGTGCCTTACAACAAAAAGGAGTGTGTTGAGAATGAGACCGTTATGACCAATATTGTGGAAGACCCAATTGAGCTTGCATATGATTGTAATGATGATGTTTATGTCGAGACTTTGGTTACTACGAAACGGACGAAGAATGGTTGCAAGGTTTGATAGAGGACCATGATATACATGAGGTGAATAATTCACTTGAGTTTTTCAAGGATGAAGAGGATTCCGTGATACAAGAGATTGTGCAAGGTTTATCTAACCCGTTGCCTATTGTTTATTCTCCTTTACCTCTTATTGGTTTGAATGTATGTGCTTCGAGAATATTGTTGAATGACTTTGTTTCTCGTTTTCCGCCATTAGAGAAACTTGATTCTCATACTATGCAGGTTTTGGAACAAGAAACCGTGAAGTACCCGACTTCTATATTCTTTATACACTTCCAAATGTGGATAAGAATAAGTGTGGGGGAAGCTTTTATAGGTTCATAGCTTCACTTTTGCTTTATTTTACTAATATTTGTGTGAAGCTAGTGTTTGCAAAACAGGTTCTATGGAAGGATCCCCAACTTTTCAGATTGTTGGTATATGGACGATAACAAAAGAGTCGGGCTGACGACTTTAAACCAAGCGCTAAATGGGAGGCAACCCATAGGTTTTGTATCTTAAACCCTTTTATTTATTTATTTTTATAGTTTTCATCCCCATGTTTAATTTCATTGAGTCCGGAATCTATCTTAGAAGAGAATTAGGACGAATACCTTTCGTCGAGAAAAATTCAGACTGCGCGTAGTTCAGTTCAGAGACCATAACTGTCAGACCGTTTATCGAAACACTGTTCCCTTTTGACACTTTGTAGAAAACACGTATATGAACAACTTTTGTGAAATGGAGTTTTTCCAAATTCCTTACCAATTTGTACAGTTTTTGCGTTTTATCTGCTGTTACGTCAGAATTCAGAATTTTCGGTTTTTCACATTGAGGACAATGTGAAGTTTAAGTGTGGGGGAGTCTTTTGCATATAGAGTGTAGGATCGTAATATTGCAACAAACAAGGCTCGCGGGATAAATAAGCGACAGCATTGCGAAGGAGTCGCAGGAGCTAAAATAAACGACGCAAGGAATAACGACAGGCAAAACATAAAGAAGACGTGAAACCTGGCGAAGGTTAAGAAGTGTCGCGAGAATGAATGTTTGTGCATCTGCGACACTTCGCGGGACATTCCCGAAAATAAAGGATAGCTTAGCTGTCATCCATTATGTATTACCCTATATAAAGGGTTGAGTGAATCTGTGGTAGGAGGAGAGAGCTCTTGGGGATTGTTAAGCAAGTCAATAGGAGAGAGAAAGTTTAAGAGTGTTTTAATTTCTAAGTGTAATTCTATTATCCTGTGTATACAATTCATGGATTCAATCAATAAATATTCTTGATCTTACATCTTTCAATGGATTAATTAAGCAAAATCGAGTAAGGGGTGTAGTGTGGGATTTTCCGCTACTACATATGCGCTAGAAACAGGGATTGAGCAGAGCTTGACGTAGAAATTGGAAAGAATTTGGATTAACAGAGAAAAGATTTGGAGAAGATACTCAAGAATTCATTGGAAAAGAATAATGGTTAGAAGAAGAAACGCATAAGGGGCAACCAACGATTGTAAGAAGAAGTGGGAGACTTGGTTTGGAGAAAGGAGGAATGAAACAGGAGAATCGTCAAGGATGAATATGAGAAATGATGGAGAAGATCAAAATCAGCCACCGATCTCCCCGGTAGCAAACGCGGTGTGGATTATGATAGAGTAAGTGTGCATACTTGGAGGTCGACTACGAAGACGAGAGGGAAGAGGAGCGGCGGGCGGTGAACAATGGACAAGGAGGAGGCGAGCAAGGAATGAATGGAGAAATGAATCCGAAAATGAAGAAATAAAGGCGTTAGAAAGATTGAGACAAACAATACACGAAGAGAGACGACTAGAGGCGAGAGGAACGGCAAACTTAACAAGAGAGAATCATGAATTGAGGATGGAAAATATGAGGTTGCAAAATAGGAGATCTAGAAGTAGCGTGAGATCAAGTTCAAGATCGAATAGGGAAGAAAGAAGGAGAGTTTTACCAACGAAAAGTACCGAGGAAGAAACACAAAATCCGTACGAGCATGGCGAGAGAAGAGGGAAATAGAAGATCGTTATATTCCTCGGCCAAAAATCTTCAAAATGAACGGAATGGGGAAAATCAAGGAAACATGCAACTCCAAGAACCGAATGACCCGGTGTTGAAGGAGAATAATCTTGCATGGGAGAGAAGAACCGAGAAGAAACCGAGAGATCGAGGATGACATTGAGAGACACTACATTGAACAAGCGCGGCTAGATCGCGAGAGAGAAAGGATAAGAGAAGAAATGGAAAATCAAGAGATGGAAGAGGCAATCCTGAGAATAACCATGACAACCGCGAAAGAAGGAGGGAACAAAATCGTACCAATAGAAATATTAATGAAGAATATGAGAGGGTGCGAGATGAGAGCCGAGAGACAGCCAAGAAGAGAGAACAACCGATATAATGGCGTGCGAATGGAAAAAGAAACGAAGAAGAGCGTCGCGAGGAAAGAAGAGGAAAATAACGAGCGGGAAGGTCAAAATAGGCACGGCGAAGACGGAGAGAAGCGAGCTAAAAAGACCCGGTAGAATCAAATTCGAGGCAAATGAACAAATCTTAAGAGAACTGGCTAAAATGAGAGGATTATTGAACAATAGAAGGGAAGGAGGAAGGAAACAATTGGACGAAGCCATCGCAGAAGCTGCGAAGAATCTCTTCACGATAGAAGTACAGATGGGAGGAATACCTCCCTAAGTGCAATCTACTGCGTTAACCAACATCTTTGATGGAACAACTTTGTGCGGTACAACATATCAAGGCTTATATGAGATGTATGTTACAATGGGAGAATCATGATGCTATACTATGCAAGTATTTCGCATCAAGCTTAATAGGAGAAGCATTAAAATGGTTTGAAGGTCTGCCAAGGAACACAATCACATCATTTAACCATTTACAAGCCACATTCCTGGGAGCATACATAAGTAACAACTCTTCGCGACCAGGTATTGAAGATGTATTCGGGTTGAAACAAATGGTTGGCGAGAGCTTAAGGCAGTTGACAATAAGATGGAGGACCATGTGTAGCGAAATGGAAGGACGGGTTGAGGAAAGATATCTCATACTCTCATTTGTGAATGCTCTCTTCGCGACCAACTTGTTATACGTTCAAATTTTTAGAATCAAAAATACAATCACAATGGCAGAATCTGCGAGAATTACAGGGAAGAATATATTGCCTTAGAAGAAAGACAACGAATGAAATGAATTCTTATCCGATCGCAACACAAACCTAATGTCTGCGAACGCAAGCTTGCGCCTCAATTCATAAATACGGTGGCGAGTACTTCGCATGGACAAAGAAGCAAGGAAAGGCGATGAGGACAAGGAGAAGATAGTAGCCATGGGAAGCCACGATCAAGAGGAATTTGAACGAGAAAGGAACTATTACAACCGTAACAAAGAATAATAAGATTCGAGGCTAGATCATGTGCAAGAAACATACGGTGGACGAAGGCAAAATAACCGTGGAGGGCGAGAGAAGCCGCGAGAATAGTGTGGGAAGAGATTAAGATGCCTCCACCGAATGCTAGTGTGGAAAAGATCTCGGGAAGCTATACTTGTGATGGAAAATGTACCAAAGACCTTGGAACGTGGGAATGGAACCACCGCCAGGCGATAGAAGCCATGAATTTTGTTCTTACCATCGCTTCCATGGGCATCAAACAAATGATTTGTAGAAACATAAAGAGAATCATTCTCGGGATGATTGATCGGGGAAAGTCAATCACTTTCTAAAGGAGAAGAAGCACAGCCAAACATTACCACCACCACCGAGAGATGCACGAGAACGGTGTCGGCGAAAGGAAAAGAAACATTTGTGATAGAAGTCGGGACAAAAGCTAAAAATTTGAATTGCAACTCTATTGTCCACTCCTATCGCACAATTGAAGATTTTCATGACAACGTGCTTAGTAGAGTCTTTGCGAGAGATGCTAATGATAAAGAAATAATGAGTCCGCGAGAACGGCGCAGTTAGAAAAGTGGCGGTGAAGACTATTTCTTTCTCTGCAGATGAAGTGCCAAAGGAAGAGAAACACATGATAGCCCGTTGGTTGTGAAACTAGAGATTAACCCCGAAACCAGTTGATGGAGAAGATGATGAAGCGAGAAGCTTGTTGGGCGATCAACCGAATCTAATCGACACCGAAGTTCGGTGAATATTCTCTTTACCATACTTACAAGACGATGGGAGGAAAAGACGAGGATTTGATCCCCTCGACATATAAGATATATGGCTTTAACGGCACTGCAAACAAACCAAAGGGAGAGGTTCACATGAGAATACCTCTACAAGGACTATCAACTGATATTTTATTCCGTGTTGTTGACGTAGAATCTCCATATAATGCGGCTGATTGGGAGACCATGGCTTCATGAAATCTTGGGAGTCGCATCCACATATCATCAATGTATAAAATTCCCACATCCAAATGGCATTGGAATTATACGGGGAGATTGGAAGGAATCGCAACAATGTCATGAGGTCGATGTAGAAACTGTGAAGAAAGAAATGCCAAAAGAAAAGGTTGGAAGCAACATGTGAGAGATGAGCAGAGAAAAGGAAAATTGATGGTGGATGCTATAGAAGTAAGGACTAAACATACCTCGCGAGGTGAATGCCTAGAGACAGCGAACATTATGGTAATAAAGAAGCAAAAGATATGAGGAACAAAAGGCATAAGAAGTGAATAATCGGCGAAAACGGGAAAAAGTAGCAATTGAAGTAATGATGTGCGAGAATCTCGCAGCCAAGAGTATATGGGAATTCAATCAAGAAAGAAAATGAAAATACAACAAATGAAACAGGATTGTGCGAATACTTCGTAAACAAATGTCAGTAAGTAATGAAACATAAATGATTGAATGATATGACAAATATGAATGAGTAAAAGAATGGGACGAACCTTTATGGCGTACACCCTAGTTCGCGAATAACATTTCGTAAGAGGCAAATGTAAGACCTAAGTGCGTCATATAAGGGGTATCTCTCGACATGGCTCGGGGGAAGGTTACACCGCTCCCGAAGCCCGAGTCATGAAAATTTGGGGCCCATGAAAGCCTATCCTGGAGAGATACCTTGGATTCCCAACTATATAAGGTTATACCCTGGTTGGGCGGCCGAGGGTCTCTTCCAAGGAGTCGGTGTATGCTCAAGGCGCCGAGGTACACGGTTGAGCGAGTGCCCGGGATGGATGAACCTACCGCCATTCTTGGCAAGTCTTGGCATATGTTGCACTCGCCCGAAGAAAACTCCACTTAGGGTGCGGTCTCGTAACCATAAACCATATAGGTATAAGGGATAAGAGGCTGCGAAAACAACTGGTTGTTGTTAAGACCGGATGGGAGGAGCTAGTCTTGTATGGCCGATGTTTCGCCTCCTTGAAGGGGCAACCTAGGGAGATGATAAGGGCGACGCTCTCCATTAGGGGGGTGTCAAAACAGACATTTAAATGTCATAAGGCTATGTTTTCGCAAGAGAATTTAGGCTCGTCATATTTGTGCAATGATCCTGAGAGGCAATAATACTAACGCGAGGGTAAGGCGAGATCAATGGGTCTTTACACGACAGGTGTACTGGACGTCCTGCGATTTCGTCGCACGACGGTAATGTCATGGGGCTTTATGTTCGCAAGGATATTTAGGCCTGTCATATTGTCGCAACCAAAACATCCTGCGAGGCAAAAATACTTGGAGAATGATAAGGCAAGATCAATGGGTCTTTACATGCAAGTGTAAAAGACGTCCTGCGATTTTGTCGCAATGAAAGGTGGCGGGGAAGACCTCTAATTAGGGAGGTCTAACTCGGAAGACCACACAAACATGATAAGACAAGGTCAATGGGCCATTGCATGAAAATGTAAAGGCGGCCTGCGACCTTGTCGCAACAAAAAGAGAAAAAATAAAGATTACCGAAATAATTGGGATTCTTAACTTATGAAGATACTCGCGAACTCGTCGCAATGATACATTTCGACAACAATTATCCAACAAAATACATGATGACAACTGAAATCTTCCATCTGAAGATAAATAACAGAGGCAAGTATGGGAATGGAAAGGATGAAATATTGTTATTCATCTTCTGATGCAAGAGTTATACATCAATAATATTAGTCAATTATATTACAAGGAAGAACTGCCGAAAAAGGGGACTGAAGATTGAATTTAGGGGGGAACAATACAAGAAGTACACTATAATAAAGAGATACAGAAATGTACAAATGTTAGAGGCAGCGAAAGAAAACAAAAAGAATTATTTCTTTGGTGATTCTTCTCCTTCATCTGATTCCTCGATCCTATTATTCTCATCGCCGAATTTTCTTCTTCGCTAGCCTCACTATCGTAAACGTCCGAGACAGGTGCGATTCTCGGAACCTTTTCAGAAAGCCGGGGATATGAATGCAGAGGGATATTGTGGTCCTTACAAACATACTCCATGGCTCCATTGCGATAACGAACGGCATCATTATTAAAATTCGCCACTGTCGTTTCGAATTGTTTCTTCAACTTGGAATACTTATTATTACGAAGGGAGAGACTCTTTGCGAGCTGTTGTTTTTCAGATTCAAGTTCTTCAATTCTCGCTGGGAAATTCCTTGCGAGTCGCTCTTTTCGATTCAAGCTCGCAATTCTAGCTTGAAATCTTTTCTCGGACTCTACAAAGAAATAACAACAAGTTAACAGTTTACAGACAGTACAATGGAAGTAAGAAACAATAAGGTATGATAAGCAACCTTCTCTGTCAGATATCATATCTTTAATCAAGGAAGTATGCTCGGCATGAAGACTAACATCAACACCTAGGTTATTTCTGGCATTATCTAAAACTTTCGCAGCCCAGGCGAATTCATCGTCACTATTTATAACAAGGAGTGAGCGAATTTGATCTTCTCGTTCACTAAGCAAGGAATTCAGCGAAGCAATTCATCACGCTCGATTTGTAGTTCAAGAAGAGATTTACGAAATGATACTAATGCTTGTGCACCATTGTTAGCAATGCGATCTTTGTCATCTATATGGTCACTAATTTTCTTCCTCAAAATTTTGATTTCTTTACGAGATTCGAGAAACATTTGTTTAAATTGGTTGGCCGCACTTAAACCAGATCTATGTTCAATCTCTAAAAGGCGATATTTGGTCTGAAGTTCATTTAATGAAAGGGAGGTAATTTTGTTCGATGAACTACTTAAAGAGTTGTTGAGGTAAGCGAGAAGAAGGTTATTATCCATAGGTTCGGGGAAACGTATGAAGAAGAATAGCCTCATCGGAGAGATTATATACATCTGCGAAAGGGAGTAAGTTAGGTAGCGAAGCATGCGACCGATAAAATAAAAATAATAAAAGGAAGTAAAATTTTATACCTTAAAGTTGTTGATTAGCGTTAGAAGAGTGGACACCATATCCCTTTGGGAGTCAAGTTCGGTATTTAACTTTTGAATTCTCTCGTCTTTATCGCGAGATGACGCAGCTTCAATTTCTAATTCTCGAATCTTCTTGTTCAATTGCAAATTCTTCTTTTCAAGATTGTTGCGTCTTCTCTCGAGATCTGAGGCAACTACAAAAGAAGTTCTTCCAACCTATAAAAGAAGATAGAAAAATCATTAATATATATATTTAAAAATTTAAAATTAACGAGGAAATATGACCGCATACGTACCAAAGATCCAAGTGCATTCAAGAAGTCGGGGAGACACAATTCTAAAGGCTCCATTGAAAGAATTATTGCCCTCTAATAAAGTAGCATTACACACGTTTGCGAGAGCCCCGCAAAGAGAAGCTAGGGAGCGTCTCCCATTCCTTGGAAAGAGTCCGAGAAGATGCTAGATAACTGATCCATAGAAGAACTGGTCGACGGAATCTTCTTGGCGAGAGAAGGATTCGAGTCATGGTTATCCTCGTCGGAAGATTCGAGCTTGAGCTAAGGAGAGAAGAAGATTGAATCTTTCGCTTCTTAGCCAATGGAGCGAGAAGATTTATCTTTGCGGCCGACGGTTTTACCCTTACTTTTAGTCTTGCGACTACACTTCTTCAACTCAACCTTCGCATACGGTTAAAGATAAGAAACAGAGGCAACAATATTGTTTCAAATAACAAAGGAAATGTTTCTTACTTCATCCGTAAGCGATCGAAGTATCGACAGGGTACTCTCCAATGGATTATTCTTGTATTTTCTTCTCAATTTGGTGATCTGAAAAATTTCACAAACTCAGCAAATATAAAAAGAAAATTGCGAAAGCAAGATTTGAAGTAGAAAACATACCTCATTTGCCTTATCAGGCCATTTGAATTCCCAAGGATGATATCCTACGAGACTCGCAGGAAGAATATGCGAACCCGCGATATAAGGGCCATTTAAAATCAAGGGTACAACCCACCACTTCTCATCTTTGGAGTGGCGAGTAGTATTATTGCCGGGTGCCGGTCAATATCTTGCATGAGCAATTTATCCTCGGGAACATCATCCTTCTTTTTCGAGCGAATGCCCAGTAGATTCGCATTCCTCATCTTTATCACCTAATAATTCTCGAAAAAGTTCTCTACAGTGTACTTCTCAAACAACTATTTCCAAGTCTGCGAAATCGGGGTGTCCCCAATGAGTAGTAGGGTATAAAGATCCTTTGCCGGCACCACGATTCGCGAACTCAAGCATTAGGCGAATACAATCGCCACTCGGTTGATAAACGGCTGAGAGAATTTTTCATGGGCCAAGATTTCATAAAATAAAGGCATCTCAGATTTGTACAAAGGAATGGGAAGTCCGCGAGAAGCTGACCTAGCGAGACTATAATCTTTTGATCATCACATTGATGATCGAAAATAACTTTGCGAAAAGAATAGATGAAGATTCTTGATCGGTAATGGTTGATAGAGTGAAACCTTTCTCAAGCAACTTCTGTTGAACTTCCTCAAAAGAAGCTTTGTATGCACGACTAATGGAAGCCATTATCAGTATGGGAATGGATGGGAGGTTAAAGATTAGGATCGGCGATAGAAGAGACGAAGAAAAGATTTGCGGAGCGGGCGCAAATTGCGGAAGGAGAGAGAGTCAAAGAAAGGTTGCAGAGAGAAACTAAAGGATGAAAAGGAGAGGAAAAGAAAACTATATATAGGGAAAAAGATCCTCGAGAAAAACGAGGTCATTTAATGCGAGAAGAGACATGAACGTTCAAGAATAAGCGGTTGAAAGAAACGTGTCAAGAAAAGACATTAATAATCAAAATCCGTATAAAAGTACAAAATCAAACAGAGATAAAGATAAGCAGTTGCGGAAATCAAAAGAAGCACTCTCATGATACTCTTCCCTTCGCAGGAGAAATATGAGAAGAGACAGGAGACGATACTACATATACATCTCAAAGAAGCTTCGGAACTTCGCCAAAGAATAGAGGCAAGTACGTACTTTTCAAGGAAAGTATTCTTTTGCTCGTTCCTCCATCAACAAAGATCAAAGATCGCTACCACAATAGATTTTTCCTTAAAGATCGCTTGTCAAGCAATATTCAAGGAAAAAGAGGCAAGATGTAGGATCGTAATATTGCAACAAACAAGGCTCGCGGGATAAATAAGCGACAGCATCGCGAAGGAGTCGCAGGAGCTAAAATAAACGACGCAAGGAATAACGACAGGCAAAACATAAAGAAGACGTGAAACCTGGCGAAGGTTAAGAAGTGTCGCGAGAATGAATGTTTGTGCATCTGCGACACATCTCGGGACATTCCCGAAAATAAAGGATAGCTTAGTTTGTCATCCATTATGTATTACCCTATATAAAGGGTTGAGTGAATCATGGTAGGAGGAGAGAGCTCTTGGGGATTGTTAAGCAAGTCAATAGGAGAGAGAAAGTTTAAGAGTGTTTTAATTTCTAAGTGTAATTCTATTATCCTGTGTATACAATTCATGGATTCAATCAATAAATATTCTTGATCTTACATCTTTCAATGGATTAATTAAGCAAAATCGAGTAAGGGGTGTAGTGTGGGATTTTCCGCTACTACATAGAGTTTTTAGACTTTTTGAGTCAAAAATTTCAATTTTTTTATAAATAGTGAATAAAAAACTCCAACTTGTGGTTAGTTTAGAGTCACATAGTATACATGTCGCTAAGATTACATCGAGAATCTCATAAGAGTGACTGAACTTAGAGATGACAGAGAACATGATCGGGTTTCTTAATTGTATGAGAGTTAAAGTTGGATTTAACCATGCCGTGGCAAATAAGGTGCGGATAATTCGGTATTAGAGTAGTGATCCCTTATAGTGGAGACTACCCATGTTACATAATGTGAGGCACCGACCTTCAATTCTTTGTACTGTTTAAATTTGTGCTTTTAGAGTGTGTGTCACCGTACGTAAATTCCGGGCGAGAATGGTGAGCTGCCCAACCTCCCACCATAGAAGCACTATTTTGATCTCTTGAGTGCTATTTTTGTCAATCATGATGGTGACATCGAATTGCTAACTTACATACCACTTGTAATCTTGTTCGCAGTTAGCACCATCCACCTTATCTCTCTCTACACCAACAGGTCCATAGAAACACTATCATCATCAACAAGAGGAGCATCACAAATCTACAAGGAAAGTTGGAGACGTTTGAGGTTTACAAGCAACAATACAAAAAAGAGTGAAAATTATCAAGATGAGAGTTCGAGAAGTTTATGATATCGAGACATACAAGTTGTGAAGAATCAAGCGGTAAAATACTTACACCATGGGCTTTGTACTTACGTTTTTATTTTATCTTATTTGTATTTTGTTTTCTCTTGTCTTAAAAAAAAAAGAAAAAAAAGAAAAAAAAAAGAGACAAGAGAAAATTTTTAGGTTCGTTAATATTTTTTTATTATTTTTTTTTGTTTTTTTTTTATTTTTTATTTATTTTCTTGTCTCATAAAAAAAAAAAAAAAAAAAATCAAAAAAAAAAAAAATGAAAAAAAAAAAATGAAAAAAAAAGAAAAAAAAAAAAAAAAAAAAAAGACAAGAAAAATTCATTGTATCATATTTTGGGTTTGTATAGTTTGTTTTTAGTTTTATTCTTTCAATAAAGCCAATGGAAAGAAGGAATATCCATAATGAAGTTTCAAGCGACAAGGAATTTGAGGAAAGAATCATATTGTCGAGATTCTACGAAGTTCGAGAGTTATCATCAAGAGTCAAGACCGAAGACGAAGATGAAGACACCGATAGAAGACCGAAGACGTTTCTATGGATGATGTGAGAGTGGTGCTAGGCGCACGCCGAACGGATAACGAGGTAAGTAAGCATATTCCCACCTTCGTTAAATGGTTGATTTCCTTTCGAAGAGATCGTCGAAAAATGGGTTTTCAAAAATATTAAAAGATGTGGGTTTTCAAAATATTTCGGAGGGTTTTGCCTTCCTACCATTCAACGTGTCTCAGGATTCTCTCTTCATTCCAACCTGGACACATGTGTGACCCATAAAAAGTCATGTTTATTATTGAGAGCAATATCATAAAACCCTTTCTTGTGAGGCGAGTCGAGACTTTTGATCACTCCGAACCCGAATTTTAGTCGAGAAGGGATGGTTATCTCTCTCAACTTTTAAGAATGAGATTGTGTTCATTTATGTGTCTAACTTCTTATGACTAGTGTGCAGAATTTCTATGTCTTCTTAGCGCATTGGATGCTATCATTACGGAGAACTAGTAAGTTGGAAAAGTAGGTTTTGTGGGTATATCTCTAGTAAACCCTCACGAGACTATAACTCGTCCACTAGGGACACCTAGGGGTTTAAAGGCTTGTTATTTATGCTAAAAGTGGCCGTAGCCTCAACGACACGGAGTTGTATGTATGTTTTAGAATTTGTTTTGTTTGATTTGCTCGAGGACTAGCAAAGTCTAAGTGTGGGGGAATCTGATAGGTGTCTGAAACACATAATTTACTATCTAGTAGTTACGCTTTCTTTGCTATTTTTCTTGTGAATTATGTATCTTATGTGTGAATTTGAGTTATTAGGTGCTTTGGAGTCGCACGGAGGAAAGAAGGAGAAACTACTCATTTAGAGCGAAAAGGGCGAAATTGTCATTTCACGGGCGAGCACTATCTGGGCCCGTCAATGTTAAGGGGCATCTCTGTTTGGAGGGTTTTTAAAGACAGACTAGCTGTGGTTAAGGGGCTGCCATCTGGCTAGCCCTTATCAGAAGTGACCATTTATATATGCACCCAATCTGTGGGTGTAGTTAACGATGGTGCAAATAACGTCCCACCTTTAAGACAGAATTAGGTCGAGAGAATTGGGAATCAATTCCCATTCTATTTTCTCTCGTTCTTCCCTTTGCAGCCAATTCATCGGAAATTTCTTGAGAGATCGAAGTCGCTCTTTGTTGAATCGAGAGAGGAGCAAATCGGTTTGTTAGTGCTTGTTACATTCTTGAGAGTTCTTTGGATTTTGTTCAATTAAGAGATGGCCGTGAATTGAGACGATCTCATGAAAGATTAGGGTTTGTATGGAATTACGAGATCGAAGATGGGTTACATGTCTGAATGTTGTTCTTTATTCAAAGATGAAATCAATGGCGCTGTGACATGGGTGAGTGACCGCTGAATTGAATGAGAAGATAGAAATGAAGATCGTGATATGAATTTCGGAGAAAAGTTAATGGTGAATTCACCGGGTGGTAGATGGGATGGCGAGCTATTGAAGGCGACGGATCAAAATCGCGAGAGAAGAGGGTGTGAAATGGTTTCTCTCAGATTTGGTTTTGGATCGAGTTTTGTGATGGGTATTGTCTGCAGTAGGTGTTGCTGAGATGAAGCTTAAAATGAGTTGTGTTGGTGTTGCAGTTGAGTGATGGTTTGAGCTACAGATTGAAAATTGAAGAGCTAATGAAACAATTGAAGCTACAGTACTGAATGAAAACTAGATGTATGCCTAGGTGTGTGGCAGGTGAAGATAACGGCCTGAAATTGGCCAGAGAAATGCTCTACAAAGAGAGGAAACTGCATGCAATTTCACCTCCCGACGATTCAACTCGGTGCAGTGATGACCGTTCCAGAACAATCCCGATGAGCCGATCTGACCCAACTCAGACCACTCAGCCTGACTAAGAAGCTGACTAGAAGCTAACTCTCCCTCTGACTTGATCCGGCTGACTAACGTTTGACTTGTTTGACCGTTAGTCCTAAACGGAGGACGGACGGAATATTCCCTCGCCGGTGGAGAATCTCAGGTGGCCGGTGATGACGGATTCCATCCGGATTCCGTCCAAATCCCCAGTTTTCCGACGAACGTTTTTGGGACAGAATTTCTACACGGGTTTATCTCACTTGTGGCTTGGTGGACTTCTATCTAATGGACTTGAAGACAAAACCTAATTTTGGAAGGAGTATCCTTTATGGAAATTGAGAAACATATAAAAGAGAGGACTTTTATCTATCTTATATAATCTTTTATTATTCTTTTGCCTCTACTTTGTGTTCGAGGTTTAGAACCATGAAACTTCTCTTTCTTCTTGTTATGAACTCCATGAATATGAGTACCTAGTTTTATTATTGGTTATGGAATAAGTTGGATTTCCAAATATGGGTTTTAATTCAATAAATTAGTTTTCTCTCATATTATCGTTTATGATTCACCATTAATATTGTTACATGATTTGAATGCTTGTTAGTCGAGTCGCGAATCGATTGAGTTTGATTTCATCTTTATTGCTAGATTAGGGTTATTATACGCAAAAGTGATAATTCCGGATTGCAAGTAGCATAAATATGATTATAGTTTGTAGTGATATATTCTTATGATCATATGTGAACCATAACCTTTGTTAAATCGGATTAGTGCTTTTACACGTTCGATTGCTTTGATTGGCCTGATTTCATAGAACCTAATGCATCTAGGGAATTAAACTTGATTAGTACTTTTACACGTTAGGTTGTTCCTTTAGATAGAATTCATATTCGCATCTTTTAATGTGTTTGTTGATGACATGAGGAGATTTGAGGGATATACTTGCGATCAAGGTATTCTAGGGTCTTTGATAAAAGTTGAGATTAAAATATCAATTCTAGTTATTGTGTTGAAAACATGTTTGTGAATGAAGATGAAATCCATGACCAATACTTTCTCATCCTTGATTACTTGTTTACTTTTCTTTATTTGCTTTTATTTTATTTTAGTTTATAAAATCACAAAACCCCGGTGTTATTTATAGGGAACCGAAACAACTTGACAACCTAGACCTCTCTGTGGGATCGATCCTTTCTTGCCCTTGCTATATTTATATTTTGAGTAGTAAGAAAGTGTAATTATATTTGTGTCGGCTGACAACCGCATCAATCAGCAAATCAAACAGATAGAAATCTGTGAGCCTGATTATTATGTGAAACAACTTGAATTGTACCAAAGACCAATGTTCAAGTTTCAATCAATTATATCAACAACCAAAGGTTGGATTATCTAATTGATTGAACTACGCACAACCTAAGATATTTCAATTATATAAAAAATATAATGCAGAAAAGAAATAACACAGACACCAGAAGTTTTGTTAACGAGGAAACCGCAAATATAGAAAAACCCCGTGACCTAGTCCAGATTTGAACACCACACTGTATTAAGCCGCTACAGACACTAGCCTACTCCAAGTTAACTTCAGACTGGAATGTAGTTGAGCCCTAACCAATCTCACACTGATCAAGGTACAGTCGCGTTCCTTACGCCTTTAGAACCACGCCGGATTCTGCGCACTTGATTCCCTTAGATGATCTCACCCACAACTAAGAGTTGCTACGACCCAAAGTCGAAGACTTGATAAACAAATCTGTATCACACATAAAAGTCTATTGAATAGATAAATCTGTCTCCCACAGAAATACCTAGGAGTTTTGTTCCGTCTTTTGATAAATCAAGGTGAACATAAACCAATTGATACACCGGTCTTACATTCCTGAAGAACATCCTAGTAATATCAATCAGCTCACAATAATCTTAATCGTATGGTAGCGAAACAAGATATTTTGGAATCACAAACAATGAGATGACGAAGATGTTTGTGACTACTTTTTATCTTGCCTCTTGGAGATTAAATCTCGAGCAAATCTTAAAGAAGATAGTAATCAATACGATAGCAAACAACAAGATCAGAACACACAACTACAGAGAAAATAGTTGTGTCTGGATTCACAATCCAAATGAAGTCTTCAAGTCGTTAACCTAATGGTTTTAGAAAAACCTAGGTTAAAGGAGAATCGACTCTAGTCGAAACTAGTATCACACAAGAGGTGTGGGGATTAGGTTTCCCAGTTGCTAGAGTTTCCCCTTATATAGTTTTCAAATCAGAGTTTGCAATCAATGCTACCTTGGTAACAAAGCATTCAATATTCAACGTTAGATGAAAACCTGATTAGACTCAAACTAATATCTTTCAACTGTTAGATCGAAATTAGCTTGTTACACACAAATGAAAAGTGACTTCATTTAGATATGAAAAATCGTACCTAAACGTGTACACTTTGTTGGCTCAACAATAGTTAACCGAAGTTAGCCATATGAACACTTTCATATCAACCTTATTCATCTTAACCATAACTAGTTCAAATGACTCAAATGAAACTAGTTCTAGAGTTGTTCAATTGTTTATATTCTCATAGAAGTATACAAGAAACAATTGAAGCAAAATCGATTTTTATTCACTCGAATCAATTCATGAACATTATAGCCACGGTTTGCAAAAGATTGCATTCCTTATTATATAAATGTATTAGTTCATGAACAAACCGATTTTAGAACATAACCTACTCAAGTATGCGAACAGTACGCATACCTAAGTGGTCGGACTAAGTTTGGGTTTGCCGGTCTGCGCGACGCGAATGCATACCACCAAACTTAGTTGAATTCCGAACTTGAACTTACGCCAGTACGTGAATGGGTGCACATACTAAGTTCTCGGACTTTCATTAACCAACCAGTACGCATACCATGGTTCCCAGACTTGGAATAACTTGCAACAGTTAGCATACAAGTACACATACTGTGATACATCCAATCATGGTTAATTTGTTTAAACTCTCATTTCAATCATTGAAACATTCTTAGAAGACGGGAATAGATGTCTCACACAAACTATTAGCTTCGAAGCAACTTTCACAAGCTCTCCTCAGTAGTGAGACTTAGCTATAAGTAGAAAACAAGAGAACGCCGTGAAGTCTAAATCGATGAACTAATTCCACAAGCTCTCCTCAGTAGTTCTTCGTCTTCAATCGATGAACGCCGTGAAGTCTAAATCTCAACTACACTTTTTATCATAATATGAGACTTAGCTATAAGTAGACTAGAAATCAAGACTTATAGGTTTGGAAACTAAACTTGACAAACAAGCTTGAGATAGCAACGCTTGCGAGTTCGACCGAGCAGTGCTCTAACAATATCCCATTTGTCAATTTTAGTGACAAAACTATCAATACATATGGATTACAAAATAAATAAATTTTATAGCTTCTCATCCAAATGCTTGATTTCCTTGGTTCTTCAACATTACTCGAAATCTTTGTCACTTCCAAGTACTCCAGTGATTCTGAACGTGTTCTACTCAGCATCAGTGTTGTTAAAGATCCGTAGCCATAACAATGAGAAATAAGTAGCTCTTAATCATTGTTATACAATGTCATAGTATTATTACACAACATCAAAGTCCAATTGTATCATAACTTTGACAACAATACTATGGTGATATGTATCACTCCCCCTTAGTCAATACTTCATCTCACAATGAACCCTCCCCCCCTTTTTGTCAATATAAATTGGCAAAGGTACGAAAACTAGTGGGATCATAATGAAATTCTCATAGAGATACTTCATGACTTTGTTTCGATGATTTCACATAGTCGAAACTTAGTGTATTCATCAAAGAGTTTATAAAGATACAAGACAATTCCTACAATATTCCACAGCCGCACTCCCCACAAAGATTTGGAAACTAAGCACAAGTTCAATTAAGAACTCTCCCCCATAAAGTGTCATTCCCGAGAGAACAACAAGAGCGACCTTACTTTTACAAGAAAAGAAGGATTTATTTTTTAAACTTTTGATCCCGAACAGAACTTTTATCTACGTAGAAACAAATGCGGAATTGAAACAACACTACACTGAAGTTCTAAGCCTTGATTGCCCAATAAATATAAATGAGTCCAGGGAAAAAGGCTAGAAAACTAATGAACCAAAACAACACCAATAGACTGCCGTAAGTGTTGAAATGTAGAAGTATCTAAAGGTTTGGTGAGAAGATCAGCCAATTGTTGTTTGGAAGGCACAAACTCCATGTTGATAATACCATTTCCATAGACATCTCTAATAAAATGATACCTTATGTCAATGTGCTTAGTTATTGAGTGCTCAACAGGATTCTCAGTGATGCGAATCGCACTTGAGTTGTCACAAAAGATCTTCATTATACCAGTGTCAATTCCATAATTAGCAAGCATTTGTTTCATTCATAGAAGTTGAGTATAACACGAACCCGAAACAATGTATTCTTCTTTGCATGTATACAGGGATTGTGAGTTTTGTTTCTTGTTATATCATGCCACAAGATTCAACCCAATATAGTAAACTTCCCCAGAAGTACTCTTTATATCTTCAACACATCCTGCCCAATCTGCTTCTGAATAGGCGGTAAGATCAGTGTTAGTATCAAAAGTATAAGATAGACCATACCCGATAGTGTGTTAGATATATCGCATGATCCTCTTTGCAGCTGCAAGATGAGATTCCTTTGGATTAGCCTAAAATCTAGCACAACAACCAACACTAAAAGCAATATCAGGTCTAGTAGCTGTAAGATATAAGAGGCTTCCAATGATAAATCGATAAATTTTTTGATCCACATTTACTCCTTTCTCATCTCGATGTAGTTTACCAGTGGTGGGCATAGGCGTCAATTTTGGAGTTGACTTATCAAGACCGAACCTTGTCACAAGATCCTTAGCATATTTTTCTTGAGATAGGTAAATTCCATCCTTATGTTGTTGAATCTGTAATCCTAAAAAGAATTTTAATTCACCAACATTGCTCATTTCAAACTCCTTACCAAGAGAGACTTGAAAATCTTTTGCAAGTTTCTCAAAAGTTGATCCATAAATGATATCATCTACGTAAACTTGAGTAATGACAACATCTTTCCCAGTCCATTTGGTAAACAGGGTTTTATCAGATCCACCTCTCGAAAAACCTTTCCTAAGAAGAGAAGTAGTTAGTTTTTCGAACCAGGCACGAGGTGTTTGTTTTAACCCATATAATGCCTTTTTGAGCTTAAGGACATGATCTGGGAAATCAGAATTTTCAAATCCCTTAGGTTGAGCAACATAGACCTCTTCCTTTAAATTTTCGTTTAGGAAAGCGTATTTTATGTCCATTTGAAATAGCTTAACCTTAAGAAAACAACCATGATCTAATAAAAACCGAATAGACCCAAGGCGTGCCATAGGAGCAAAGGTTTCGTCAAAGTCGATACCTTTAATTTGTGAATATTCCTAAGAGAAAAGTCTGGCTTTTTTTCTGACAATGGTGCCAAATTCGTCAGACTTGTTCTTGAATATCCGTTTCGTACCAACAATATTGATATTGGAGGGACAAGGTACGAGCTCCCATACATCTTGTCTTTGAAATTGATTTAACTCTTAATGCATTGCATTCACCCAAAAGGGATCGCTAAGAGCTTCACCAATATTTCTCGGTTCTACTTGCAATAGATAACAACCAAAATTGCAACTATTTTGAAGTTGTCCTCTTGTTTTAGCTGTAGAATCTTTTCCTCCAATAATACTGTTAGTATCATGATTCCTTTGAACCTAGAGGTGTCGTGGAGGAACACGTTATTTTTCAACAAGAATAGCCGATCAGATCTTTTCTCTCGTCCATTGGAAATATCGGGATCGATGAACGGTTGGAACAACTTCAATCGATTACGAGATTTCCTTGACTTTCTCAATTGTCTCAGTTAGAGGCAATTCAGAAGGAGGGTTATCATGACGAAAATTGCTTAGATCATCAATGATGACATTCGCATATTCCATCATAACTTGGGTTCTGAGATTAAATACTCAAAAACCACAACTATCAGATGCATAGACAAGAAAGATACCTTCATCGCTTTTAGTATCAAATTTCCCTTTCTGCTCTCGATCTTTCAGAATATAACACTTACTTCCAAACACTCTGAGATAGTGTAAGTTGGGCTTCTTACCGTACCACAACTCATAAGGAGTGTTCAGAGTTGTTTACCGTAGGTATACACGGGTGATCAAATAACATGTTGTAAAGACAACTTCTCCCCAAAACCTTAATGGCAAGTTTTTGTTATGGAGCATTACCCTGGCCATTTCCTGAATGTTCATATTCTTCCTTTCTGCAACTCCATTAGCTTGAGGAGTAATGGGTGGTGAGTATTGTTGAATAATCCCCAGTTTGTCACAAAATTCAAACACCTTAGTGTCCTTGAATTCAGTTCCACGGTCGCTTATAATTTTCTTTAGCTTGCGATCTTGTTCATTCTGGATTCTATTAACAATAATCTTGAATTCACCAAGGGTTTCATTTTTATGAGCTAAAAATGCCACCCAAGTGAATATAGTGTAATCATATACCATAACTAAAGCATACTTCTTCCCAGCAACCGTAGGTTGTTGAATATGACCGAAGAGATCCATATGAATTAAATCAAGTGGAGATTTAGTGAAAACATCTCGAGATGATTTATGTGGAACTTTCGATTGTTTACCCTTTTGACAGGCACCACATACATCATCAATCTTAGCATTGATTTTGGGAACACCTCTAACAAGTTCTTTGTTGATGATTTTAGTTAGAAGGCGATAATTGATGTGACCAAAACGCTCATGCCAAAGATGTGTAGATTCCACCTGAGTCAAATTGCAACAATTGTTAAACTAAGTATCAAGAAGATAACAGTTATTTTTACCATGAGTTCCCTGAAAAATTACTTTTACAGTTTTGTCTAAAATGTCACATCCATTCGCATTGAAGATAACTTTATGGCTTTTGTCACAAATTTGACTAACGGAAAGAAGATTAGCATTCATACCTTTAACGTACACTACATCATGGATTTCAGGAACACCAGGAAGTTTGATCGTCCCTTTCTTGCTTATGTAGCAACAACTCCCATCTTCGAATGTTACAGGACTTCCTTCAAAGTCTCTTGAATTCACAAACCACGAAAGATCTCCAGTCATATGTCGGCTACATCCATTATCAAGGAACCATTGAAAGGGTGATGATGACTTTAGAGAAAAAGATTCCATACTAACACTACTATCCCGTTTGGGATTTCTTGTTAGATTTGTACACCTGTTTAGAGAAGTAAACAGATGTTCGGCTTTCTTATGAAGATTACTACCAAAATTTAAACTTTTCTTGAAAGATGTACACGTATGTTGGAAATGATTATGAGAATCATATAACATACATGGACCAACATCTTTAGACTCTTCTGAGAATTTCTGAGTCACATCAGGTTTCACAAAGCCTATACCTTGCTTATCCCCTGACTTCTGACACTTCTTCAGGGAAGAAGTAAAGGAGTTATTCAAATCCATTGAATATACTATGACAGACTTCAAATCCTTATACTTGGCAATTTTTGCAACAAGATCAGAATTGATCCGGATTTGTTCATTTACCTTTTTCTGGAGAATAACTAACTCTTCAGAACATTCTCTAAGATTAGAGCTAAATTCTGGTGAAGCGTTTATAGAGACTTCACTATCCATAGAGTTAGATTGCTACAAACACAGACTTATGAGGTCTTAAACGTGTTTGCCTGCTCTGATACCAATTAAAAAAGCGAGGGTCTAACAACCTCACCCAATATTTCATTTAGCAATCTGTATGGACAAACTCCAATATAATTCCGAGAGCACCAACTAATAAAGCGAGCTCAATCAAGAAATATATCTAAGAGGTGTATCTCATTTCACAATATAATCAGACAAATCAAACAGATAGAAATCCGTGAGCTTGATTATTATGTGAAACAACTTGAATGGTACCAAAGACCAATGTTCAAGTGTCAATAAATTTATATCAACAACCAAAGGTTGGATTATCTAATTGATTGAACTACACAACCTGTGATATTTCAATGATATAAAAAATATAATACGGAAAAGAAATAACACAGAAAACAAAAATTTGTTAACGAGGAAACCGCAAATGCAGAAAAACTCCGGGACCTAGTCCAGATTTGAACACTACATTGTATTAAGCCGCTACAGACACTAGCCTACTCCAAGTTAACTTCAGACTGGAATGTAGTTGAGCCCTAACCAATCTCACACTGATCAAGGTACAATCACGTTCCTTACGCCTATAGAACCACGCCGGATTCTGCGCACTTGATTCCCTTAGTTGATCTCACCCACAACTAAGAGTTGCTACGACCCAAAGTCGAAGACTTGATAAACAAATCAGTATCACACAGAAAAGTATATTGAATAGATAAATCTGTCTCCCACAAAAATACCTACGAGTTTTGTTTCATCTTTTGATAAATCAAGGTGAACAGGAACCAATTGATACACCTGACTTATATTCCCGAAGAACAACCTAGTAATATCAATCACCTCACAATAATCTTAATCGTATGGTAGCGAAACAAGATATTGTGGAATCACAAACAATGAGACGAATATGTTTGTGACTACTTTTTATCTTGCCTATCAGAGATTAATCTCGAGCAAATCTTAAAGAAGATAATACTCAATACGATAGCAAACAACAAGATCAGAACACACAACTACAGATAAAATTGTTGGGTCTGGCTTCACAATCCTAGTGAAGTCTTCAAGTCGTTAACCTAATGGTTTTAGAAAAACCTAGGTTAAAGGAGAATCGACTCTAGTCGGAACTAGTATCACACATGAGGTGTGGGGATTAGGTTTCCCAGTTGCTAGAGTTCTCCCTTATATAGTTTTCAAACCAGGGTTTGCAATCAATGCTACCTTGGTGTTTATGGGTGAAAACTATTCCTGCCGGATTTGGTAATTTGGGGTGTGTGGATGAGGAATGAATCTAAACCCTAAACAAATGCATCTAACGCGGTGAGTGCTTGTGATTCGAGAAATCAATCTGTACAACTATGGCCTAAACCAAGAAATGGCCGTTCCAGGACTTGCTTCGGTCACAAAGTAAAGGAGGCAGGGTTGATCTTAGGGAGGGAAGCGAAGAAGGTGTTGAGATTGTGAAGGTGTAGGCTTGTTTATGACTTGTAACGAGAAAATTGAGGCAGGCTTACGATTGATGCAAGCGGGCTTTGAGTGTTTGAATACATTTTGTATTAACACTTGGTTTCTGTCTTGTCTTGAGTTGTTCAGTTATTGGAAATAGGGAGGAGAACCTATTTATACAAGTCATTTGAGCCTTATTCACGTCTCTCGTGGAAAGTGGAGGAAGTGGAGTGATGGAGTAGTGGAGTTGTGTGTTAGTGTTACACGACCAGTCTTGCCCACTTCTCCCCGTCATCTCTAACCGTCCATGACTTCGACACGTTCTTGTGATGGCGCGTTACCTGTGCACGCCGTAAACCGCCGACCAATACCCTAGTATGTACCCCCCAGTTTGTGACATGATTGATGTCTCGAGTGCGTGGATCGTGGGACCCACAGAAAGTAGCATGTAATGCTAGACTAAATAACTAAATTATTTAGGAAGTCGATACTTGTGAAGTATCATGTGTATTCTACGCAGGTACTCCATAGAGTATATTCAGCATGTATGAAGCATTGCTGTTTATAAGGCTTACCGGAGTAAGTCACGAATTTAAGCGTCTTAAAATAGCATCATGTCCGGCCATCTTCGAGTGATCGTTTGGAGGCTATACGGGTAAGCCACGACTTGACCAATCACTCCATGTGGAAGAGTGGAGGACGGTGATTGTGGTGACGTCTTCTTTGGTCTCTTAACTCCTAACCGAAGACCAAGTCTGGTAGAGTTGGACGGACGAGATGATCTATGACACTCATCTGCGACCGTTGATGAAGTTTTAGGGCTTTTGAAGAGGTGCGCAAGCATCACTCTTCAGCTTGGTCGAAACCAAGCATGGGAGGTGTTTTGGAAAGGACCGACCGGACATGAGTGTAGACGGCATGCCGGTGTACACGTCCGTACCTCAATGTCTCACAAAGGTGCGATCTAGGCCACTCAATTTGACCGGCAAAGAGGAGCGGTTGAGATCGATTTGCAACAGAAATATGGTGCCGCAAAATCCGCGCATCATGCCAATTTTGGGCGCGCGTTCCAAGACGACCAAGCTTGGTCGGTCTTGGCCGATTGATTCGGCGTGTGGGTGGTAGGCTGGTGTTCACGCTTGTACTTCATTGCCTCATAGAAATGTGATCTAAGCCACTCAATTTGTCCGGAGAAGTTGAGTGGTCGATATCAGTTTACAATTAGGAGGTGCGACCACACCTGGTTTGGGCGTGCGAATCGAGGTTTACATCCAAATTTTGTCTTGGCCGATCGGGTGTGGAGATAGGTGGGCCCGCAGTGATCATGTTGATACTTACCGGACCTGCTTAGTCTATTCCTGGACCTTTCATCCAAGCAGGAGAAGATGGACGCTCGTGATCGATCATATGGAAGATGCCGCAAACCCCAATTAGGGTTTTGCCGGCCGTGTGTCACCCCTTGTTTGGGCGCGCGACCAGTGACGACCAAACATAGTTGGTCTTGACCGGGTCGGTCAGTATGTAGGCGGGCCCACACTTGTTTGTGTTGATATGTTCGGACCCTTTGAATCTACATCTACACCATCCATCTATGCTGCGAAGATGGATGGTCGAGATCGATTTGCGACACATGTAATGTGTCGTAACCCTAGTTTAGGGTTTCACGTCCATGTTGTTTTGGTGGACAAACTGGTAGCGTTGCTTCCCTCTTGGGGAGGCCGACCATGTGGGGCCGCATTGGGTCGGTGGTGAATATTCCAATACCTGCTTGGGGTCATGGATTTAATCTAAACCATCCAATCATGCTGGTGAGGTTGGATGGTCGTGATCGTTTCTGAGACTGATATGGTCATTTCAGGTTCAAACATGCTCAATCGGTCTAGTATAACACACCGAGAGTTGTAGCTTGTATGGGTATTTCGTATATTTTTTATTATTAATGCTTGGAGATTCGTGTTGCTCTTTGAAACAACACTCGATCGTCATGCCGCACCGGTAATGAGTACGAAATACGAGGCTGGTCATGCATTAATTAATAATGCGTAAATTCACGGGGTATATGGGATTGTTGCTACATGCTCCAACTCCGGATGAATTTTGTGTATTTTATTCACGAATCTTGGGATTGTTGCCACATGCTCTATTTCTAGGTGAATTAGTAAAGTGAAGAAGTATTCATCACTTATTAATGGCTTTATCTTTTGCAAGATGTTAGCGCATAATTTTGGCTTTTACAATTTCAGCCCTTAAATAAAAATCCACCATCAACATTAAGTCCCCTGCCTAGCACATAATGGTTACACTATTGTGGGGTAGGCATGAGATGGTGACATGCATATGTGAGAAAGACAGGATAAAGGAAGTTTACCCGGAAGAGTATTGACCGACCGCTAGTTGTCCATGCCGTTGTGCTTGTATGGAATCCTTTGGTGGGACCGGTTTCCTTCTTTGGGTATGTAGGATCAGAATATCGCCAGAAGGATTTATTTGCGAAGTTTTCATCTACAACACATTGCGAGTGTCGCAGGTTGATTTGAAGAATGACGTAACGGATGACAATGGCGTAAACATGAGAAAAGTGTGATGATCCTGCGAAGTTTAGAGTGTTTGCGAAGATTAACATTAAAGCTCTTGCGATATTGCCGCAAGCTAGATCCAAAAATAAGGGACAACATAGCTGTCACCCACTATGTAATATCCTATATAAAGAGGAGAGCAGGAAAGAGAGAAGGAAGATAATTTTGGTAAGAGAGAGAGAGATATTATTTCAGAGAGAGATATTTTTAAGGAGAGAAATACTTTATTTTCTTTATCATCTTCTTCCCCAAAAAACTAGATCTAGAGCTCTACCAAATATCCATTAATGGAGATTGTAAATGAAATACTAATGTAACCTCAACAATCATAGTGAAGAACCATGGATGTAGATCACATTGATCGAACCATGTAAAAAATCCTTGTGTCAATTTTATAATTTTAGCACTTTTATCTTTATTTTGATTATCAAATAAGTTTAGATCTAGAAAATATTATCATAATATCACAAGGGGTGTGTTGTGGGATTTCCTGCAACTACATTTTGGCGCTAGAAACAGGGAGGAGTAAAGGATTTATCCTTCCTGTAATTTGTTGGTTTAAGAAATTTCCATGAAGATTAATTACTGTTCATATTTTTCTAGATCTACAAAGTTTAGGTTCAAATATGGAAATTTCATAGGAGAAATCACACTTTCAGGGAGTAAACATCATCAACAATTCAAAGATATGAAAAGAATAAGGGAAAAAATTAGTTTCTATGGTGAAATTCACGGAAGAAAACCAAGGTTTCAATGGAAGATTTCCATGTTCAGGAGAAAAAGCAAGAGGCAAATTGTTGAAGGAAATAAAGGAAGAACGAAGAAAAGGATAAGAACAAAACGCTGTGATTTTATCACAAAACGAATCTCGCACGAGATGGTTTGAGTTGGGCGAAGAAGCTTGATGTCGCAAGATCGAATCTCGCCACGCCATCATATTTTTCACATTTTTTCTACAGCCTGGAGAGGAGAAAAGAATAAGAGGCGGCTACATGCGTATCTTCGTAAACAAAAGCTAGCAGAGATGGTCAAAGTGGGAACAAACGAACCTGTGGTCATGTGTTCGAATTCGCAGCCACACAAATTTTTTTTTCAAATATTTTTGAACTTTCAAGTGCGAAAAAATGGAATAAAGTTATAGCATTGTGTGTTTGTTTCGCAAACAACAAGCAGCCCAGATGGTCAGAGAAGAAGTATGCAAACCAGAGGACTTGGGTTCGAATCTCCTTCCTCGCAAAGAGGAGAAAAAATTGATAATTTCACAAGGTTGTTTCATTATTTCGCAAGCAGAGGCACCACAGTTGGTTACTGCGAGGTTAATGAGTTCATGGTCGCGAGTTCAAATCTCAACGAACGTGTATTTTTAGCATGGATTTTTCGTATTTTGCAAGAAGAAAGTAGGTGATTATTTCGCAGAAACACTTTGCAGAGGCAGGGCTAGCACAGTTGGTAACAAGCAAAGAGAATGTGTTTGAAGACACGGGTTCGAAACTCGCATTGAGTGTATTTTTTCGTGAATTTTTGAGTAACATAGAGATGAAGTTATCAATAAAAAAAACCATTGTTCCATTATGTCACAAACAGGAAACTAGTACGGTTAGTGCAGGCGGTGGAATACAAGTATAAGGTCGCGAGTTCAAGTCTCGCCACTTGACCTTTTATTTTTGTTGCGACATTTATGCATTCAAGAGGGATTGTCAAACGGTGCTGCAAGAGACAACTTCGCAAGAGGAGAAAAAGAATAAGAAGGCAACTTCGCCAACTTTATCAAAAATAGAAGTTGGCACATATGGTAAAGTCAGTAGAGTATGCGTTCGTGTTCGCAGGATCGAATCCCAACTTTCGAAGACTTTTTGCATCTTTTTACTCGAAATGCTAGAGACGAAGATCACATTAAAAGAACGATATGGTCACATTCTTTCACAAACAAGAGCTAGGAAAGTTGGTAAGGAGGCATGAATGCAAGCAGCAGGTCGCAGATCAATTCTTGCTTCTCGCACATTTATTTTTGTTATGTGAAATTTCGCATTGACTTTGATTATTTCGCAAAGAAGAAAGTTGATGATTATTTCGCAATTTAATTTCGCAAGAGAGGGTATGGTGCGAGAATATGCAAGAGGCAGGTCAAGGGTTCAAATCTCATTTCTCACACTTCTTTTTGCTGCGATTTCGTCGCAAGACGGCAATGTCATGGGGCTTTATGTTCGCAAGAATATTTAGGCCTGTCATATTGTCGCAATAATAAGGGGTGGCAAAATAAGACCTTTAACTAGGAAGGCAAAATAAGACCACACAAGATAAATGATAAGGCAAGATTAATGGGTCATTACATGAAAATGTAAAGGCGTCCTGCGATCTTGTCGCAATGACAAAATTCAACATAAACAATTTGGATGCAGGTAATACAGTTCTTTTATCGCAAAAAGATTACATGATAAGCTTGCGAGCTCGAGAAAATGATTAAATGATAAGCTTGCGAACATATACATGATAATGAGGCCGAGGCAATGCAAACGCCGCACAATTGATATTATGATCATATTATTATGCGATAATAATAGTGCAGGAATAAGAAAAGATGAAGCACAAGTAAGAACTTACGAGAAACAATAAATGCGAAAAGAGGAATGCATATACTAGAGACAAAATCAGAGAAATGAAGAATGGAAGCGATTTAAAGTTACATCAATTTTAAAGCGGCAAAATGAGATAAGTAACACAAACATTAGTTATACATTGCAGTAGATAAGCATTCTCATCATACAAGCATCATACTTGCATCATGAAAGCATCGCATTAGCATTTCATGGCATAAACATCGCATACACATTTCATAACATAATCATTACATAAGCATTATATTCGAACAAGTATTTTATAAAATTTCGCAGAGTTATCAGAATTTCGCAGAATTATTCGAATTTCGCGAATTATTCAAAACTTCGCAGAGATATTCGAATTTCGAGAATTATTAAAAATTTCGCAGAATGTGATTATTTCACAAGATAAGATAAGCAACTTGAAGGGATTATATTATCGCATGAGCGCAAAGCATGAGACAGAGGCAAAATAAGAATGCAAAAACAATTCGCTCAATCAACACTTTCTCAAGGATTCTACCCTCATAGATAAAGAACAGAGGCAACTATGGATAACCAAGAAAACATTTTATGTTCTTCATCTTCTCGGAAAGAATCATTTCCAAAGTGGATGTTCACTAATGAAAAACAAGAATCCTCATCAAAAATGGAGTAATAATTTCGCATGAATAGAGGCAATACTTCTTATTCGCAATCAAGGATAGATACTTCTTATACTTCTTCAAGGATACTTCATACTTCGCATACTTCAAGGGTTGATACTTCTTATTTATTTCGCAATGCTTCGGAACTTCGCAAAAGAATAGAGGCAAGTACGTACTTCTCAAGAACAGGATTCTTTCACTCGTTCCTTCATCAACAAAGATCAAAGATTACTACAGCAACGGATTTTTTTCTTAAAGATCGCTCTTCAAGCAATATTCAAGAAAAAAAGAGGCAAGATGTAGGATCAGAATATCGCCAGAAGGATTTTTTTGCGAAGTTTTCATCTACAACACATTGCGAGTGTCGCAGGTTGATTTGAAGAATGACGTAACAGATGACAATGGTAGAAACATGAGAAAAGCGTGATGATCCTGCGAAGTTTAGAGTGTTTGTGAAGATTAACATTAAAGCTCTTGCGATATTGCCGCAAGCTAGATCCGAAAATAAGGGACAACATAGTTGTCACCCACTATGTAATATCCTATATAAAGAGGAGAGCAGGAGAGAGAGATATTATTTCAGAGAGAGATATTTTTAGGGAGAGAAATACTTTATTTTCTATATCATCTTCTTCCCCAAAAAACTAGATCTAGAGCTCTACCAAATATCTATTAATGGAGATTGTAAATGAAATACTAATGTAACCTCAACAATCATAGTGAAGAACCATGGATGTAGATCACATTGATCGAACCATGTAAAAAAATCCTTGTGTCAATTTTATAATTTTAGCACTTTTATCTTTATTTTGATTATCAAATAAGTTTAGATCTAGAAAATATTATCATAATATCACAAGGGGTGTGTTGTGGGATTTCCTGCAACTACAGGGTAGTTGAATCAAAAGAGGAATCCAAACAAAAGAGGAATCCTTGTTCTATTGGGATTTTTCTAATTTTTGTCTATAAAAGAGACCAACCCCTTTTCTTTTTCTCACAATTTTTTTTTGTTTGGCAGCTCCCGTCAGCGACTACCACTGCTTTGCTCTCTGACGCTAGTAAATCGTTGTTCTTCCCTTGGAGTTGTTGCCTGATCGCCCATTCCTCGTCACAGCGCCAAGGTAAGTTTCGATTTCTCTCTTCTTTTTTTTTTTTTTTTTTTTTTTTTTTAGGAAAAACCCTAATTTCTTAGCTAAAAACGTTTTGTAAGATACATCATGCTTAGCTTTCCCATCAAGATTGATAGTAAAAAACGCCCATATTTGCTAGGATGGTTTAGTTCCGTGACTCCATGAATATGTTGTTTTTGCTTCTTCTTCCGTTGTTGCATGCAAACCAGCTTCTTAGGTTATAGCTTGGAAAGAGACTTTGGCTTAAATTTCGTAAACACAATTCTCATGAACATAAGAAAAACTGTGTTATAATACGTGCGTGTGAATGCGGTCCCACCATGTGCGTTTTATCCGAACGTGGGTCTCACCCACATATGCTTGACTGAAAGTCGACCTTATACTAGCCTTGTGCCCTGAACCAACACCGAACTTGAAATTTGAGTAATACCAGACTTGAAACCAATACTGACTTGAAAACCAATCCGGACTTGAAACTTGAGCCAGGTGTTTGGACCCAATCCAGCCCTTGTGCATTCCAACGTGAATGCGGTTAAGCACACGTATCGTGTGTTTTTTATCTGATGCACCGACTCTGTCTTTATTGTAGAATGAAGAAAAGAACTCATGTTGATATGTCTTAGGAGATAATGATGGTGTCAAGTCGGGAAGTATTAATGACTTCAAAGATATGCTTAGAACATTCTTGATGAGTTGTTCACCTTGTCTTTTCCAAACATTAGAAACATCCCTCTCACAGGATAGTCCCGTTTCCGATTCGAAAATATGGAAGGCGATCCATCTTCTTCTTCGACACTTGTGATGAGGTTAAATCTTGAAGAAATGAATATCCGCCTTCTCCTATCGACTTCAAGACTTGTCATACTCCGCTGGCTTCTTATGAAGGATGGATGAGATGCATGTTGAATAATAAGGACGTTAAAGCCAATTTAACCAAAGCGCAAATCCTCAATGCAGTCATGGCATCTGCTACTCTTGAAATTAAGAAAGATCTTGCAGCTTGATTACTTTCATTTCTCGGTGGCGCCCTTCTACTCATACGACTATATCTAGATGGGGAGATATGACTATTACTACGGAAAGCGTAGTTGCATTGATGAACCTTCACATGCATTTGGGAATCTTTATTATGAGCTTTCTGACACGGAACAACGTGATTATGACACTATACTCCAAAAGGTGGCAGAATTCGATGATCTGGACAAGGAGCGAAAAAAGATACAAGATGCTTTTACACCCGGTGGGTATCGAGTGGTCTCCTGTAGACCCCAGGCCGGATCATGAGTTGGAAAACGAGCTCGGCGTGATTGCATTCTTGTCTTTGTGGCTATCCAGAGACATATATTACGACGTTACGGAAAGAAAACCATAAGGGGTGTTCTGGTTAAGATTGCTATAAAGCTAGCAAAAGGCGAAGTTCTTCCCTTAGGTGCCTTGTTCCTTGGATCATTGTATTCTCATCTGGACGCCTTAGCAATGGATATGCATGTTTCCAACGGGTACAAGAAGGTGGAGTCGTATGTCCACTTCGCTTTTCTTCAGGCATTCTTGTGGGAACATTTCAAAAGTTATGCTCATGTTCCTGCAACTTCGCTCGGTGGTCGGTTGTCAATCCGTCAAATATAATTTCACTTTCTCAATCAACTAGATATAAATATAGTATGCGATAAGAAAGAGTTCGTATCCACAGAGAGGCTTTGGTTTTTATAAAATTTTAGTTTCTAAGTAACCACGGGGAATGTTTGTTGTATTTAAGCAAATAAAAGTAATTGAAAGCAAAGTAAGTAATTCGAGAAATCAATAAGGAGAAGATATTGGTCACGGGATAGTATCATTCACAAACATGTATTATCATCAATGATTAGAATTGGTATTTAATCTCGTATTTATTAAAAGTCCTAGGATACCTTGATCGCAAGTATAACCCGTTAATTCCCTGTTTTCATCACAACCACATTAAAACATGCATATGTGAATTCTTCGTAGAAAGCAACCTAAAGTGTAAAAGCACAATTAAGTTTAACTCCCTAAAAGCATTAAGTTTTATGGAATAAGACTCATCAATGCAAACGAATGTGTAAAAGCACTAAACGTTTTAACAAAAGTTATGATTCACTTGTGACTAGTAGGATATATCACTACAAGCACTACCCACAATTATGCTACTTAGAATCGGGGATAAACAACTTTTTCGTATTGAAAACCCTAATATAGCTCTAGAGATGAACACAAATCGGATTGATTCGGACTCAACCTAACAAGTTTTCAAATCTTATAACAATATTAATTGTGAATCACAAACAATAATTGCGAGACAAAACTAATTCATTGAATCAAAAGCATGTTGAGAAATCAACTTTTATCCCATAACCAATAAGATGTTTAGCTACTCATAGCTATGGAGTTCATCATAATCAATATTCAATGATAAAATAATGAAGAAGAAGAACAAAAGCAAACCTAGAAGCGTAAACAAAACGGCTCTCCAAAATTCCAAGAATAAGATCTCTTATAAGTTGTAGAAGACCTTCCCTTTATAGCTTTTCTCCAACTTCTAAAATTAGGTCTAGTCTTCAAAGTCCATTAGATGAAAATCCACCAAGCCCATAAGAAGGAGAAACCCGTGTGAAAATACGCCCCAAAAGTGGTCATGGGAAATCGGGTATTGTGGTGGAAATCGGCCGGAAAAGTCGCTGAAATCGGTTGGTGGCCAAAAGTCCGCCTTGATCCACCGGTCAATGGGTCGGATCGGGTCAACGGGTCGGATCGGCGGGTCAACTCGGTCGGCCGAGTTAGGGTGAGTCAGCAGATGAGTCGGGGTCTGTGTCGGACTGAGTCTGTGTCTTGATGAGCTAAGCTGGACCGACTCGTCGGGCCGGTCTTGCACGACCATTGCAACCTTGCACATGCCGGGGATCTTTGTGATGCACAATGATTGTGCTTGACCATGATATTTTGTGTACAACTCATTTCAATCTTCCACATGTGCACACTAGATCACATTCCTTGAGAGCATAGTTAGTCTGCGGCTCTTGCCTGAACTTCCAACACTTCTCATAATGAGACCAAATCATCACAACCTTCATTCTCGGTACCAACACTCTTCCATCCACAGTCACTCTGTCCACGGTTGCACCCTTCACCCTTTAGTTTGCTAAACATCTCGATCGGCTCATCTGACAACAACAAATCCCGGGAACCCGGCTCATGCCCGTCACTTTCTATACAAACATCACAAGCTCAAGAGCACACACATCCACCTATCTCTGTACCTCCAACAAGGGCTAGGCGACGCATCTCAAATCCGAGCCATGAACCTCGGCTCCAACCCATTTCACTGCACTTGTCCATTCCTTGATCATTAACGAGACCCATTAGCTCTGCGCAAGCCGCAACTCAGTGACAACTTTGTACTTACTCATCTCGATTCATGTTTCTCCATTTACGCATACATTACCAAACCACAGCGGCAACCATTATAGACAACATCGGTCCCGATAAACAAACCCATCAATCTCGGCCAAGCAACCATCCTGCAAGTTCACCTCATATCTCATGTCGGGCAATACACCACCAGTGCCCCGGCTGGAGTCATTTGTTATAGCTTTATGGCTAACACCATCTTCACAAAGATCGGGCTAGTGCTCTGCCCAATTCCAATTCCGGCCATGGCTGCACCAACACAATCTCATTCTTCCCCCGAACAAAGATCAATTGAATTCACCACATCGAGTTTCAAAGCAACAGCACCAAAGCGACTTCAAACCCTTATAACACTCAAGCAGAGCCAACCTCCACCTTCACCCAGATTCATCGATATCCACGGAACCCCGAACCGCCATATCATCTCGAGTCACGGTTCCCTCTTCTTGTAACCTCGAGAAAACTCCATTTCATAACCACCATTCATCATAATTCAGTTCAGCTCACCACCGGAGCTTTCCTTCCCGAGCTATACCACCAACATCATCGGTATCATCCGAGTCTCATTCACGTAGCTCTCTCAACCAACTCAATACCATTTCGGACCATCCTTGCTAACCACCAACCATTCACGATCTCTTCTCGATTGAACTCACTCTCCGATCTGCTCAAAATCAATATCAACAGCTTCCTCAGAGAACCCTAGCTTCCATGAACTCAAATCTCAATCAGTTCAACAAACCCATCTACAATTCCTCTTTATCTGCAGCATTTCCAGTTTCGAACCTCAGCTCAAAGAAACCCTAACTTCAATTCATACTCTTCTCACCGATTTCTCTCAATTGACCACGAGACTAAATCCCCTTTCTAGATTCGAAACACCATCTCCATCTTCACCACCAAATCACTCGAACTCATCTGAGATTCAAGCCACCAAAAACCATGTCTCTCGTTCCTCTTCTTCTCCCCTGAATTTCTCCAACTCTCAGGCAACAGCCCTCTCGATCTCTCTCAGTTCAGGTGAGAAAATGATTGAAATGAATGAAATGAGAAACCTTCTCTCGATTTAGTTTTTAGGATATGCTTGGATAATGACACCCCTTTGCATCAGATAAGGGATACCCCAGTGGATGCCCCATAACATGTGGTCACCCCTTAACCACAGTTGGCCGCATTTAATACTCCTCCCAATAGAGTTGCCCCTTAACCTTTGGTTTGGTTCCCAATTGCATGTGAAATGACACTCTGCCCTTTTTCGCCTCAATTTGGGTGATTTCCGCTTCTTTTCCTCAGTGCGACTCTCAAAACACGCGTAATACCTAACTCACAAGAAAAATAGCAAAAAAGCAAAACTCTATAAAGTAAATAACTCTACAAGAAAAATTAGACTTTGCTAGTCCTCGAAGCAAAATCAAACAAAACAATAAAATATTTTAAAGGCTACGGTCACTTTTAGCATAAATAACAAGCCTTTAAACCCCTAGGTGTCCCTAGTGGACGAGTTATAGTCTCGTGAGGGTTTACTAGAGATATACCCACAAAACCTATTTTTCCAACTTACTAGTTCTCCGTAATGATAGCATCCAATGCGCTAAGAAGACATAGAGATTCTGCACACTAGTCATAAGAAGTTAGACACATAAATGAACACAATCTCATTCTTAAAAGTTGAGAGAGATAACCATCCCTTCTCGACTAAAATTCGGGTTCGGAGTGATCAAAAGTCTCGACTACGCCTCACAAGAAAGGGTTTTATGATATTGCTCTCAATAATAAATAGCTCTTTATGGGTCACACATGTCCGGGTTGGAATGAAGAGAGAATCCTGCGACACGTTGAATGGTAGGAAGGCAAAACCCTCAGAAGTATTTTGAAAACCCACATCTTTTATGTATTTTTGAAAACCCATTTTTTTCGACGATCTCTTGAAAGGAAATCAACCATTTAACGAAGGTGGGAATATGCTTACTTACCGTGAATCCCGTTCGGCGTGCGGCTAGCACCACTCTCACAAACATCCATAGAAACGTCTTCGGTCTTCTATCGATGTCTTCATCTTCGTCTTCGGTCTTCAACTCTTGATGATAACTCTTGAACTTCGTAGAATCTTGACAATATGATTCTTTCCTCAAATTCCTTGTCGCTTGAAACTTCATTATAGATATTCCTTCTTTCCATAAGCTTTATTGAAAGAATACAAAAATAAAAACAACTATACAAACCCAAAATATTTTATTTTTTTTTGGGACAAGAGAAAGTAAAATACAAAAAATAAAAATGTAAGTACAATGCCATGGTATAAGTACTTTACCGCTTGAATCTTCACAACTTATATGTCTATGATATCATAGACTTCTCGAATTCTCATCCTTAATAATTTCCACTCTTGTATAATAGTCTTCAACTTATAAAAATTCTGCTCCTGTTTTGTTGCTTTACTCAAATCGAAATCTGCCCATTTATCACCGTTGCTTGTAAACCTCGAACGTGTTCAACTTTCCTTCGAATTTGTGATGCTCCTCTTGTTGATGATGATGGTGTTTCCATGGACCTGTTGGTGTAGAGAGAGATAAGGTGGATGGTGCTAACTGTGAACAAGATCACAAGTGGTATGTAAGTTAGCAATTCGATGTCACCAACATGGTTGATAAAAATAGCACTCAAGAGATCAAAATAGTGCTTCTATGGTGGGAAGTTGGACAGCTCACCATTCTGCCTCGAATTTACGTACGGTGACACACACTCTAAAAGCACAAATTTAGACAGTACAAAAAGAATTGAAGGTTGGTGCCTCACATTATGTAACATGGGTAGTTTCCACTATAGGGGATCACTACTCTAATCCGAATTCGATCTACACCTTATTTGCCACCGGCATGGTTAAATCAACTTTAACTCTCATACAATTAAGAAACCCGATCATGTTCTCTTGTCATCTCTAAGTTCAGTCACTAGTGTGAGATTCTCGATGTAATCTTAGCGACATGTATACTATGTGACTCTAAACTAACTACAAGTTGGAGTTTTCTTATTCACTATTTCACAAAAAAGTTGAAAAATTGCAAAAATTTACAACATAAACCACTCCCCCACACTTAAACTTTACATTGTCCTCAATGTAATTGAATAAATCCAAAGTAAGTCAAGGTTTGAAATCCTAACAAGAAATCAGCAAAAACAAAGTAAAAACAAAACAAGAAAAACTAAAAACAAGAAAAGAAATAAATACAAGACAAGAAATACTCATCCTTTGGGTTGCCTCCCAATTAGCGCTTGGTTTAAATTCGTCAGCCCGACTATCTCCTTGCTTTCTATGACTCCTCCAGAGGAGCACATCCATAAAGTTAACTCCTTCCACCACTTCGGAAGTGAAATTCTCATAATATGGTTTCAACCGGTGCCCATTAACTTTAAGTTCTTTCCACAATAGCTATGCTATGAATTTCCAACGCACCATGAGAAAACACATTAGTAACAATAAAAGGTCCGATCCATCGTGACCTTAATTTACCCGGAAATAATTGCAAGCGAGAATTAAACAAAAGCACTTTCTGCCCAATGCAAAATTGTTTCCTAGAAATCATGTTATCATGGAATGCTTTCGTCTTTTCTTTATAAATTCGTGAGCTTTCAAATGCATCATTGCGGAGCTCCTCTAGCTCTTGGAGTTGTAACTTCCTTTGCTTTCCAGCCCCGTCCATCTCCATGTTGCATTGTTTAATAGCCCAAAACTCCTTATGCTCAATTTCCACGGGTAAGTGACAAGGTTTACCATACACAAGCCTAAAGGGAGACATCCCAATAGGTGTTTTATATGCGGTTCTATACGCCCACAAAGCATCATTAAGTCGCATGCTCCAATCCTTCCTTGTTGGGTTCACCGTCTTTTCTAGAATGGATTTCACCTCCCGGTTAGACACCTCGGCTTGTCCATTGGTTTGGGGATGATAAGGTGTTGCAATCTTGTGCGACACATTGTACTTTGACAACAAGCTTTGTAGAATCCTGTTTTTGAAGTGAGAACCCCCATCGCTAATTATGGCTCTTGGAATTCCAAACCTTGCAAAAATATTGGCTTGCACAAAATCTGAAACCACTTTAGAATCATTAGTAGGGGTGGCCTTAGCTTCCACCCATTTCGAGACATAATTAACCGCAAGTAAGATATAAAAGTTCCCATGGGAGTTGACAAAAGGCCCCATAAAATCAATACCCCATACATCAAAAACTTCAATAAATTGAATAAAAGTTTGTGGCATTTGATTTCGGGCACCTAAATTGCCGGTTCTTTGGCACCTATCACAAGTTGTACAAAATATATGTGCATCCTTAAACAAAGTTGGCCAATAAAAACCACTTTCAAGTACCTTGTGCGCGGTTCTCTTACTCCCAAAATGTCCTCCCGCAAGCATAAGAGTGACAAAAGACAAGATAGAATTAAATTGATTTGGGAACGCACCTTCGTATTACTTGTCACTACCATGTTTTTATAAGTATGGATCATCCCATATGTATTGGTTCCTAACCTCTTAAGTTTGTCCCTCTCGGCCGAGACAAGTTCTTTGGGATTTGTTTAGAAACTAAGTAATTGACAATATCGGCATACCATGGTTCTCCAAAGGCAATTGAGAAAAGTTGCTCGTCAGGAAACTTTCACGCATAGCGGATAGTCTCCTTGTCCACAACAAGTCGGCTCAAATGATCCGCAACGGTGTTCTCAATTCCTTTCTTGTCTTTGATTTCAATATCAAACTCTTGCAAGTAAAATCCATCGTATGAGCCTCGGTTTCGCCTCTTTCTTTGTAAGCAAGTATCTAAGTCTTTGCATGATCGGAAAAGACAACAACTTTTGTACCAATTAGATAAGAGCGAAACTTTTCTAAAGCAAAAACAATGGCTAATAACTCCTTTTCAGTGGTTGTGTAGTTTTGTTGAGCCTCATTTAACGTTCTAGAAGCATAATAGATAGCATGAGGAAGCTTCCCCACACGTTGCCAAGCACCGCACCAACCGCATAATCACTAGCATCACACATGAGTTCAAACGGCTTACTCCAATCCGGTGGTTTAATGATAGGGGCTGAAATCAAAAGTTCTTTCAAACGATTGAATGCCGCCATACATACTTGAACTGCAGAGCACCACCAACTCTCACTGGCACAACAATGAAAACCAGCAACAACTCATGGGCCAATCCTCCATATACCATTGCTCCATCCCCAACCCATTGCCTGACTACAGCCGCTGCCATTGCAACACGGACATCCTCTTCACTCGGCCACATTGATTACTTGAACCATACCACTGAAATTTGCAATGCCATCATAGCCTTAGGCCAACTCCATTGCTGACTTCTCATCCACCTCAGACTCTGTCAATTCCCAACATAGCTCTGACAACAGCTCACTTGCCAGCATTCAACAACTCAGGCCACATCTTAACATTGTCTCAAATCCTAAGTCCCTGGCTCATTTGAGCCACTGTATCTCAGGCCAACCCGGCGACCATCTTCTTGCCATGCCATGCTATCTCCACAGTATCAACAATTGCAGGAATCCACAGACCACCACTCCCCATCATTCATCTAATCCCCTATTGCCAGAACCAACGGCTCCAACCATGCTGCGATGCTAAGCGCAGCTCACAATGGCAGCATCACCATAGTAGCACAGCATTGACCTAGGCATCTCATTTTCCTCAGCCCAGGCACCACCATCAATACCAGAAAATCAGACCAAAACCCATTCGTTCTTCTCATTCTGTAACTCTTCTCAGCATCAATTTCTCGATCTCCCATTTCTAAATCGCCACATCTTCATCGAACTTCACCGAGGCAACATCGACATCGGTTCCCATGTAAACCCAATTCCTTGAATTCCTCTACCATTTGCTCTTGCTCTTCTCGTGCCCATCGGTTCTTCAAGACTGACTCCAGGCTTATCGATTAGCAATTCCCAGATCCATTCCTAGATTCAACAACACCAATCACATAAAGTTTGTATTGAACAACAACGATGATTTCCATCTTGATCTTTCCACAGGTCTCTCGTTCTCGATCTCGGCATCAATCCAACGTAGCGTTTGTTCTTGATCTCGGGTGAAAAATAGAATCGAGAGAAAACTCTCTTCTCTGATTTCTAGGTCGTGTAAGAAATGAGGCTGGATATAGCCACCCAGGCAAAGTGGATAAGGGGTTATGGGGGTAGGGTTATATCCAGTGTCAGTCACCTTGATAAGGGCTACCCAGCTGGCAGCCCCTTAACATTTTCTGGCTGTCATTTAACACTTCTCCTAATAGAGTTGCCCCTTAACCTTGGGTCGACTCCATGTATCACTTGCACGTGGTGACAATTTCGCCCTTTTGCTCAAATTGGGTAACTTCTCCTTCTTTTCCTCCGTGTGACTCCATTGCACCTATAAAACTCAAAAGCACGCGTAAAGTACATAATTCGCACGAAAAATAGCAAAGAAAGCATAAACTCTAGTGAAGAGGATGCTGTGTTGCAATGGCAGTGGCTGTAGCTGTGGCAATGGGTTCAGATGGAGCAGCGTGTATATGGAGGATTGGCCCATGAGTTGTTGCTGGTTTTCATTGTTGTGCCGGTGAGAGTTGGTGGTGCTCTGCCCAGTTCAAGTGGTAAAGCCAACTGAGTTGGAGAAGCAATGGCTCAAGGCATTGCTATGACATGGAAATGTGCGGGCGGTTGCAGGTTCTAGCTTTGAGTTAGTGGCTCTTGGTTGCGGGTCGAGGTGGAGCTGAATGTTGGGTGGGTTTGGCGAGGTTGAGGCTGCGTGTATTAACTAAGGAAGGAGAATGGTTGCATTTCGGGGTGCAGTAAATTACGGAGAATGCGAGGTCATGGTCTTGGTCTTTGGTGGAAGCAGCTAAGTGAAAGAGCAACAGATGGTGCTTGGTAGATGTATGCTAGGAATTGCAGTGCAGCTGAAAGAAGAGTTTTACTGTAATGGGGTTGAGACATGGTTTGTCTTGCATTTGTGATGAATGGAAAATGACGAGGTTGAATGTGTTGTTTATAGGGAGATGGAAGAAGTTTGTGTAGAATGGGCGGCAATGCAACTATGATGCACAAGGATGGTGCTTCACGGTTTTAGGCTGTGCAATGGCTTGGCCTCGGCACACTATGTTGAATCAGACGAAGGCGGAACACGATTCCATCTAACTCGGTCTGACCCATACCACGACTTGACCCGATTTGACTCGGTGATTGGCCAGAGTCCTGACTGATTTGACCCGACCGAGGTTGGACCGTTGGTGGTGGCCGGTTTGACTTGGCGGGTCACTGTTGAGCTAGTTTTAAGGACTTTTCCCATGGGATTCCGCCATAATCCCGATTTTCCCAGCGAGCGTTTTTGGGACATAATTTCTACACGGGTTTCTCTCCATGGTGGGAGGGTGAATCTCCAACTAATGGACTTTGAAGACAAAACCTAGTTTTGGAAGGAGAAAAAGAATATAAAAGGGAAGACTTCTACAATGTTTTGGAGACCACGTTTTATTATCTCTTCTACTTTATTCTAGGGTTTTTAGCCATGAAGTTTTTTCTCTTTCTTCTTGTGATGAACTCCTTGAATATGAACTAAGTTTTTATTATTGGTTGAAGATGTAGTTGGATTTTGCAACCAAGTTATGATTTTATGAATTAGTTTTCTCTCAATATTATCGTTTGATTTCTACGGGTTATAATAATTGCATGATTGAAGTATTGCAATATGATTGAATGTTTGTTTAGTCGAGTCTAGAATTGATTGAACTCACATCCATATCTATAGCTATTTTAGGGTTTTCATCGGCGATAACCTTGAATACTAGTAGCATGATATGATTCTAGGTTGTGTGATACATCCTTGTATTCATATGTAGAAATTGACCTTTGTTGAATTGTTTGCGCAATGTATTTCAATTGCATTGATTAGCTATTTAAGAAACTTAATGATCCTAGGAATTGAAATTGATTAGCGCAAGGCGTTAGGTTATTCTTTAGGTAGATTTCACATACGCAGACCTAATGTGTGTTTGATAACTTTGGAAATTACGGAGTATTCTTGCAATAAGGTATTCTATGGCTTTTGATGGTAGCGAGATTAAATACGAATTCTATTCATACATTCATAAACTTGTTTGCAATTGAAGATGAAACCTTTATCCAATATTTCACATTCTTGATTTGCGTACTTTATTTGCTTTTTTGTTTATTTTTATTTACACAATCGGAAATTCTTAGGGTTACTTATATAGGAAACCATAACAATTTGACAACCTAGACCTCTACGTAGGATCGATCCTTTCTTGCCCTTGCTATATTTATATTTTGAGTAGTAAGAAAGTGTAATTTATATTTGTGTCGCTACGACGGTCAAATTTGGCGCAGCTACCGGGAGGCAGGCGGTTGTTAATTGTTTTGGTTTCTTATTTTTGTATTTAGTTTTTTTTTTATTTTATTTTTTTATTTTAGGGTTTTAACCTTGGTTTGAGAATTATTTAGTGCTTATTTCTATGGAAGGAGCATATTGGAGCAATCAATACGGGTTTCAACCTCAACAATATGATAACTACCAATTCCATGGGTATAATCAAAACCAATTCATTGGTTATGACCAATATTCCATGGAACCTTGTGGTTTTCCTCAACAACCTTGTAGTGGGTATGTAAGTCAAGCACCTAGGTGGGATAATTCTACATCTAATTGGCTTTATTCGAGTTGTATGCAGATTTTGAATGGATTACAAGACATGCAACAAAGGCTAGACCAACTTGACAGTGATAGAGAGAACGTCGCACAAAACAATTTTTGGAATATTTCTTCTTACTCCGCTCCGGATCGTAGTTATGATCATTCACCCATTCAAAGGGAAGAGTCATGGGAAAGAGAACATATTGTAGTCAATGGTGGTAAGCGTGTGAACGTCGGAAACTTACGCGAGAAATTATACAAGTTGGAAGATGATGGAGCCTCGGAAGAGCTAGTCGATGAAATTAGTAGGACCATTCATATGGAACTTAAACGACGTCGTGATAAGGGTTGGGAAACCGACGACGATTCTTATTATGGTGAGTCTGAAGATGAAGACGAAGATGAATGTGTTAAAAAGGACCAACCTTTGGAGATATTTGATGACATTAGTGTAGTTGACTCAATTATTGATCTTTATAATGATCAACCACCTATTCAAAAGGTAATTGAGTATGATGAAACTAGTGTGTTACACAACTTCTTTGCAACAAGGTGTGAGTCTAATAAAGAGGAGTATGTTGAGAATGAAACCGTTTTGACCAATATTGTGGAAGACCCAATTGAGCTTGTGCATGATTGTAATGATGATGTTTATGTTGAAACTTTGGTTACGGCAGAAACGGACGAAGAATGGTTGCAAGGTTTGATAGAGGACCATGATACACAAGAGGTGAATAATTCACTTGAGTTTTCAAGGATGAAGAGGATTCCGTGATACAAGAGATTGTGAAAGGTTTATCTAACCCTTTGCCTATTATTTCTTCTCCTTTACCTCTTATTGGTTTGAATATATGTGCTTCGAGAACTTTATTGAATGATTTTGTTTCTCGATTCCCACCATTAGAGATACTTGATTCTCATACTATGCAGGTTATGGAACCAGAAACCGTGGAAGTACCCAGAAACGTTTATATTCTTTATACACTTCCAAGTGTGGACAAGAATAAGTGTGGGGAAGCTTTTATCGGTTCATAGCTTCACTTTTGCTTTATGTTACTAATATTTGTGTGAAGCTAGTGTTTGCAAAAACAGGTTCTATGGAAGGATCCCCAACTTTTCCGATTATTGGTGTATGGGGAATGAATCTTACAAGAAGCTAAGTCGGGCCGTCGACTTTAAAACAAGCGCTTAGTGGGAGGCAACCCACCGGTTTTGTATCTCTTATCCTTTTTTTTTTTTTTTTTTTTTTTTTTTTTTTTTTTTTTTTTTTGTTTCGTTTATTTATTTTTTACTGTTTTCATATCATATTTGCATCCCTATGTTTAATTTCATTGAGTCCGTAATATATATCTTAGAAGAGAATTATGACGAATACCTTTTTCGTCAGAAAATTTCAGACTGCGCGTATTTCAGTCCAGAGACCATAACTGTCAGACCATTTATCAAAACACTGTGAAATTTTGACACTGTGTAGAAAACACGTAGATGAACAACTTTTGTGAAATGGAGTTTTTCCAAATTCCTTACCAATTTGCACAGTTTTTGCGTTTTATCTGCTGTTACGTCAGAATTCAGAATTTTCGGTTTTACACATTGAGGACAATGTGAAGTTTAAGTGTGGGGGAGCATTTATATGTTTGTATAGTTTGTTTTTGACACCATTAGTGGATGGAACCATTTTGAATGCAGGAGTTGAGGAACTAATTAACTAAAAGGGAAGAACATAGCTCATGAATCATAAATACCATGATAGTTGTTACCATATCTCGGAATATCACCATATCACATTCTATTTTTATTTTTCCATATTTATCTATTGTTCTCTAAGTGCTTTGGTGGGTCACTAAACATCGACGTGTTATTACTGCTAGGATGAAATAGAGTGGTTGAGTTACATGAAAAAAAAAAAAAAAAAAAAAAAAAAAAAAAAAAAAGAAAAGAAAAGAAAAAAAAGGGACCGATCAATTAGACCAAAACGGAATAAAAAGACACTTGGGAATAGCAAAGTATGTGTGAAACGTAGTCCCACTGTCTCCGTCGCCTAAACAAGCGTGGAATGCAGGATCCAAGGCAACTATCATGTACTTGCTGACAAGAAGCATGCGCTTGGATCCAAAAGATCTAATCATGCCGTCTAAAAAAAAAAAAAGAGAAATTGGATCCAGTTTGATCCAATCTTATATAAAAAAAAAATTAAATTATTTATTGTGTTGAATAAAGTCACTCTTGGTTCCCTTGTATATGCCAATTGATTTGATGTAGCATTCATCACTAAGTAGCTCAATCCAATAGGATTAGGTTCATCTTAAGCAATGACCTTCGAGACGGATATGGGAAACATCGAACACTTGTGAATATTCGCCAACATCTATATCTTATCCATCTTCTTAATCTTTTCATTGTGATTGTGGTTTGTTAGTTTCCGAGTATTGTGGCTTGTTCAACTATCTAATTAGAGTTTATTTACTAATAATTGAATTGAATTTGCAAGGTACCTCCTCCCCGTAGTCATTTTGGATTCGTTCATTGATTTGTCACGAATAGACGGAGTTTGAAATATAGGTTTTGTAGGTATATCTCTAGTAAACCTTCACGAGACTATAACTCGTCCACTAGGGACACCTAGGGGTTTAAAGGCTTGTTATTTATGCTAAAATTAACCGTAGCCTCGACGACACGGAGTTGTTGTATTTTATTGTTTTGTTTGATTTGCTCGAGGACAAGCAAAGTCTAAGTGTGGGGGAATCGATAGGTGTAGAATACACCGTATTTACTACCTAGAGTTTATGCTTTCTTTGCTATTTTTAGTGCGAATTATGTACTTTACGCGTGCTTTTGAGTTTTATAGGTGCAATGGAGTCACACGGAGGAAAAGAAGGAGAAGTTACCCAATTTGAGCAAAAGGGCGAAATTGTCAGCTCACAGGCAAGTGATACATGGAGCTGACCCAAGGTTAAGGGGCAACTCTATTAGGAGAAGTGTTAAATGACAACGAGAAAATGTTAAGGGGCTGCCCAATTTGGGTAGCCCTTATCAAGGTGACTGACACTGGATATAACCCTACCCCCATAACCCCTTATCCACTTTGCCTGGGTGGCTATATCCAGCCTCATTTCTTACACGACCTAGAAATCAGAGAAGAGAGTTTTCTCTCTCGATTCTATTTTTCACCTGAGATTGAAGAACAGCCGCGGCTGTTGGATTGATGCCGAGATCGAGAACGAGAGACTCAGGGAAAGATCAAGATGGAAATCACTGTTGTTGTTCAACACAAACTTTATGTGATTGGTGCTGTTGTTGAATCTAGGAATGGATCTGGGAATTGCTAATCGATAAGCTCTGGAGTTGTCTTGAAGAACTGATGGGCACGAGAAGAGCAAGAGCAAATGGTAGAGGAATTGAAGGAATTGGGTTTACATGGGAACTGATGTCGATGTTGCCGGGGTGAAGCTGATGAAGATGTGGCGATTTAGAAATGGGAGATCGAGAAATTGATGCTGAGAAGAGTTACAGAATGAGAAGAACGAATGGGTTTTGGTCTGATTTTCTGGTATTGATGGTGGTGCCTGGGCTGAGGAAAATGAGATGCCTAGGTCAATGCTGTGCTACTATGGTGATGCTGCCATTGTGAGCTACAGTTTAGCATCAGGGCATGGTTGAGCTGTTGGTTCTTGGCAATAGGGGATTAGATGAATGATGGGAGTGGTGGTTCAGGGATTCTGGCAATTGTTGATACTCAGGTGGAGATAGCATGGCATGGCAAGAAGATGGCTGCCTGGGTTGGCCTGAGATACAGTGGCTCAAATGAGCCAGGGACTTAGGATTTGAGATAATGTTAAGATGTGGCCTGAGCTGTTGAATGCTGGCAAGTGAGCTGTTGTCAGAGCTATGTTGGGAATTGACAGAGTCTGAGGTGGATGAGAAGCTGCAGCTGGAGTTGCAGCCAAGGCTATGATGGCATTGCAAATTTCAGGGTATGGTTCAAGTAATTGGAAGGGCTGGAGTGAAGAGGATCTTTGTGTTGCAATGGCAAAGGGTCAGCTGTGGCAATGGGTTCAGATGGAGCAGCATGTATATGGAGGATTGGCCCATGAGTTGTTGCTGGTTTTCATTGTTGTGCCAGTGAGAGTTGGTGGTGCTCTGCAGTTCAAGTGGTAAAGCCAACTGAGTTGGAGAAGCAATGGCTCAAGGCTGTTGCTATGACATGGAAATGTGCAGGCAGATTGCAGGTTCTAGCCTGAGTTAGTGGCTCTTGAGTTGCAGGGTCAGGTGGAGCTACAATGTTGGCTGGGTTGGCAGAGGTTGAGGCTGCTGTGTATTAACTAAGGGAAGGAGAATGATTGCATTTCAGGGGGGTCCCATGAATTGCAGAGAATGCGGAGTCATGGTCTTTGGTCTTTGGTGGAAGCAACAGACTAGAGTGAAAGAGCCGCAATGGATGGTGCTTGGTAGATGTATGCTAGGAATTGCAGTGTCCATGAAAGAAGAGTTTTGCTGTAATGGGGTTGAGACATGGTTTGTCTTACAATTGTGATGAATGGAAAATGGCGGGTTGAATGTGTTGTTATAGGAGATGGACCGAGCCGTGTAGAATGGTCGGCAATGCAACTATGATGCACAAGGATGGTGCTTCACGCTTTTAGGCTCGTGCAATGGCTTGGCCTGGCTCCGCTAAGTTGAATCGGCCAAAGCGTAACGGGGCGATTCCATCTAACTCAGTCCGACCCATACCCCGACTTGACCCGATTTGACTCGGTGATTGACCGAGTCCCGACCTGATTTGACCCGACCGAGTTGGACCGTTGACCGGTGGCCGGTTTGACTTGGCCTGGTCACACGAACTAGTTTTCCTGGGGACTTTTCCTGCCGGATTCCACGCCATAATCCCGATTTTCCGGCGAGCGTTTTTTGACATAATTTCTACACACGGGTTTCTCTCCATGGTGGGCCGGGTGAATTTCCAACTAATGGACTTTGAAGACAAAACCTAGTTTTGGAAGGAGAAAAAGACTACAAAAGGGAAGACTTCTACAATGTTTTGGAGACCACGTTTTATTATCTCTTCTACTTTATTCTAGGGTTTAGAACCATGAAGTATTTTCTCTTTCTTCTTGTGATGAACTCCTTGAATATGAACTAAGTTTTTATTATTGGTTGAAGATGTAGTTGGATTTTGCAACCAAGTTATGATTTTTATGAATTAGTTTTCTCTCAATATTATCGTTTGATTTCTACGGGTTATAATAATTGCATGATTGAAGTATTGCAATATGATTGAATGTTTGTTTAGTCGAGTCTAGAATTGATTGAACTCACATCCATATCTATAGCTATTTTAGGGTTTTCATCGAGCGATAACCTTGAATACTAGTAGCATGATATGATTCTAGGTTGTAGTGATACATCCTTGTATTCATATGTAGAAATTGACCTTTGTTCGAATTGTTTGCGCAATGTATTTCAATTGCATTGATTAGCTATTTCAAACTTAATGCTCCTAGGAATTGAACTTGATTAGCGCAAGGCGTTAGGTTATTCTTTAGGTAGATTTCACATACGCACCTAATGTGTGTGTTGATAACTTTGGAAATTACGGAGTATTCTTGCAATAAGGTATTCTATGGCTTTTGATGGTAGCGAGATTAAATACAATTCTATTCATACATTCATAAACTTGTTTGCAATTTAAGATGAAACCTTTATCCAATATTTCACATTCTTGATTTGCGTACTTTATTTGCTTTTTGTTTATTTTTATTTACACAATCAGAAATTCTTCCGGGTTACTTATATAGGAAACCATAACAATTTGACAACCTAGACCTCTCTCATAGGATCGATCCTTTCTTGCCCTTGCTATATTTATATTTTGAGTAGTAAGAAAGTGTAATTTATATTTGTGTCGCTTACGACAGCGGTCAATTTCTCATCAAAGTTAAAAACCACATCTTTTTGCAATAAGTTACAAAGTGGTGATGCTATCTTGGAAAAGTCCTTGATGAACCTACGATAAAAACCTGCATGACCAAGAAAAGAACGTATTTCCCTCACCGTAGTGGGAGGGGTTAGAGCACGAATAAGGTCTATCTTAGATTTATCGACTTCCAAGCCTTTAGAAGATATTATATGGCCTAAAACTATGCCATGAGTTACCATGAAATGGCACTTCTCCCAATTTAGCACAAGATTTGTTTCAACACATCGTTCAAGGATTAGAGACAAATTGTTCAAGCAAAGGTCAAAAGAATCACCAAAGACACTAAAGTCATCCATGAACACTTCGATTATGTTTTCAACATATTCCGAAAAGATACTTACCATACACCTTTGAAAAGTAGCCGGAGCATTGCATAAGCCAAAATGCATCCTTCTATAAGCAAAAGTACCGAAGGGACAAGTGAAAGTGGTTTTCTCTTGGTCCTCCAGTATATCACAATCGATTATAACTTTGAATAGCCATCAAGAAAGCAATAGTAAGAGTGTCCATTCTAAACGTTCAAGCATTTGATCAATAAAAGGTAAAGGAAAGTGATCTTTTCTAGTGGTGGCATTCAATTTTCTATAATCAATACAAACCATCCAACCGGTTTGCACACGAGTTGGGACAAGTTCATTCTTATCATTCTCCACCACCGTCACACCCGATTTCTTTGGTACTACTTGTCCGGGCTTACCCACTTGCTATCGGATATGGGGTAGATAACACCCACTTCCAAAAGCTTGAGTATCTCCTTTTTCACAACTTCCATCATGGGAGGATTCAAACGACGTTGCGCGTCCCTTCTAGGCTTTGCATCATCCTCCAAACGAATTTAGTGCATACAAACGGCAGGGCTAATACCCTTGATATCGGCTATTGTCCATCCTATGGCCGTCTTGTACTTCCTTAGCACCCTTAGAAGTTTTTGCTCCTGTAAATCACTAAGCTTGTTAGAAACAATCACCGGTAACTCTTCATTATCACCCAAGTACAAGTACTTAAGGTGGTCGGGAAGAGGTTTCAATTCTAAAATCGGAGATTTAATAATTGAAGGTACAAGCTTTTCATCACTGCATGGTAAAGAAATAAAAGAGATATTATGAGTTTTCGGGCATCCTTGGAGTGAATTAAGATCACCAAGGGCTTCCTTGACTTCATTACCACACTCTACACCATTATCCATGGATGTAGTTAACACGGTTTCCAAAGCATCATCACCGTTTAATTCAAACATTTGTTGTGCCAATGTATCCATAACATCAATGGAGAAACAAGAGTGTACATCGCTAGGATATCTCATCGTCTCGAAAATGTTGAAACGTATTGTTTCTCCATCAAACTCCATGGTTAGCGTTCCCTTGTCCACATCAATAATGGTTTTCGCCGTTTTCATGAAGGGACGCCCAAGAAGCAATGGAAGAGACGAGTCCTGAACCTTTATCCATCTCTAGCACACAAAAGTCAGCTGGAAATACAAGTTGATTAACCTACACAAGAACATCCTCAACAATACCCATTGGGTAGACATTAGAGCGATCGGCTAATTGCAATACAATTTCACCTTTTAAGAGGACCAAGATCAAGTGAATTATACATTGACGCCGGCATAACATTAACGGATGCGCCTAAATCCAACATAGCTTTGTTAAAAGTTGTGTTACCAATTGTGACGGGAATGTCAAAACTACCCGGATCCTTGCACTTAAGTGGGAGTTTGTGTTGTAAGATTTCCGAGGCATTCTCCCCCACACTAAGCACTTCATTACCTTTGAGCCTTTGTTTGTTGGTACACAAGTCCTTCAACACCTTTGCATACTTTGGAACTTTCTTGATAGCATCAATGAGTGGTATGTTCACATGGATCTTTTTAAGAACGTCTAAAATCTCCTTTTCTAATTCCGCCTTCTTAGAACTTGCAAATCTGCGAGGAAAAGGTAAAGGAGGAACATAAGTAGAAACCGGAGTTTTAGAGTTAGGAATAGGTACCTCGAAGTTTGGGAGTATCCTCATTATTCTCCTCCAAAACAGGTTCCTTGGGTGTGTCCACGTTGCCCGAATCAGCAACTTCGGGTTGCACAAGTTGTGTACCGCTTCTCAACGTGATAGCATTGACACCTCTTTTGGGTTAATAGGTTGAGAAGGGAGTTTCCCACTATTTTGCGCCTTCAATTGGTTCAACTCAATAGCCATGGAGCCCATTTGTGTTTGCAACTCCTTAATAGCGCTCTTAGTCTCTTGTTGACTCTCTTTAAACATGGTAGAAATACCTTGCATCATTGTTTGAAGCTTTGAATCAATATCGGAACCTTGATTTTGCATCGATTGTTGTGCTTGAGGTTCTTTGAAATTGTTGTTGTTGTGGTTGAAATCCACTCGGACGGTTGAAAGTAGGTTGTTGAATTGCACCTTGCTTGTTAGCATAGCTAAAATTGGGGTGATCTCTCCATCCCGGATTGTAAGTGTTGGAGTAGGGATCATATCGTCTTGGTTGATTTGGAAAGATCGCATTATCTTGCTCGTCTTCATAAGATTGAGGAGAATTTGGTATAACCGCGGATGCAACTTGTTGCAACATTGCTGTCATGTTACCCATTTGTTGACGAAGTTCCTCCACCTCGCTCACTTCGCTCACCCTTCTTAGAATCACATCCAAACCACGACTTAAGAATTGTTGTGAGTTCGCTGCCATGTTTTCAATCAACTCCCTAGCTTGTGCCACCGTCTTGCTAACTAGTGCACCACCACCCGCAGCGTCAATAAGATTCCTATCACTTGATTGGAGTCCTTCATAGAAGTATTGGATGATCATAGCGTCACTAAATTGGTGGTGAGGGCTGCTTGCAACCAATCTCTTGTACCGTTCCCAACATTCATATAAGGATTCTCCCACGTTTTGCTTCATTCCACAAATTTCTTTGCGAATTTGAGTAGCCTTTGATGCAGGAAAATATCTTTCTAAAAAGAGTTTCTTCAACCCATTCCATGTTGTGACACTTCCGGAGGTAAATAGTACAACCAATCCTTAGCACTATCCATTAAAGAGAAACGGAAAACTTTCAACATTGCACCATCCGCCTCAACATTCGCCGGAAGCATAGCCGTGACAATGGTGTGGAAGTCCAAAAGATGTTTGTTTGGATCTTCATTCACCATGCCATGGAATTTTGGTAATTCTCTAAGCAACCCCCGGCTTTATCTCAAAAGTAGAGTTCGTTTGAATACACCCCTGTTGTGTATCAAGCCTATGAGAAGCCAAGTCCTTGAGTGAACGATTTGCATCACCCATTGTTTCTTCTTCTTGTTGTTGAAAAATCTCTTCTCCTACTTCTAACTCTTGCTCGTCTGTTGTGTTTCGCCTTGGTTTGAGTATTGTGCCGCGTCGAGTAGCTATCCCGCACCTTGGATAATTCCAATCCTTAGAAGCCAGAGATTAGGTACCTGCAAACAATTCTCGCAAAAAAGTGAGAAACAAGACAAGAACCGAAAAGCAAAGATAAAAGCAGAAATTGTAAAAAGAAACTAAAAACTTAATAACAAGCCGTATGCCTCCCCGGCAACGGCGCCAAAATTTGTTCGGTTGTCAATCCGTCAAATATAATTTCACTTTCTCAATCAACTAGATATAAATATAGTATGCGATAAGAAAGAGTTCGTATCCATAGAGAGGCTTTCGTTGTTATAAAATTTTAGTTTCTAAGTAACCACGGGGAATGTTTGTTGTATTTAAGCAAATAAAAGTAATTGAAAGCAAAGTAAGTAATTCGAGAAATCAATAAGGAGAAGATATTGGTCACGGGATAGTATCATTCACAAACATGTATTATCATCAATGATTAGAATTGGTATTTAATCTCGTATTTATTAAAAGTCCTAGGATACCTTGATCGCAAGTATAACCCGTTAATTCCCTGTTTTCATCACAACCACATTAAAAGATGCATATGTGAATTCTTCGTAGAAAGCAACCTAAAGTGTAAAATCACAATTAAGTTTAACTCCCTAAAAGCATTAAGTTTTATGGAATAAGACTCATCAATGCAAACGAATGTGTAAAAGCACTAAACGTTTTAACAAAAGTTATGATTCACTTGTGACTAGTAGGATATATCACTACAAGCACTACCCACAATTATGCTACTTAGAATCAGGGATAAACAACTTTTTCGTATTGAAAACCCTAATATAGCTCTAGAGATGAACACAAATCGGATTGATTCCGGACTCAACCTAACAAGTTTTCAAATCTTATAACAATATTAATTGTGAATCACAAACAATAATTACTGAGACAAAACTAATTCATTGAATCAAAAGCATGTTGAGAAATCAACTTTTATCCCATAACCAATAAGATGTTTAGCTACTCATAGCTATGGAGTTCATCATAATCAATATTCAATGATAAAATAATGAAGAAGAAGAACAAAAGCAAACCCTAGAAGCGTAAACAAAACGGCTCTCCAAAATTCCAAGAATAAGATCTCTTATAAGTTGTAGAAGACCTTCCCTTTATAGCTTTTCTCCAACTTCTAAAATTAGGCCTAGTCTTCAAAGTCCATTAGATGAAAATCCACCAAGCCCATAAGAAGGAGAAACCCGTGTAGAAAATACGCCCCAAAAGTGGTTGCCGGAAATCTGGTATTGTGGTCGGAAATCGGCCGGAAAAGTCTCCTGAAATCGGTTCAGGTGACCGGCAAAGTCCGCCCGGTCACCGGTCAATGGGTCGGATCGGGTCAACGGGTCGGATCGGTGGGTCAACTCGGTCAAGCACCGAGTTAGGGTGAGTCAACGGATGAGTCGTGGTCTGTGTCGGACTCGAGTCACTGTCTGATGAGCTAACTGGATCGACTCGTCGAGCCGCCTTGCACGCCCATTGCAACCTTGCACAGACAGATGCTTTGTGATGCACAATGATTGTGCTTCGGCCATGATGGCCCCTGTACAACTCATTTCAATCTTCCCCGTAATGCACACTAGATCACATTCCTTGAGAGCATAGCTAGTCGCGGCTCTTGCACGAACTTCCAACACTTCTCATAATGAGACCAAATCATCACAACCTTCATTCTCGGTACCAACACTCTTCCATCCCCTGTCACTCCTGTCACAGTTGCACCCTTCACCCTTTAGTTTGCTAAACATCTCGGTCGCTCATACAAAGAACAACAAATCCCAGAACCCACTCATGCCTGTCACCTTCTATGCAAACATCACAAGCTCAAGAGCACACACATCCACCTATCTCTCGTACCTCCAACAAGGGCTAGCCGATCGCATCTCAAATCCGAGCCATGAACCTCGGCTCCAACCCATTTCAGCCAGACTGTCCATTCCTTCAGTCATTAACAGACCCATTAGCTCCTGTGCAAACTGCAACTCAGCCGACAACCTGTACTTACTCATCTCAGATTCATGTTTCTCCATTTACAGCATACATTACCAAACCCTGGCAGCAACCATTATAGACAACATCAGTCCCTGATAAACAAACCCATCAATCTCAGCCAAGCAACCATCCTGCAAGTTCACCTCCTATCTCATGTCAGGCAACACACCACCAGCTGCAGCTCAGTCATTTGTTATAGCTTTATGGCTAACACCATCTTCACAAAGATCGTGCTAGTGCTCTGCAATTCCAATTCCAGCCATGGCCTGCACCAACACAATCTCATTGTTCCCATGAACATCATCAATTGAATTCAGTCACATCTGAGTTTCAAAGCAACAGCACCAGCAGCTTCAAACCCTTATAACACTCAGCAGAGCCAACCTCCACCTTCACCCAGATTCACCGATATCCACCGAACCCCGAACTTCCATATCATCTCGATCACAGTTCCTCTTCTTGTAACCTCGAAAAAACTCCATTTCATAACCACCATTCATCATAATTCCAGTTCCAGCTCACCACCGAGCTTTCCTTCCGAGCTATACCACCAACATCATCAAGTATCATCCGAGTCTCATTCTCAGCTCTCTCAACCAACTCAATACCAAATCGGACCATCCTTGCTAACCACCAACCATTCACAGTCTCTTCTCGTATTGAACTCACTCTCCGATCTGCTCAAAATCAATATCAACAGCTTTCTCTCAGAGAACCCTAGCTTCCATGAACTCAAATCTCAATCGATTCAACAAACCCATATACAATTCCTCTTTATCTGCAAAGATTTCCAGTTTGAATCTCGGCTCAAAGAAACCCTAACTTCAATTCATACTCTTCTCACTGATTTCTCTCAATTGACACAGACTAAATCCCCTTTCTAGATTCGAAACACCATCTCCATCTTCACCACCAAATCACTCGAACTCATCTGAGATTCAAGCAACCAAAAACCATGTCTCTCGTTCCTCTTCTTCTCCCCTGAATTTCTCCAACTCTCAGGCAACAACCCTCTCGATCTCTCTCAGTTCAGGTGAGAAAATGATTGAAATGAATGAAATGAGAAACCTTCTCTCGATTTAGTTTTTAGGATATACTGGATAATGACACCCATTTGCATCAGATAAGGGATACCCCAGTGGATGCCCCATAACATGTGGTCACCCCTTAACCACAACTGGCTGCATTTAATACTCCTCCCAATAGAGTTGCCCCTTAACCTTTGGTTTGGTTCCCAATTGCATGTGAAATGACACTCTGCCCTTTTCGCCTCAATTTGGGTGATTTCCGCTTCTTTTCCTCCGTGCGACTCTAGAATACCTAATAACTCAAAAACACGCGTAAAGTACATAACTCACAAGAAAAATAGCAAAGAAAGCATAAACTCTATATAGTAAATACGGTGTATTCTACACCTATCACTCGGCAATTTGTATGGTGGCTCGAGAATACTTCGTTGGCAGAGGAGGCGTCCCAGAACCGGTGCGAAACTCGTGGATATCTTTGATAATGTGTCTTATGTAAATTTCCGTCCATGGGGGCCGATCCACTCTTCCATTGCTCAGCCGAAGACTTTTGTTATTGCTTCTGACGGTCCTGATGTTGCGTTGCGTACCGATGCCAACACTATGAAATTTGGAGAACTTATTTATCTCGCACAAATGCATTCCTGGATATATCCGTTTTATTTAACGAAGCTCTTCTGCGTGACTCCGTACAACATTGACAGGATCGCTCGCCAAATGGGATTTGACCAGGGTGTTCCATTTATCCGTCCGTCGGAGGCTCCGAAAGAACTCCTCCCGGGTATCTTTGATGCTGACATGTTCTTGGCATCGCAGAGTCTTCCCTTCTGGCCTATTGGGAGAAACTCAGTGGTAACCGACAAGTATAAGGAATTTTGGAGGAAGCAAATCGTTGGCTTTCCAAGAATTCTCGGAGGATGTTGTGACAGATTCCGTGGTGAGCCATCTTCTCGATGTCCTGAAGAAGCATTTCCGGTTGAAGCCACTTCCACCAAACGGACTAGAGCCGAGGATTGCGGTCCCTGCGGGAGAGATCTAAGAGCGGGCATGTGGTTCGGTGATCCTCAATTCCTCCAATATGCGGTATTTAAATCTCTTCTCGTTGATTCCTTCATTTCTCCAGAGTAAATTCTTCTAAGAGTGATCCTTGCTTGAAATCAAGGAATTCCGAAAGAGAATGTCTTCATAAGGTTGGCGCGCATTCAGAACAAGAAGTCTGGTAACGTTGGCCTTCATGTTGAGAAGTCTCGCGCATCGATCCTCGGCGATCTGGTAACAATGATCTTTATCTTTGAGAAGTCTGGCGAAACATCTCCTTTTCCAGACCATGACAGAGATGATGCAAGCTCGGTTGGACAAGGTGCCTCCCTAAGTGATCTTGTTGATGGGGCCGTGATGGAAATTAGCACCCAGAGTGAAGTAGATATCGGGAGGAATATAAGAGAGGCAACATCCGCTATTGTTGAGGTGGCTCCCCTTGAAGAACGTTCTGAGCAGGTTCCGATCAATAAAGCTGTCGTGGTGACTTCTTCTGAAAGACCTCCCCGCAACCGACAAGGCTCTGTGGATCGGTGAAGTATTGGCAGCATCCTGGAGCTTTGTTCGATCCTCCTTTCATTGTCCCTTATCCGTGTCATGTGTTGGTTGGAGGATTCGGATGCCGGCTCGGTTCGAAAGGTTGTACACGGCGATATGGGAGAAGCACGGCCACATTGCTACCACTACGAAGCTCAAAATTCGTCTTGCATTGGTCAACCGCGTTCAGGAAGCTTTATTTTCTATCCAAGGGATGAGCGTCACGACTGGTCGAACAGTTTCTGAAGAGATGATTGAAGACCGGATGTGCCATCGAGATGTGTTTGTGCAAAGTACGACTTCAATGCTCCTTGGTTCTTCAAAGGGTTCTCCGAGATTCGGGAGCTCCGAAATTACAAGATGAAGTCCCTTCTGCAGATTGTGTTACTCGCCAGGAAGAAGAGGTTAAAAAGTTGTCTGAGGAGTTGAAGCTGAAGCAGGCTGTACTTCAAAGGATGAAAGTCGCTCTTGCCCAGAAGGACGAGTTATTGTTGAAGGACTTTCCTTGAAGGATTCGTGCCATATACTTGTCTCTTCTTTTAGATGTTTTTTCTTTTTTAGTGATAGTGAGGATTTCCTTTCATAATTTGACTTAGGTTTTGAATTAATAGGTGATTGAAATAGTTTTGTGAATAACTTTCTGAAAGAGGTTATTTTAAATGGAATTTGCATCTTGGTCATGAATGATTGCACATATCATATGAAATTGCAAATGTCGCATAAAAGGGAAGTATGAATGGAAACAAACATGGTGTTTGATCATTGAGCTTCTTTCTCTATGTGCGGGATACCAAGTCCCCAGTGAATTCTAAAACTATCTTTCTTTTAAAATTGTTGAATAGAACTTACTTGCTTTTGAAGCCTCACTTGTATCAAACCGAAGTATCCTCTCTAAGGAAATCGTCCGCATTAATCTCCCAGATAGGGAAAGCTATTCCTCTGAATTAAGCTTCTCCTGAACAATGCGTTTCAAAGCATTGCATTCACTGGTAGGGTGGTGAAGGAACCAGTGGAAATGACAATACCTCGGGTCCATTACTTCTTGATCGGTTGGTGGACGCCATACATGAGGTAGCTCCACCTCTCTGTTTCGCACCCACGCCTCCAAAGAACTCCAAAATATTTTCCATTGGGAACGGAAAGTGTAGGTACTTCGAGTCTATCTCTTCCTGCGTTCGTGGGCGTTGTGGTGTCTCTACATGGTTTCGATGTGGAGCACGTTTCGGAGATGAAGTAGGAAGACTTGTGAGTGCCATCATATCCGCGGATCGCTTGCCCTGGTGACGGGGTGTGGAAGGTATCGTAATATCACTGCTGAGTGATCGATTGAACGCTCCCATCCTCTGTACTCACGTGTTCCTTGATTGATCTCTCCTTCCTCAAGCATTTCTTCACTTAGTTGAGAGGTCGATGCGGATTGAACAGTCTTCCGGGTTTCGACAAGGGTCTTGAGATATAAATCTTCTAGCAGGGATCCGTAAGCCGTAGGCTCCCATTCTTCATCCTGACGTTGTGGTACCACGGCACAAGTCTTTTCCTCTCGTGAAGTTGCCTCGAGTCTTCATTGTCGGCTAGACCATGTTGTTCGTTTCTCCCGAGTCCCCGTGATTACGCGCTCTTTCTCGCATCTCCACCGGTAAAGGTGTGACTCCTGAATAAGGATCAACATTTCTTGCACTGTCTGAGTAGATGCCTGCCGACCCTTCTTGTAATTGTGCTGTTATATCATTCAAAAGGCGGAATGTCTCGCTCTGTGTTCTAGCGATACCAGCTTGATTTGCCAAGACATCATCCAACATTCTAGCTACACTTCCCATGATATCTGAACCACCTGTGGTTTCCGGGTGAGGATACATCGCGAGATGAAAACTGAAAAATTGAGAATTCAATTTTTTGTAACCGAGAGATCAACCTCCCACTGTGGTCGCCAATTGTTTATGGGTGAAAACTATTCTTGCCGGATTTGGTAATTTGGGGTGTGTGGATGAGGAATGAATCTAAACCCTAAAAAAATGCACTGCGCGGTGAGTGCTTGTGATTCGAGAAATCAATCTGTACAACTCTGGCCTAAACCAAGAAATGGTCGTTCCAGACTTGCTTCGGTCACAAAGTGAAGGAGACGGGGTTGATCTTAGGGAGGGAAGCGAAGAAGGTGTTGAGACTGTGAAGGTGTAGGCTTGTTTATGACTTGTAACAGAAAGGTGAGCAGGCATACGATTGATGCAAGCAGGCTTTGAGTGTTTGAATACGTTTTATATTAACACTTGGTTTCTGTCTTGTCTTGACTTGTTCAGTTGTTGGAAATAGGGAGGAGAACCTATTTATACAAGTCATTTGAGCCTTATTCACGTCTCTCGTGGGAAGTGGAGGAAGTGGAGTGATGGAGTAGTGGAGTTGTGTGTTGGTGTTACACGACCAGTCTTGCCCACTTCTCCTGTCATCTCTAACCGTCCATGACTTCCTAACACGTTCTTGTGATGGCGCGTTGCACGCTGCACGCTGTAAACCTCCGGACCAATACCCCAAAGATGTACCCCGGCTTGTGACATGCTTGATGTCTCGAATGCGTGGATCGTGGGACCCACAAAGTAGCATGTAATGCTAGACTAAATAACTAAATTATTTAGGAAGTCGATACTTGTGAAGTATCGTGTGTATTCTGGTAGGCCTGGAAATGGTATGATTTTATGGCCTACTTGTAATAAAACCGCAAGTGCACGGCGTCTATCGGAGACGTGGCAAGTACGGGTCGAACCACGAGACTTGTGGTACTTGATTGATCTAATGGCTTTCTAAACTGATTTCAAGTGAAGTAGCACAACTGAGGTTTTGTTGCCGATACGGCTGGATGAAATGAAGTGACTCTAAACTAAGGTATAAGACACTGATAGAGGGGTTACTATGGTCTTCAACTCCACCTTTAACTTACACTATGTCTTCAACTCATGAATTTATTCTTGTTTCTATGGCGAGATAAGGGAGAGGTGTCAAATCTACCCTATATCTAAGAAGTTTCTCCGATCGATAGCTTAATCACAACTAAAATATCTCTCCATAGCATTAACTGTCTATCTTAAGCACAGCTAATCTAAGGATTAATAACAATCTGGGTTGAGTTTGGGTTGTAGCATAATCTTCACAGAGATATTCTAACTACGGTGCATACAAGGCATACACTTTGTGAGAGCAAAGTGTTAACATGCTTTGAGATTAAGTCTATCTTAAAAGTAATTAAGCACTCAAGAACAATACATGAAATATGAAAAATACAAGATAAGCTAGGGTTTCATCTCAAACCCTAGCACTTTGATTTAGAACATCAAAAACAACAATTAATCTATAATTAAACCTAAATTGCTTTGCTTTGGCTAATCCAGGCATGAACCCTAACACACACAAGACCCATCCTATTTATACATGCCAAATTTCCAAAACCCTAAAATTGATTTCAAAACATAAAATAAACAAAACAAATCAAACCCGATCGCCCATGCTCAATCACTTGTTCCCTCTCTCCCGTGGCTCGAGACATCCTACCCTTGATTTGATGTAACCCTAATTTCGATTGTCTCAACCCTAGCTTCTAAGGTGGAAGAAGCTACGATGGAGACAAGTCGAAACGGGGGTGGCGAGTAGGTGGTTAATGGAGTTGTTGTTGTGGTGACAGGAGATGGGGATGGTGATGATAGCTGCGGGTTGTCGGGGAGGGAGGAGATGAAGAAGAACGAGCTCGCTCTGTCGGTATGGGTGAAGAGAGAGGAGAAGAAGAAGAGAAATGAGATGGGTGTTTGGTCGATGGGTTAGGTATAGGTGTCTTCGGTGTGGCGCGGGAATAGCGAAGGAATGATGAGAAGGCCTCGGCGAGCGTTGGATGCAACGAGACGAGATCCGAACTTAACGGCGAGAGAGACTCGGAGTGTTTTGGTGTTGAGCGAGCGCATCAAGATGAGATGAGGAAGTCGGAGCGGGCGTAGGATGTGGCGAGTGAAGATCTTAACGGCTCGGGATGAGCGGGTTCGGATCCGGGTCATGGGTAGCTCTATCCCATGTCTTCCTTGTTGGGTTGCAACCGATTCGCGCGCGGAGCTTTGGCTATCTCTGCTCCATAGATTCTCGACTCCAATTCTTTGCTCTTTTGGCTCCTCGGTTTCTCGAGCTTTATTTATTACCTAAAAACACAAAATTAATTAATACAAATATTTATTCTTGAAAACAAAGAAAATACGAGAATGCAGGATAATATCGATTTCTAAGCGCAAAATATGAGTAAAATGCCAATAAAAAGGTGTATAAATATGCACTATTTGGCACTCATCAAATACCCCCAAACCTGAATTTTACTTGTCCTCAAGTGAAACAAAATGAAGAAATCCTAACTATACCCCTGTCGCAGTCTCTCGAATGCATTTAGCGTATGCACTAAGCCTTTAAACCCCTAGGTGTCCCTAGTGGACGAGTTGTAGTCTCGTGAGGGTTTACCAGAGGTGTACCCACAAAACCTTCTCCAACTTCGAGTGTAAAAGAGTCTCAAGCATCCAAGGAGCTATGAGGACATAGAGTTTCTGCATGCTAGTAACAGAAAGTTAGAACTACCAAAGAACGCCTTCTCATCCTTAAGTGTTGAGCGAGAAGTAACCATACCATATGAAAGAATTCGGGTTCGATTGTGATCATAAGCCTCGACTTCGCCTCACCATTAGGGTTTTATGATAATTGCACTCAAAAAGATAGCTTTTTTAGTCTCTCATGTGTGCAGGCAGGAATAAAGAGAGAAATCCTGCACACGTTGTAGGTAAGAAGGTTAACCTTCCGAAATAATTTCTGGAGACTCCACAAAAGTGTGGACAAAAAGAATCTTTTTCTGATGATCTCTAAGAAAGGAAATCAACCATTAGCAAGGATGGGAGTACTCACTTACCTTCTCACCCGATCGGAAATTAATATCATACTCTCATAGGAACCATAGAAACGTCTTCAATCTTCGGTCTTCGGTCTTCAACTGATGATGACGAACTTCTGAACTTCACAAAACTTGACAATTTTTAACTTTTCTACTCAATTTCCTTGTTGTTTGGATTTTTTTTCTTTTTCAATTCATCTTTACCATGGTGGTATCACTAAGAAAATAAACTACATTTTTTTTTTTTTTTTTTTTTTTTATTTTAAATTTACAATAAGTGAAAATAAAAATACAAATAATGAAACAACTAACTCCATGGACAAAGGACTTTATCACTCAATTTTTCCACAACTTGTATTGTCTTGATTTTATAAATTTTATTAATTCTCATCCTATTTTCTTTGTTGTATGTAACCTTGGACTATATCAACTTTTCTTTCAATATTCGATGATGCTCCGCTTGTTGACAATGATGTGTTTCTATGGGTCTCGTTGATTGAGAGAGAGTGATGCTAACTGCAAATCGATATTTAGAAGGAGTTTTCATCTTTAGACGTCACCCTCATGATTGACAAAAACTAGCACTCAAGAGATCAAAAGTAGTGCTTTGAAAGTGGTGCGAAGTTGGGTAGCTCACCATTCCTACCCTAATTGACGTATTTGACACACACTCTAACAACTTTTCTAGAAAGTTGCAAAAATTGAAGGTTGGTGCCTCACTTGATGTAAAATGGGTAGTCTCCACTATGGGTGATCACAATTCTACTACCGAATATCTAAACAAAGACCTAATTCGCCCTCCGGTATGGTTAAATCCAACTTTAACGCTCTAATCAACTAAGAAACCCGATTGTGTTCTCCCTAAGACTTCTAATTTCTTTATTTCGGTCAGACTCTCTATGTAAACATAGCTAGAAGCATGCTAGTGACTCTAAAATCTAAAAGTTGGAGGTTTTTACAAAAAGAGTTTTTTTTTTTTTTTTTTTTTTTTTTTTGAAAATAAAAGATTAAAAAGACTAAAAACTCTATATGCAAATGCACCCCCAAACCTAAATCAAACATTGTCTTCAATGTGTCGACAGATAGGAAAAATTTTAAATAGTTACATACCATGAGAACTATGCTGATAAGAGAAAAGGGAAGAGATTACCGGATATCGGTGGGAGAAAGGTTGGAGCTTCATTAATCAAGGCTAGAATCCAACATTCTCAGCGGAGATCATATCGGATTAGCACAATATATGCACAAGAAGACTCAACCGATTCAAGAAAAGAAAAATTTAACAAGTCCTACTGGATTATATACAAAAATTCACCATATACCAACAGTCTAAAGAGTTGAGGATTAACCAATAGAAAATATATACAAACATCAACATCCTTACACAGATATAAAATGAGAGTGCAAGTAAGACTGCATATGTGAATGAGTTTCCCCCAAACCTAAACTTGGCAACGGATGTGTTTGTGAGCACAAAATCTTGCAATTTTAAAGGTACATCATGCAAAAGGTCTAACTCAAAATGAGTTTTGTTAAGAACAGGTAGACATACACATTCCAACTGTGGCTCCTTAAGAGTGTTATACTTTGATGCAAAATAGTCCAAGAGGACTTGGGAAGCACAAAGCTCTAGGCCTAAGTTAGGCATTTTTAGAAAAGTTGGTTTTGCAATTTCGTGACAAACTACACCTAGGTTTGGTGGAGGAGTTTCAATCTGTGACTCAGGAGAGAGATTAGGTACATCTAAGTTGTTTTCATGTATAAAATCATTTGCACCATCACACACTTTCCTAAAGTCGAAGAGGGTAAATCATGTTCACCTGCATAAAACAATTCATCAATCTCCATGTCATAATCATCATCACTCTCGTGTACAACATAACTAGGAGAGATATCATGCTGTAACCTAGGCATGGAATCGGGCACATGCATTGAATCATCTGTGTCAACAGACAATTCAGCTATTCCTAGGTCACAAACAGGTGGTAAAGCATGCTCACATTCACAGGACAATTCAACAGGTTCCACATCATCATCACATGTATGAATATTAGAAGAAGCATCATTCATGGGGTTCACAGAAGAGACACTTAATGTCTCTGAACCTAAAGATTCTACTATATTTTCAAAATACACATGCTCTTCATATTCATCATCATCATCATAGAAAAATTCATCTTTCCATTCAAAATGGTAGTATTTTTAGTGTACTCATCTACCTCTAGATTAGGTTCATATTCAAGAGTGTTAGTTGCATGAGTAAGACTAGAAACACTATTTTCAATCCTATCATTTTGTAACTCAATCAGGTTCCTTTGAAGAATCACAGTGAGTTGTTCTATTGAAGGAGAGTCTTCACTAGTGGGTATGCATTCCTCATATGGATATTCACTGTATGGTTGTGCATGAGGTTCACTAGAGAAGGGAAATTCAGACATGTTGCTATGTGGATGGTCATGCATTGCATTCATTTCAAGCCTAGCATTTTGCTCCATGAGCGTTTCCATTATTGATTGCAAACTAGGAGTTGGGGGAGTATAAAATTGTTCATCTCCCCACTGTGGTGAATGATGCATGTGTGCAGGTTGATTATGGTCCCAATGATTGCCAGTATAGTCACTTCTAGACAATTCGTACATTTGATTATCATGGCTTTCCCTAGACTGCCTAAACTCATGTAAAATGTAGCAGTTCTCAGCAGGGTGGTCTAAGCTACCACATAAGGTACAAGTATACATTGCATAGTGCCTAGGGGGATTAGATTTGACAGATTGCTCATGTAATTGCCTTTCTAAAGCAGAAACTTGAGCTTCTAATTGATCTAGAAGTGATGACTTGGTATGAGGAAAGTGTTCATTTTCAACCTGTGGTGGATGATGCATGTGCTCATAATGATTAGGGTATGTGAGGTCAGGGCCTTGAGAAGGCTCATAAAATTCCCTAAAATCACTATGGTATGTGGGGAGTTCATATTGTGAAGCATGCCCGTAAGCAAGCTCTCTAATGGATTTGTTTCCATCCCCAGTTGTAGACCAAAATCCTGACATGATTTAGCACTCAAATTGAACTCAAAATCTAGTTTGGTTTATGTGGGCTTTGGTTTATAGGGATTTGGTTTGTTGGGCTTCGAGTTTGGTTTATGTGGGATTTGGTTTAAGTGGGCTTCAAGTTTGTGCAAATAGCTCATGCACAGAACAAGTTTGTACACAGCCCAGAGAGATACAACCCACAAAAGAAAATGACACCTGATTCTAAGAGTAAGCCCAAAAGGTTGCTTTTTTGAAGTTGTAAAGCCCAACTGAATAGGTGTATTTCAGCCTAGATGATGTGGGCTTTGTATTTCCCCGGCAACGGCGCCAAAAACTTGGTAGGCCTGGAAATGGTATGATTTTATGGCCTACTTGTAATAAACCGCAAGTGCACGGCGTCTATCGGAGACGTGGCAAGTACGGGTCGAACCACAGAGACTTGTGGTGCTCTGATTGATCTAATGGCTTCCTAAACTGATTTCAAGTGAAGTAGCACAACTGAGGTTTTGTTGCCGATACGGCTGGATGAAATGAAGTGACTCTAAACTAAGGTATAAGACAGTGATAGAGGGGTTACTATGGTCTTCAACTCCACCTTTAACTTACACTATGTCTTCAACTCATGAATTTATTCTTGTTTCTATGGCAGATAAGGGAGAGGTGTCAAATCTACCCTATATCTAAGAAGTTTCTCCGACTGATAGCTTAATCACAACTAAAATATCTCTCCATAGCATTAACTGTCTATCTTAAGCACAGCTAATCTAAGGATTAATAACAATCTGGTTGAGTTTAGGTTGTAGCATAATCTTCACAGAGATATTCTAACTACAGTGCATACAAGGCATACACTGTGAGAGCAAAGTGTTAACATGCTTAGATTAAGTCTATCTTAAAAGTAATTAAGCACTCAAGAACAATACATGAAATATGAAAAATACAGTGATAAGCTAGGGTTTCATCTCAAACCCTAGCACTTTGATTTAGAACATCAAAAACAACAATTAATCTATAATTAAACCTAAATTGCTGCTTTGGCTAATCCAGGCATGAACCCTAACACACACAGACCCATCCTATTTATACATGCCAAATTTCCAAAACCCTAAAATTGATTTCAAAACATAAAATAAACAAAACAAATCAAACCCGATCGCCCATGCTCTGAATCACTTGTTCCCTCTGCTCCTGTGGCTCTGAGACATCCTACCCTTGATTTGATGTAACCCTACTTTCGATTGTCTCAACCCTAGCTTCTAAGGTGGAAGAAGCTACTGATGGAGACAAGTCGAAACGGGGGTGGCGGAGTAGGTGGTTAATGGAGTTGTTGTTGTGGTGACAGGAGATGGGGATGGTGATGATAGCTCTGGGTTGTCAGGGAGAGGGAGGAGATGAAGAAGAACAGCTCGCTTTCTGTCGGTATGGGTGAAGAGAGAGGAGAAGAAGAAGAGAAATGAGATGGGTGTTTGGTCGATGGGTTAGGTATAGGTGTCTTCGGTGTGGCGCGGGAATAGCGAAGGAATGATGAGAAGGCCTCGCGAGCGTTGGATGCAACGAGACGAGATCTCGAACAGTGAGAGAGACTCGGAGTGTTTTGGTGTTGAGCGAGCGCATCAAGATGAGATGAGGAAGTCGGAGCGGGCGTAGGATGTGGCGAGTGAAGATCTTAACGGCTCGGGATGTGCGGGTTCGGATCCGGGTCATGGGTAGCTCTATCCCATGTCTTCCTTGTTGGGTTGCAACTGATTCGCGCGCGGGCTTTGGCTATCTGCTCCATAGATGCTCGTCTCCAATTCTTTGCTCTTTTGGCTCCTCAATTTCTCCGAGCTTTATTTATTACCTAAAAACACAAAATTAATTAATACAAATATTTATTCTTGAAAACAAAGAAAATACGTAATGCTGGGATAATATCGATTTCTAAGCGCAAAAGATGAGTAAAATGCTAATAAAAAGGTGTATAAATATGCACTATTTGGCACTCATCATATTCTACGCAGGTACTGCTGTTGATGGTGGATTTTCGTTTAAGGTTAAATTTGTAAAACCAGAAAATCATGCGCTGACATCTTGTAAAAGATAAAGCCGTTTATAAGTGACGGATACTCCTCACTTAATTCACCAAGAATGGAGCATGTAGCAACAATCCCATTCTCGTGAATACATGAAATTCCTCCCGGTTGGAGCATGTAGCAACAATCCTTCCTCGTGAATTTCATATCGGCCTTGTATTTCTGTACCCATTATCGTGTGGCATGACGACCGAGTGTTACTCTTACAGAGTAACACAAACCTCCAAGCACTATAATGAATTCATGTACGAAATACCCGCATGTGCCGATTCTCGGTGTGTTATACTAGCCCGAGCCCTCTCGGTGTGTTATACTAGCCCGATTGAGCCCTCTCGGTGTGTTATACTAGCCCGATTGAGCATCCGGACTTGATCAGTATCGGTCTCCTGGATATGATTCGATCGCAGATCATCCAACTCCACAAGCATGATTGGATGACCACGGATCAATTCCATCACCCCCAAGCGGTATGGAATACACACGGCCTTAGCTGCCAAATATGATCCGATCGCGCCATCCAACTCCACAAGCATGATTGATGACCACGCATCAATTCCATCACCCCCAAGCGTGTATGGAATACACACGGCGACCCGCATGGTCGACCATTGGCCTTCGCTTGCCAAGAAACCGTCCATACCAAGCATTATGGGCGGAAAACCCTAAATTAGGGTTTGCGGCATATTACATGTGTCGCAAAACTGGTCTCAATCGGGTCCATCTTCGCAGGTATAGATGGAGGGTGTAGATGTAGACTCAAAGGGCCCTGAGCATGTCGACACAATCACCATGTGACCGCCTACACACTTGGCCAATCGGTCAAAGCCAACCGTGGTTGGTTACAACAAAACCGTCCGCCCAAAAAAGCATGGTCGCGCGGCTTTGAAAGCCAAAATTAGGGTTCAAGCCATCACGCGCGTCCATCTTCTCCGGCACGAATGGAGGGTCACAGATTAGATTAAGCAGTCCTAAGATACCAAAGCATGACCACCGTGGACCCATCTACCTCCTTCTTGCGGTCGGCCAAGGCATATCATGCCCGGCCAATCCAAAACGCCCGCTCAAACATGCGTGGTTACACTTCCCAAATTGCAAATCGATCTCGACCACTCAACTTCACCTGGACGAATTGGGTGGCTTAGATCGCGTTTTCATGAGACGGAGACATGGGCGTGAACATCAGCCCGCCACCTTCACGCCTGGGTTAACCGCCAAGACCGACCAAGCTAGGTCGTCTTGGAAAACGCGCCGAAGAGAGCATGGCGCGCGCTTCTTTGCGGCATCAAACTCTTATCGCAAATCGATCTCAACCACTCAACTTTACCTGGGGTCAAAATTGAGTGGCTTAGATTGCGCCCTTCTTGGGAAAGTGAAGTATGGACGTGCACACCGGCGTGTTGTCTACACACATGCCCTGGCCGGTCCTCTTCAAAACCTTTCCCATGCTTAGTTTCGACCAAGCTAAAGAGTGATGCTTGCGCACCTCTTTAAAAACCCTAATTTCATCAACTGCTGAGTGTCTCAAACATCATCTCATCCGTCCGCTTCACCAGCTTGGTTATACAACCCCGGTCGGAGTTATTTGGTTAGTGAGGAGTCATTACCCATCACTTTACCACACCGAGTATCGACTTTCTGAATAACGCAGTTATTCAATTCAGCATTACATGCTATCTTTCGTGGATCCACGATCCACATTCCGCATATCAATCATGTCACAAATCGGGGATGCATATCGGGGTATTGGTCTCGCGGTTTTACATAGGTGCGGCGTGGCAACGCGCCATCACAAGAACGTGTTAGGAAGTCATGGACGGTTAGAGATGAACAGGAAAAGTGGGCAAGACTGGTCGTGTGTTACCGACACACAACTCCACTACTCCATCATTCCACTACCTCCACTTCCCACGAGAAACGTGAATGAGGCTCAATGACTTGTATAAATAGGGTCTCCACCCTATTTCCAACAACAAGGAAAACAAGACAGAAAATCAACATTCAGAGCCTCCTTACATTAACCGTAAGCCTGCTCACTTTTCTGTCACAAGTCATAAGCAAGCCAACACCTTCACAATCTCAACACCTTCTTCGCTTCCTCCCTAAGATCAACCCCATCTCCTTCACTTTGTGACCGAAACAAGTCTGAACGGCCATTTCTTGGTTTAGGCCTGACTTGCACATTGATCTCTCGAACCTATAAGCACTCACCGCAAGAAGGCATTTGTTGAAGGTTTAGATTCATTCCTCATCCACACCCCAAATTACCAAATTCTCGCAGGAGTAATTTTCACCCATCAACAATTGGCGACCACAAAGTGGGAGATTGATCTATCGGTTGCATAAAATTGAATCCTCAATTTCTCGCTTTCCATCTCGCAATGTATCCTAAACTACAGCATTTTCCGATATCATGGGAAGCATAGCTGGAATGCTTGGAGGATGTCTTGGCAAATCAAGCCGTATCACTGGGAGGCGAGCGAGACATTTCGCCTTTTGAATGATATAACGGCACAATTACAAGAAGGGTCGACGATTATCTACTCAGGGAGCACAAGAAATGTTGAATCCTTAGCCAGGAGTCACACCTTTGCTAGTGGAGATGCAGAAAGAACGCGTGATCACAGGGGACTCAGGAGATACGAACAACATGGTCCAGTCGACAACGAAGACTCGAGGCAACTCCACAGAGGAAAAGACTTATCCGAGTACCACAACGTCTACCTGGATAAGGAAATGGAGCCTGGATCCCTCGCTGGGAGATTTATATCTCAAGACCCTTGTCGAAGCTCTAAGACTGCTCAATCCGCATCAACCTTTCAACTAAGTGAAGAGATGCCGAGGAAGGAGAAATCAATCAGAAATGCCCGAATACAGAGGATGGAAACGTTCAATTTGGTCACTCAAAGAAGGTGACATTGCGGCATCTTCCACATCCTCTCGCCTAGGCAAACGATCCGCAGATGTGATGGCACTCGCAAATCTTCCAACTTCATCTCCCGCTCCACGTCAAAGCCACGGAGAGACGTTACAACGCCCACTAACGCAGAAAAGCCGACTCAAGGTACTTACATTTTCCCTTCCAAATGAAGAAGATTCTGAGCTGCTGGAGACGTGGGTGCGAAACGGAGAGGTGGAGCTACCCCTGGTATGGCGTCCCTCCGATCAAGAAGTAATGGACCCGAGGTACTGTCATTACCACTGTTCCTTCATCACCCCACCGTGAATGCAACGCTTTGAAGCGCATTGTTCAGAGAATCTTGGTTCGGAGAGATAGCTTGCAAAGGATTTTCTTAGAGACTACTCCGGTTTGATATAAGTGAGGCTTCAAAAGACAAGTAAGTTTTACTCAACAACTTTACAAGAAAGATAGTTTAGAATTCACTGGGGACTTAGCATCCCACACGTGGAACAAGAGACTCAGTGACCAAACGCCATGTTTGTTTCCATTCATACCTCCCTTTTACATAACATTTGCAATTTCATATGTGCAAACCTTCATGACCAAGATGCAAATCTCATTTAACATAATCTCTTTCAAAAGGGTTGTTCACAAAACTATCTCAAAATAAGCCAATTCAATTACCTATTAATCCAAAACCGGAAGTCAAAGAAAATCCTCACTATCACTCAAAAAAGAAAAGCATATAAGAGAAAACGCCAAAGATATAGCACAAATACTTGGGAAGTCCTTCAAAGAACAACTCATCCTTCGGGGCAAGGGGCGGCTTTCATCCTTTGAGCACGGCTGCTTCGGCTCCGCTCTTTAGACAACCTCTCAACCTCTTCTTCCCCGACGAGCAACACAAACCCGCGGAAGGGACTTCATCATGTAATTTCTGGAGCTCATGAATCTCGGAGAACCCTTTGAAGAACCAGGGAGCATTAAAGCTGTACTGCGCAAACACGTCCAGATGGCACCTCCAATCTTCAATCACTTCTTCAGAAACTGTTCCACCCGGTGCGCAGCGCTCATCCCCTGGATGGAAACCAAAGCTTCTTGGACGCGGTTGACCAATGCAAGACGACTCCGAGCTTCATGGTGGTAGCAATATGGCCGTGTTTCTTCCAGTTGTCGTGTACAACTTTTCAAATTGAACCAAGACGCCGAATCCACCAACCAACACATGACCTGGATAAGGGACAAAAGGAGGATCGAACAAAGCCCCCTGTGCCGCATCACCGCACTTCGGCGATCAGCGGAGTCTTGTCGCTTGCGGAGGCCTTTCGGAAGAAGTCACCACAATAGCCATACGGTCCGAGCTCTGCTCTAATGGATGTCAAGGGGAGCCGTCTCAACTACTACAAAGAAACCGTCTCTCTTGCATTCCTTCCTAAGATCTATTTCACTGGGTGCTGATTTCCATCACGACCCCGTCGACAAGATCATTAAGGGAAGCGCCTTGTTCAACCGAGCTTGCATCATCTCTGTCATTGTCAGAAAAAGGAGCGGTTTCTCCAGACTTCTCAGCATGAAGTTCCATACCGTCAGACTTCTCGGCGTGAAGGTCAGCATCATAGACTTCTCAAGATGAAGTTCCATACCGCCGGACTTCTCAAAGATGATGACCAAGACGCCCAGCCTTCCCGTTTTGGATGCGTGCCAACCTTGTGAAGGCATTATCTTTCAAATTCCCTGATTCAAAACAAGGATCGTTTTAGAAGAACTTACACCGGAGAAATGAAAGAACCGATGGAGGAGGTTTAAATACCTGCATATTAGAAGAATTGAGGATTACCGGGACGCATGCTTGCCTCTTAGGTCTCTCTCCTACTTGGGGACTGCAATCCTCGCTCTTGTCCGTTTGGATGGAAGTGGGTTCAACCGAAATGCTTCATCAAGACGCCAAAAGATGGCTCACTACGGGAATTCGTCACAACACTCTTCGAAAATTTCTCGGAAGATCGACATTTGTTTCCCCAAAATTCTTTATACCGCTTGGTCACCACCGGGTTTCTCCCAATAGGCCGAAGGGAAGGCTCACCCAGTCTAAGAACACATTGGCGTTAAGAATTTGTGGAAGGAATTCTTCCTGAGCCCCTAGTGGACGGATAAATGGGACACCCCGATCAAATCCCATCCGCGGCGAGCAGCCTCACAATGTTGTACTGAGTCACGAAAAATTCTCCGTCGAATAGAGACGGACATATCCTCGGGATGCAGCTGCGCAGTAAATAATTTCCCAGATCTCATGGTCTTGACATCGGTACGCAACACAACGCCAGGATCGTCGGCAAGGTCTTTGGTCAACGATGGAAGAGTGAATCGCCCCCATGGGCGAAAATCTACGAAGAAATATTGTCAAATACCTCCACAAGTCTCGCACCGCTTTAGGACGCTTCTTATTCCATCGGAGTATTCTCGAGCCGCCGACAAGTTAACGAGTGAAGGTGCAGGAGTAGGAGCATAACTTCTGAAGTGTTCCCATAAGAGCGCTGAAGAAAAGCGAAGTGAACGTGCGACTCCACCTTCTTGTACCAAGTTAGAAACGTGCATATCCATTACTAAAGCGTCCCGGATGAGAATACAGCGATCCAAGGAACAATGCACCTGAGGAAGAACTTCACCACTGCGCCAGCCTTATAGCAATCTTAACAAGCTCACCTCTTATGGTCTTCTTCCCCAACCATCATCAAATATATCCTCGGATAGCCATAAAGACAGGAACGCAATCACACCGAGCTCTTGATTCAACTCTCGGGTCCGCAAGACCACTCCGAAACCCACCAAGTATAAAAGCATCTCGCATCCTTTCTCTCCTCCTTGTCCAGGACTCTCGAATTCCTCCGCCTTTTGAAGTATAGCATCATAATTACTTTGTTCCGCATCGTAGAGCTCGTAAAAAAGACTTCCCGGCAACAGTGGGTTCATTAATGCGCTACACTCTCCAAAGTAATAGTCATCTCTCCCCATCTAGATATGGTCGTGTGAGTACAAATACGCCACCGAGAAATGAAGGTGATCAAGCCCGCGTGTCTTTCCTAATTTCGAGGGTAGCGTATGCCATGACCGCATCGAGAATTTGTGCTTTGGTCAAATTTTCCTTAATGCCCTTATTACTCAACATGCGTCTCATCCATCCTTCATAAGAACCCAAATGGAGCATGGCAAACCTTGAAGTCAATAGGAGGGCGGATATTCATTCCTCACGAGACAAAACCTCATCACAAGTGCGGAAGAAGAGAATGGATCAGCATCCATATTTTCCGAATCGGAAAGCAAGACTATCTTATGAGAAGGATGTTTCCTATTATTTGGAAAAGACGAGGTGAACAACTCATCATTGATGTTCGGCATATCTTTGAAGCTATCAACACTTCCCGACTTGGCACCGAAGATTATCTTCAGAAGACATATCGACAGAAGTTCTTTTCTACCGCAATGAAATAAAAGACAGAAGTTAGAACTTGTACGTCACACACGGCAAGACACAACTCACACAATGGCCGGTCCAAACATCATACAAGTTTCGGTCTGGTATTGATTTTAAGTTCTCCTATAACTTTCAAGTCGGTCCTGGCATTGATTTCAAGACCGGGTGCAAGTTTCGATCCTGGTACAAATTTCAAGTTCAATGCAAATTTCAGCCAAGCATGTGTGAGTAAGACCCACGCCTAAGATACACGGCGGCCCACATTCATCCGCATGCATCATAACACGATTCTCTTTATTCATGGGAATCGTGTCTACTGGATTCAAGCCAAATGGTGGAAAAAGCTAAGCATGCACACGTCTTACAAAAGGTATTTACCTAACAAACTAGGGTTTGACCGTTAAAAAAAAAAAAAAAAAAAAAAAAAAAAAGGAGACCGAAACCTACCTTGGACGGGCAATTCCGGACGGTGGCGGTTTCCTCTTCCGGCAGCGACTATTGACGGCGGCTCCTAGCGGAACTACTCGGCGGCTCCAACAAAGAACTATTGGTGGCGGCAATGAATTCACGGACGGGAGCGGCCAAGCACAAAAGAAAAATTTCCGTGAGGAAAAGAAAGGAGTCTTGGTCTCTTTTATAGACAAAAAATTAGAAGAATCCCACTAGAAAAAGGATTCCTCTCTTATTTGGTTTCCTCTTTGATTCAAATACCCAAAAAGAAACCGCCCCGCAAGAGGATTCCATACAAGCGTAACGGCGTGGAGAATTAGCGGTCGGCTAACACTCTTCCGGGTAAACTCCTTTTATCCTGTCTTTCTCACGTATGCATGTCACCATCTCATGCCTACCACACAATGATGTAACCATTATGTGCTAGGCAGGGGACTTAATGTTGATGGTGGATTTTCGTTTAAGGTTAAATTTGTAAAACCGTAAAATCATGCGCCGACATCTTGTAAAAGATAAAGCCGTTTATAAGTGACGGATACTCCTCACTTAATTCACCAAGAATGGAGCATGTAGCAACAATCCCATTCTGTGAATACATGAAATTCCTCCGGGTTGGAGCATGTAGCAACAATCCTTCCCTCGTGAATTTCATATCGGCCTTGTATTTCCTGTGCCCATTATCGGTGTGGCATGACGATCGAGTGTTACTCTTACAGAGTAACAAAAACCTCCAAGCACTATAATGAATTCATGTACGAAATACCTGCATGTGCTGATTCTCGGTGTGTTATACTAGCCCGAGCCTCTCTTGGTGTGTTATACTAGCCCGATTGAGCCCTCTCGGTGTGTTATACTAGCCCGATTGAGCATCCGGACTTGATCAGATCGGTCTCCTGATATGATCCGATCGCGATCATCCAACTCCACAAGCATGATTGATAACCATAGATCAATTCCATCACCCCCAAGCGAGTATGGAATACACACGGCCTTAGCTTTTGCCAAATATGATTCGATCGCGGTCATCCAACTCCACAAGCATGATTGGATGACCCGCATCAATTCCATCACCCCCAAGCGGTATGGAATACACACGGCCGACCCGCATGGTCGACCATTGGCCTTCGCTTGCCAAGAAACCGTCCATACCAAGCATTATGGGCGGAAAACCCTAAATTAGGGTTTGCGGCATATTACATGTGTTGCAAAACGGTCTCAATCGTCCATCTTCGCAGGTATAGATGGAGGGTGTAGATGTAGACTCAAAGGGCCCGGAGCATGTCGACACAATCACCATGTGACCGCCTACACACTTGGCCAATCGGTCAAAGCCAACCGTGGTTGGTTACAACAAAACCGTCCGCCCAAAAAAGCATGGTCGCGCGGCTTTGAAAGCCAAAATTAGGGTTCAAGCCATCACGCGCGTCCATCTTCTCCGCACGAATGGAGGGTCACAGACAGATTAAGCGAGTCCGGTTATACCAAAGATGACCACCGTGGACCCATCTACCTCCTTCAAGGGTCGGCCAAGGCATATCATGCCTGGCCAATCCAAAACGCCCGCTCAAACATGCGTGGTTACACTTCCCAAATTGCAAATCGATCTCGACCACTCAACTTCACCGGACGACCGGTGGCTTAGATCGCGTTTTCATGAGACGGTGAGACATGGGCGTGAACATCAGCCCGCCACCTTCACGCTGTTAACCCGGCCAAGACCGACCAAGCTAGGGTCGTCTTGGAAAACGCCGGGAAGAGAGCATGGCGCGCGGCTTCTTTGCGGCATCAAACTCTTATCGCAAATCGATCTCAACCACTCAACTTTACCGGTCAAATTGAGTGGCTTAGATTGCGCTTGGGAAAGTGAAGTATGGACGTGCACACCGCGTGTTGTCTACACACATGCCCTGGTCGGTCCTCTTCAAAACCTTTCCCATGCTTAGTTTCGACCAAGCTAAAAGAGTGATGCTTGCGCACCTCTTTAAAAACCCTAATTTCATCAACGGCGCAGATGAGTGTCTCAAACATCATCTCATCCGTCCGCCTTCACCAGCTTGGTTATACAACCACAGTCGGGAGTTATTTGGTTAGTGAGGAGTCATTACCCATCACTTACCACACCGAGTATCGACTTTCGAATAACGCAAGTTATTCAATTCAAGATTACATGCTATCTTTCGTGGATCCACGATCCACATTCCAGACATCAATCATGTCACAAACCGGGGATGCATACTGGGGTATTGGTTCAAGTGGTTTACAGCGTGCGGCGTAACGCGCCATCACAAGAACGTGTTAGGAAGTCATGGACGGTTAGAGATGAACAGAAAAGTGGGCAAGACCGGTCGTGTGTTACCGACACACAACTCCACTACTCCATCATTCCACTACCTCCACTTCCCACGAGAAACGTGAATGAGGCTCAATGACTTGTATAAATAGGGTCTCCACCTATTTCCAACAACAAGGAAAACAAGACAGAAAATCAACATTCGAGCCTCCTTACATTAACTGTAAGCTCTGCTCACTTTTCCTCACAAGTCATAAGCAAGCCAACACCTTCACAATCTCAACACCTTCTTCGCTTCCCTCCCTAAGATCAACCCCATCTCCTTCACTTTGTGACCGAAACAAGTCCGGAACGGCCATTTCTTGGTTTAGGCCGGACTTGCATGATTGATCTCTCGAACCTATAAGCACTCACCGCGCAGTGCATTTGTTGAAGGTTTAGATTCATTCCTCATCCACACCCCAAATTACCAAATTCTCGCAGAGTAATTTTCACCCATCAACAATCGCATCGAGTATATTCGGCATGTATGAAGCATTGCTTGTTTTTAAGGCTTACTAGGAGTAAGTCACTTAATTTAAGCGTCTTAAAATAGCATCATGTCCAGCCATCTTCGAGTGATCGTTTGGAGGCTATATATGTAAGCCCTGACTTGACCGATCACTCCATGTGGAAGAGTGGAGGACGGTGATTGTGGTGACGTCTTGCTGGTCTCTTAACTCCTAACCAGGGCTGCTTGACCAAGCTGGTAGAGTTGGACGGACGATATGATCTCGGACACTCATCTCATGACCGTTGATGAAGTTTTAGGGCTTTTGAAGAGGTGCGCAGGCATCACTCTTCGACTTGGTCGAAACCAAGCATGGGAGGTATTTTGAAAGGACCGACCGGCATGCGTGTAGACGGCATGCCGGTGTACACGTCCGTACCTCACTTGTCTCACAAAGGTGCGATCTAGGCCACTCAATTTGACCGGCAAAGAGGAGCGGTTGAGATCGATTTGCAACAGAAATCTGGGTGCCGCAAAAGCCGCGCATCATGCAAATTTTGAGCGCGTTCCAAGATGACCAAGCTTGGTCGGTCTTGGCCGATTGATTCTGGCGTATGGGTGGTAGGTGATGTTCACGTTTTGTACTTCATTGCCTCATAGAAACATGATCTAAGCCACTCAATTTGTCCTAGAGAAGTTGAGTGGTCGAGATCGGTTTACAATTAGGAGGTGCGACCACACCTAGTTTGGGCGTGCGAATCGAGGTGTACATCCAAATTTTATCTTGGCCGATCGGGTGTGGAGATAGGTGGGCCCGCAGCGATCATGTTGATACTTACCGGACTGCTAGTCTATTCTGGACCCTTCATCCAAGCGGAGAAGATGGACGCTCGTGATCGATTTACAACATATGGAAGATGCCACAAACCCCAATTAGGGTTTTGCTTAGGCCGTGTGTCACCCCTTGTTTGGGCGCGCGGTGTGTGACGACCAAACATAGTTGGTCTTGACCGGTCGGTCGGAGTATGTAGGCGGGCCCACACTTGTTTGTGTTGATATGTTCGGACCCTTTGAATCTACATCTACACCCTCCATCTATACCGCGAAGATGGATGGTTGAGACCGATTTGCGACACATGTAATGTGCCGTAACCCTAGTTTAGGGTTTCACGTCCATGTTGTTTTGGATGGAAAACTGGTAAGCGTTGCTTCCCTCTTAGGGAGGTCGACCATGCGGGGCCCGCATTGGGTCGGTGGTGAATATTCCAATACCGCTTGGGGTAATGGATTTAATCTAAAACCATCCAATCATCTTTGGTGAGGTTGGATGGTCGTGATCGTTTCGAGACCGATATGGTCGGGTTCGGGTTCAAACATGCTCAATCGGGCTAGTATAACACACCGAGAGTTGTAGCTTGTATGGGTATTTCGTACATATTTTATTATTAATGCTTGGAGATTCGTGTTGCTCTTGCTGAGAACAACACTCGGTCGTCATGCTTTGCCACCGTGTAATGAGTACAGAAATACGAGGCTGGTCATGCATTAATTAATAATGTTGTAAATTCATAGGGTATATGGGATTGTTGCTACATGCTCCAACCTGGATGAATTTTGTGTATTTTATTCACAGAATACTGGGATTGTTGCCACATGCTCTATTCTAGGTGAATTAGTAAAGTGAAGAAGTATTCATCACTTATTAATGGCTTTATCTTTTGCAATATGTTAGCGCATAATTTTGGCTTTTACAATTTCATCCCTTAAATGAAAATCCACCATCAACACTTGGTAACAAAGCATTCAATATTCACCGTTAGATGAAAACCTTATTAGACTCAAGCTAATATCTTTCAACCGTTAGTTCGAACTTAGCTTGTTACACACAAATGAAAAGTGACTTCATTTAGATATGAGTAACAGTACCTAAACATGTACACTTTGTTGTCTAAACATAGTTAACTGAAGTTAGTCATATGAACACTTTCATATCAACCTTATTCATCTTAACCATAACTAGTTCAAATGACTCAAATGAAACTAGTTCTAGAGTTGTTCAATTGTTTATATTCTCATAGAAGTATACAAGAAACAATTGAAGCAAAATCGATTTTTATTCACTCGAATCAATTCATGAACATTATAGCCACGGTTTGCAAAAGATTGCATTCCTTATTATATAAATGTATTAGTTCATGAACAAACCGATTTTAGAACATAACCTACTCAAGTATGCGAACGGGTACGCATACCTAAGTGGCCGGACTAAGTTTGGGTTCGCCAGTACGCGAACGGGTACGCATACCACCAAACTCAGTTGAATTCCAGAACTTGAACTTACGCCAGTACGTGAATGGGTGCACATACTAAGTTCTCGGACTTTCATTAACCAACCAGTACGCATACCATGGTTCCCCGACTTGGAATAACTTGCAACAGTTAGCATACAAGTACACATACTGTGATACATCCAATCATGGTTAATTTGTTTTAAACTCTCATTTCAATCATTGAAACATTCTTAGAAGACGGGAATAGATGTCTCACACAAACTATTAGCTTCGAAGGAATTTTCAGGTGATCGAATGATCAATACGAAACATTCCGAGTCTACATCAAATGACTATCTCACACAAATCATGTAAGATGTTACCAAGCGATTTTCACATGATCATCTTTTGACTTTCGTCAAGAATATAATATGAACTTGGTTAAAGCGAAAGCTTACCAACACATATTTCAAGAAATATGTAATCGAGTTAAAATCAGCTCGAAATATTAAATGTGTAATCGAAGTCTATATAGCTATACGACTTTTGTCTCTAATGGGAGATAGAGTAGATAGACTTTTGAGTGATAGATGAGTTCAAGTCTTCACTTAACTTTTGTTGGTGAAGTTCCACAAGCTCTCCTCATTAGTTCTTCGTCTTCAATCGATGAACGCCGTGAAGTCTAAAGCTCAACTACACTTTTTATCCCAATCCGAGACTTAGCTATAAGTAGACTAGAAATCAAGACTTATAGTTTTGGCAACTAAACTTGACAAATAAGCTTGAGATAGCAACGCTTGCGAGTTCAACCGAGCAGTGCTCTAACACATGATTACTTATTTCAGACTGTATGTTTCACCATTTATTGTTGTTTTAAATTACTATCATACTTACAATTAATGTATACTTTTACTTTTTGTTTGCGTGGTTATAACCTTGGCTACTTATCATTTTCGGTACTTGATTATTTATAAATTAAACATGGCAGTACAAAATTATCACTCTCAAGGCTTAGATTGGTACTAATATTACAAATTTTAGAAAATATGTTTCTATTGTGTGTTGTTGGGATAATAATCAGTTGAGTTGTAAAACAACTTGGTGATTGTTGTCTACCTTTTACAAGTAGCATTAGTCTATATAGTTGTATAACAAGTTAATGGTAGAGAAAACTTGATTAAGGTCACAAGGTGTATGTTTTTCTCCGCCTCAAGTACGACTCTTGATTAAGTGATATGCAAATCTGATATTCGAATTTATGCCGCAACACTTTGTCTTGGCGATTTCCAATTTTATAAGCAATCACGTAATCCCCCTCTTTAGGTCTTGATCCATGTGCATATATATGACATCCTAAAATATGGATAGTTTGTAGCGACAAACATTGTAGACTTGTGTCGTGTGTGCAAGATTATTATTGATTTGTGATTATATAAGGATTATTTAGGAGACATTAAACACTATTTTTTTAATAGTTTTTTTTTTTATATTAGGAATGAAAAAGTGGGGGTCTAACAACCACACCCAATATTTCTCTTAGCAATCTGTATGGACAAACTCCAATATACTTTCAAGAGAATCAACTAGACAGTCAGACTCAATCTTAAGAAAAGTATATCAAAGAGTGTATATCTCAATCTCTCAATTCAATCCACAATCAAACAAATGATAATTTGTGAGCCCAATTGAATATAAGAGATATAACTTGAAAGGTACCAAAGACCAACGTTCAAGGATCAATCAATTTCAATCAACAACCAAAGGTTGGATTTACCAATTGATCGATTCAACACCAGAAGTTATGTTAACGAAGAAACCGCAAATGCAGAAAAATCCCGGGACCTAGTCCAGATTGAACACCACACTGTATTAAGCCGCTACAGACACTAGCCTACTACAATCTAGCTTTGGTATGGAATGTAGTTGAACCCCAATCAATCTCACACTGATTCAAGGTACAGTTGCTCTCCTTACGTCTCTGATCCCAGCAGAATACTACGCACTTGATTCCCTTAGCTGATCTCACCCACAACTAAGAGTTGCTACGACCCAAAGTTGAAGACTTTAATAAACAAATCTGTCTCACACAGAAAAGTTTGTAGGAATAGATAAATTTGTCTCCCACAGAAATACCTACGAGTTTTGTTTCATCTTTTGATAAATCAAGATGAACATGAACCAATTGATATACCAGACTTATATTCCCGAAGAACAACCTAGAAATATCAATCAACTCACAATAATCTTAATTGACTAGCGAAACAAGATATTATGGAATCACAAATGATGATACGAAGTGTTTGTGACTACTTTTCTATCTTGCCTATCGGAGAAATTAATCTCGAGCCAATTTTATAATTGTACTCAACACGATGGAAACAGCAAGATCAGATCACGCAACTACAAAAAAAATAGTTGGTCTGGCTTCACAATCCCAATGAAGTCTTCAAGTCGTTAACCTATAGGGTTTCATGAAAAACCTAAGGTTAAAAGAGAATCGACTCTAGCTTGTACAACTAGTATCACACAGGTGGTGTGGGGATTAGGCTTCCCAATTGCTAGAGTTTTCCTTTATATAGTCTCCAAATTAGGGTTTGCAATCTAAGTTACCTTGGTAACAAAGCATTCAATATTCACCGTTATATGAAAACCTGATTAGATTCAAGCTAATATCTTTCAACCGTTAGATCGAACTTAGCTTGTTACACACAAATGAAATGTAACTTCATTTAGGTTTGAGTAACCGTATTCAAACGTGTACACTTAGTTGGTTCAACAATAGTTAACCAATGGTTAGTCATATGAGCACTTTCATATCAACCTTATTCATCTTCACCATAAATAGTTCAAATGACTCAAATGAACTAGTTAGAGTGTTGTTCAATTGCTTAGATATCATAGATGTATAGAAGACACAATTGAAGCAAAATCGGTTTTGATTCACTCGAATCGATTCATGAACATTATAGCCACGGTTTGCAAAGATTGCATTCCTTATTATATAAATATTTTAGTTCATGAACAAACCGATTTTAGAAAATAACCTACTTTAGTACGCATACTTAAGTACCCGGATTGAGTTTGTTTTTAGCTCACAAACTCCAGCAGAAATTCACGGGATGTGAACTTCCGACAGTACGGTCATCATAAACATTAAAGTACACATACTTTAGTTCAAGGATTTTGGACTTACACAAGTATGAGTTCACATACAATGTTTATATCCAATCAAGGTTATATATTTTAAACTCTCATTTCAATCATTGAAACTTTCTTAGAGGACGTTATATAGTTGTTATTCACAAACTATTTTTCGTCAAAGCGATTTTCAAGTTATTGAAATAATCAACATGACTTTCGTCACGAGTAAAGATGAAATTGGCTAAAGCGAAAGCTTACCAACACATATTTCGAGAAATAGATAAGCGAGATAAACTCGGCTCGAAATAGAAAATGTGTATAATCGAAGTCAATCTAGCAATACGACTTTTGTCTCAAGATAGGAGATAGAATAGATAGACTGCTGAGTGATAGATAAGTTCATGTCTCCACATACATTTTTGTCGATGAAGTTCCACCAGTTCCTTGAGTAGTTCTTCGTCTTTGCATGATGAACGCCGCGGAGTCTAGAGCTCAACTACACTTACTATCCTAGTCCGAGACTTAGCTATAAGTAGACTAGAAATCAAGAACTTATAGTTTTGGCAACTAAACTTGACAAACAAGCTTGAGATAGCAACGCTTATGAAGTTTGATCGAGCAAAGGCTCTAACAAGGAAGTCCAAATCATTACAACCAAGTTAGGACTAGAACTGTCCACGCCACTCCTACGATGCCATCTCTAACTATTTCTATTGTTTGCACAACTACAAGAAGAGTGAAGCCGATCATCACTAATCATGCAGAACCTTGTCTTGCGGCTAGAGGGTTTACTATGAACTCCTTCTCTGCGGACATCATAGATAATCGAAGGAGCAAATGCAACTGCCTTTTGGGCCTCGAAACACGACGCAAAAAATCATTGGAGTTCACAAGTGACAATATAGAAATACTCGCATCCACCTAGCCATTGGAATTTCTAAACCTTATCTCAAGAAAAAAAATCGTAAGACTAGATGTACCAAGTCCATCCCCATCACACAACACATCTTTCGTTTATTATTAGCAAATACACTTAAAATTTATTGCAGTCTTTTTTTGCTACTAAGGCAGCGTCTTTCCTTTGTCTACACTGAGGGTATGGACAACAACTTATGAACTTATTAAAAATGCTATACAGTATAATGATGTAAATCCCATCTTAAATGAAGTTGATCTCTGTTGCCCTTGAATAATAATGATATTTTAACTTTTGAACTTCTAACGTTGCCAAACTTGCTTATTTACTTTTTTGATGATAAGCTAGGTAGTTGCCAAACTAACTTTTCTACTTTTCAACTTCTCAATGGTAACTTCTATAAGTTCATAAGCATAAGTACTTCTGCTTCTGGTATCCAAACACACTATTAGCATTTTTCTTCATAAAGTGAAGTTCGGCGAACATTTTTGTGTTTAATTATCAGCCGAACTGTTCAAAACTTTTAGAATGACGAATAATGAGTAGTTTGGTTGATAATTTTAAGCCGAACTTCACTTTGCAACTGCCATCAAACCCTATATTTTTCGATTTAAACATAATCTATCAATCAAACACAAGAAAATAATATATCAGTTTGTGGATACTTTTTATTGTACATTTCTTTACAGTGGGGATCTGGTTCTTGCTCTCCAACTTCATTCAGTTCGATTTCTACTTCAACTTCTTCTTATTATTTTTCACTAATTAATTGCTCTTTTCACTAATTAATTTGTAGATTAGAAAAATGATTAGAACTTCTAAATTTAGTTGAAGACGATGAAAATTGTAGTCGGGTTAGCGTCGGTGGGAGTAAATAAGAGAGAAGAGAAGAAAAATAATTGAGATTTTTTTTTAATGAAAAAAAGTAAAAAAGAATTATAATAAAAAAGAATTATAAGAACGGGCCCCTAGCTCAGCTGGTCATCCCCGTTCCCCAAAGTTTAATGCGCTCCAGGGAGTAAATAAGAGAGAAGAGAAGAAAAATAATTGAGATTTTTTTTTAATGAAAAAAAGTAAAAAAGAATTATAATAAAATTAAAATAAATAAATAAATAAAGGTTTATCTAAGTAATTTAACTAGCTTTAGACACCTCTTATCAACCTACACTAGTTGGGATAAGCTTCAAAATATGATTTTTTTTTTTTTACTATCCTGAGTTAGAGCCCAGGTTGCTAGGCTTCAGAGCCGGGCCTGCTTGGGTGGCTTCTATAAGTGGAAGAGATTTTGAATGCTTTTCTGTTTCTGGTTTCGAAAGCAACAAAGCAGTATTTGCGAAACGAATTTGAAATTTAGAACTTATTATTTTTGATCGAAAATTTAGAACTTATTATTGATTTATCCTTTCCCAATAAACATCTCTACGAAGAGATTCACATCTCTATGAGAGATTTGGGTTACATATGTATACATTTATATAGCTCTTAATCAAAAGACAATACATCCTCATCGACTATGGCCTTTTACAAACAGCAACATTATTGTTATTCATGTAGTTTTCCGGAATCGGCTTCTCCGGCTTGATGGATGTGTTAAGACAACTTCACCATCTAAGCTTTGAGGGGAAATACTGCAATTTTCAACAACAACAACAACACCACTTCAGTAACTTTGCAATGCATATAGGGTGGAAGTTTTTAAGTGATGAAGAATAGATTTACCCACCTTTTCGATGAGAGATAGATAATATGGCTTGACTTTTTCGACATCAACACGGACTTTGCTCTTGCTGTAAAGATCATATTTGCTGCATACAAAGCATCAAGCAGAACAATTAGCACAAGTTTGATTTTCGTTCAACGTCAAATTCAAGAAAGAAAAATAATTCAAGAAAAAGCCTTTGGTGGATAATTTGCTTATACTTGAATACATGAAGCCATTTAAGATTTTCGTGGTCCTCTTGGTTCATGAAATGTTTATATGCTCCACATTTATGTAAAGCTGCACATAAATTATATCCACCGTTTAGTTAAACATAAGTAAAAAATTTATAACCAGAAGTACACAAAGCTTACGATCAGATTCACTTACGGTAAAAAGAATGGTATCGGATAATGAATAGTGCCGCAGATGGAAGGGTAGTCTTGTTCTCCTTGGCTACCAAGTACATATAGTCATCGTGTCCCCAGGACATCATAACATTGTTTAGACCGCAACCTTCAGTGTAAATCCCATTTTTACTGTTGTAAGTTGAGTTACTGTAATCCTCATTGTCCTTGAAGTACTGTAAAAAAATAAAAGAATTAGTCACTAATTCAATTTTATTTCACCAAAAGATTTTGGAAAATAAATAAAAAATAAAAGCACCTTGAAATGAATGTTGGATTCGTCGAAAGCGCAACCAACAGGGAATGTATCACCAACAACAGCCCATTGAGGGAGTCCACCAAATTTTTCATGAAGAAGAACCTTGCCCAAATCTGAAATTTTATTGACAAATTAGATGTAGTAAGACTTTTTTACTTGGATCATTTGGGTTTCTTTTTGCAAGGTTACGTACCATGAATAAGGCCAGTTAAATGCAACCAATCTTCGTCAGGATAATCCCGTCGAATTGCTTCTGCAGTTTGTAGCAAGTGTTCAATTTGAGGTTCATCCAAATCAGGATCACTCTCGTCCACAAATTCATTAAGAAGTTCACAACACTCCCAAATACTCATTTCTACTCTATCCAATTTCCCATATTTTTCTCTCATTGTTTTCACCTGTTGTGCACAAAACCATTAACTATATGTCAATTTCCCTATAAACGCATCCACAATCCAAAAAAGCCGAATATGCTAAGAGAAAAGATGATGTCTTACGAAATCGTATGATTGGTTAATGTGCTGCATACGGTAGAATTCTTCTACGCTGTCCTTACGTTCACTTTCAGCATCATAATCCCTGTCAATTAAAGTTCAAAATGGCAAAATTAGTTTCGATTAAACCACCTTTTCTAGTCCATTTTAATTACTTTATAAGGTTTAACGAGTCAGTACTGACAATGCAATATCACCAAACTGATTAAAACTTGCCAACAAGAGAAAAAAAATATAGGTAGAGCTAAAAACAGATAGAAAAAAAATTTATGGCCCAAAAATGCACTTCGGCCACCATCTTTGCATTTTGCAATTTTTTTGGCCCATAACTGGCTTGTGTCGCGTATATCATATCATCAGTTTCTTAATATACCTGGAGATGCATATGATTACAGATACATGACTAGATGGCCGCTTGCACGCAAGCCACGAACATATTATTATCAAGCACATAATGCAAAAATTAGTAGAAATGGCAAAGGAATTACCTGAAAGTTTGACCGAATGCATTACTTTCAGGCATCAAAAAGCCACCATCCAAGACCAATTCATTGGATGTATCATTCTTCATATGAATATCATCAACTTGATGATCAATTCCTGTTCGTTCAATTAATTTATTCATAATTAACATCATAAAAGTATAACAAACAACAGAAGAAAAAGAAACCAAAAAGAAAGAAAGAAGATTACCAGTGGGAACCTGAGGCTGCTCAATGAGAATAGTCATCTCTGAAAGAACTTTGAAAACTTCAAGAAAAAATATGCAACAAAAAAAAAAAAACTGATGGTACAGTGAAAGAAAGTGTAGAAGGATTCTGGTGAAAAGAATGTTGATGGAGTCTGGGTATTTATAGGGTGTTTTCACTGAACCCTAAAAGATGGGCATCGAATTAGTTGGAAGAGATATATTTTATCTTAATCTCAACCTATTTTGAGTTAAAGAATAGCAATATTGGCTGGCATCTTGATACCTATTTTTTAATACACAGATAAGATGAAATCATATAAATTTCCTCAATAGAGTGGCCTTTTCTTCACCTGTATAAACGTGTGTGAACATCATCACATATCCCAATAGAGATGAATTTCTTCCAAACGATTGTCGAGTTTATCTCCAAAAGTCTGCAAGAGGACGATGTGATATTGTAGGTTTTGTTAACCCATATTACATTTAGGTGATAAAAATGTCTACCTCGTTCTGAAAATTTAGCAATTCAATCAATCTGACTCAGCTTTACGTGTAAATCACATCGATCTACCTCGTTAATCTGAAAAATTGTTGTTATAGCAGATTTTCAGAGTAATTGAGTGGGACCTACATGACATAGCATCTAGTCAATGAGGTTGACTTTTGAAGAATACACGTTTGACCAGTAGTGTATGTACATCAAGTTGCCCTTAGCTGTGAATGAACCGTCTATCCATGCATGTTGGACAACTCAAAAGGATTGGGTGGGTTGAAACAGACGATCCAGCAGTTGACACGTCATCCATTACGCCAAGATTTGTCAACTTTATGACCTTTTTGGCTTTTTTCTTAATTTTACTAGTTGCAGTAGATTATTGGATATTGGCTACTTTTCTTATTGCCGACTTTATTTTATTTTTTTAGATAGTAACTTTTTCTTTATAATTAGGTCAGTTTGTAGAAACGGTTGTCGTGATTCCGAGATTGATTTTGGTAGTTAAAAAGCGTGTTGGATGCTTGCACCCTTTTGGTGGCGCTGGAAGGGAAACTATATTCCACTAGCAGGAAGGGAAATACGTACATTTACGCCAAAGTATTCTTTGAAAACCTTACCGGGAAGTAAGTTAGTTTTGAAAATTATGACCGTTGGATATTTTGCCTTCCAACCAATAATCAGATTTATGTACCTGAGTATCTTGAGATTTTATCTAAACTAGTCTATCTATAAGCAAGTTGTTGGAAAATTTTTGGGTGGATTGATTGTTTTTTCTTAAAAATAGAAGCCAGAGTTGTTATAAGCTGTAATGCTTATACGTATTTGGCATTGGCACTTTGATTTTTCGAGAGATGGATGGGAGGTTCTAAAAAATCAAAATTAAAGGTAAAAGGGAAAATTTAAAAGGTCACTACAAGTGACAACATAAGATTAAGGGAAAAAAACAAATCGGTCTCAAGGACAGTTTACAACCCCATCCCAATTACAGATAAGAATAGAAAAACCTCTCATCAAATAAATTTGTGTGGGGACCAACTATGAATTATACATTTGATAACCATCATTTATCCGAATCCCATGTTGAAATTCCGATTCTTTATCCGTTGAAATTCGATTCTTGTTGAAACATCTATTGTTTATTTTTTTGCCGAATGTTCCACTAGATTGCATGTAGAAGTATCTTCTATTTCAAGCAATCCAAGATCAAATGACAAACTTAACATTCACTAGTAAGGACCATTTAAGCCAAAGTATACTTCCTCCTTTTATAAAAGAGACTATACTTTTTCATTTTAGATATTTTTAGACTAAAATGGGAAAATGATAGTAACACTTTTGTAGAAATAGAGGTAGTGTTGTTTGTGAAGTACTTCCGAAAGTTATATTGTTGAAGAAGTAGTTCCATTTTCTGGTAAACTTGCAATGTATAAACAATTAAAATGAAAATCAGTTTTTGTACTGCATCCACATATCGTGCAAAGTTGGAGATTCACCTTGCCGCTATAATAATGTAGTGCACCCTCATAACAAATTAAGGGTCCAAATCGAAAACAAATTTGAAGAGGGGCTCGGGGTACCGCACTTGCCAAAGATCAAAACACTTAGAAACTTGTGAAAACGAGATTTCGTTACTAGTTAGCCGATTCCTCTAATCATCTATGTGAGCTAATCACATTAGCATACCAATTAGCTACGTGCTTAACTACGTTACCAATACTTCCTCTAATATCCTTCCAAAACATATTTTTCATTCCATTCTTGATTGTCAATTTGAACCGCTAGTCACAATTTTAGAATACCATCCCACCGATGTAACCTATTGAGAATTATAAGTATTGAGATGAAAACAATAGGGATTACTATCAATTTTTTGAAGAATAATCTGTCTCCATAAAGCAGTCTTCTCTATAAGGTGGATATTCTTAGATGCTGACATTTAATGTGATTAAAAATCTTAGATTGATTCTTCTCTCTTTTTGAGCCGCTTAACTCATCTCGAAAATTAACTTCTCTAAAAGTCGATTTTTGGTGTTGAGTTTGAAGGTGATTTATCTCAATTATGTGATATTTCGGGAGTCTACCTACAACTTACTTAGGTATACCACTTGGAGATAAATCTAGAGGAGTATCCAAATGGGATAAGGTGATAATAGATTCATTTTAAGGGTGGCAGGTTGGAAAAATAGTCCTTCCCAAAAGAGATGGTAAGATCACTCTTATTAACAAAGTGTGTTAACCAGGTTTACTGCTTATTATATGAGTTTATTTGAAATGTCAAGTTAAGTTTGTAAGAAGCTTGAGAAGATTATGAGGGACTTTTTTATGGCATGACAATGTGGGAAGGAAAAAAATGCATCTTTCTAAGTGGACAACTCTTGCTAGAAAGAAAAATTTGGAGGTTTAGGAGTTAAAAATTTGAAAAAGATAAATCAAGCTATTTTAAGCAAATGGTCATGGAGATTTGCAACTAAAGAAGATGCTCTATGGAGGAAGATTTTTACTAAGAAATATGGTGCATGGGATGAAAATTGGTTGGCAAAAATTCAAAAATGTTCTTATGGCAGGTCTGTTTGGAGAGCCATAATGAAGTACAACAAGTTTTTTCTCAAACATGTCAGATTTAAGGTGCATTCTGGTAATATTACAAGATTGTGGGAAGATAGTTGGTTGTATGATAAACCTATTAAGGATTGTTTATCCTAATTTGTTTTATGTTTCCAAGTCTAAGAATATGAAAGTTCTTTGAAATTGGTATGCCTAATGAAGATGGTGCTAACTGGAATTTAAGATCACCAAGAAGGTTATTTGGCGCAATTTGCAATGGAACATTCTATTCTCATTTCATAATTTAATTCTTTCTCTTTCAATTCTAGTCCGGAAGATGAACTATAATGGACTTTATGTTCAAAAAAGTCTTCTCTGTCAAGTCTCTTTATGACTTTCTCACCAAGTTATTGATGATTATGCAATCTTCGCTTTCATTTGGAAACATAAATATCCACCTAAGATTGAGTTTTTCTGTAGACAATTGCTCATAGTAGGCTGCCAACACGAGAATCATTAAGAAGAAAATGTATTGAAGCCCTCACGAAAGTGTCTTTTCAGAGGTGAGACCCCTTCCTTTCTTATGATGCACTGCAATTTTGCAAAGAAGGTATGAAGTAATTTTTAAACTGGTTTTTTTCCAATGCCTAGTAATCTTTAAACTACAATTATGTCATGACACCTAAACCAATCTTCTCCCACAGAATCAAGTATTTGGAACGTAATCCCCGCAAAGAATATTCCTATGGTCCATTTGGCAAGAGAGAAATGAAAGAGTGTTCAATGATAAAACTTCAAGTGATGTATTAGTAACTTGAGAAATTCTCTAATATAAGATCTTACCGCCACAGATTTCACAAGATTCTTTAGAATGCTGTTAGTCTTAAAGACTCCATCTTGTACATCTATTAATGCATTCACTGTGGCGTGATTGATCACAAGAGATCTGGCGTGATTGTGCGCGCTCTGTTGTATTGAAGATCTGGGAAGATTTGAAGACAGCAGAAGAGTATTCAAGATTTCGAATCTAGGTTCGGTAATCTTTCGGGCGCACAATCACTTGTTTCGTAAAAGAGGATCCAATTAATAATCGGCTTATCCTTGTAGTAGATTGATTGACACTAGGATCCACCATGTGCCTTCTTCCATTAAAGGTGTTGTTGGCTTAATCTTAAACATACTTTTAATTTGGTTGATACGATGATCGTGGTGACCCAGAATGCAGAGTTATGCAAGTGAGAATGGAAGAGTTTTTGCACTCAATGCAATACTTGGGTTGGAATAGAGCGAGTGACAAATGAGCTTGTTGTTCCTCACTGCTTGGAATACTAACTAAAGGAATTGCCCAAGCACGCGACTTATTTATATACGCTTGGAGGCGCGGGAATACAGACGAACTAGGTGAACTATGTGGTTGTTACTTGGTCTCAACTAATGGGGTTAGTGTATTTTGTAGAGTGCCATATATCCTCTGAGAGTATTTAATTGGACTAGGAACCTGCATTTTCTATCAAGGTTTCCTCTATTTATAAAAAGGTCTCAGCTTTTGTCATTTACTTTATTTTCCGATTATAATTGCTTTTTCATTATAATTAAAGTAAATTACACAAACGTTAATTCCTATTTACTTGATAAGTAATCCTATTGTGTTTGGAAATGGAAAGTCCAAAACTCAGATTGCAAACATACTTCATGTTGTATTGTCTGATTCAGTAGTCTATAGATCAGATTTGCTAAGTGTGAACCGACATTAGTTGTATTATTCAATTGTCCATGTATAACCATTTTTCTTATAGCATGACTTATAGTAGGAAA